>MU551654.1:300839-318339 GCA_024362625.1 Silurus asotus
ATGGAACATTGCCTGAACCCAGGCCTCCTCACCTGCATCAATACCTGAATTTACTAATGAATGAGAACAAATCTAGTGGAACGGTTTCCCTAAAGACTGGAGGTTATTATAACAGCAAATAGGGACTAAATGTGGAAAAGGATGTTAGAAAAGCACATCAGTCTTACGTGTAGGTGTCCACAAACGTTTGTCCATATATAAAAAGTGGTTGTGGGACATTTGTAATATTTTTGTGGATTTATCACTGTAACTGATCAAGTCAAGAAGCTTTTATTGCCATTTCAACCACATATTGCTGACGCAGTACACAGTGAAATGAGACAATATTCCTCCTGAACCCTGGTGCTCCATAAAACAACATAAAACAGCATAGAGCGACTTCACACAACATCAAGCTACATACAGAACACTGAGTTAAGGACTAAAGTAAGTGTCCTCGCCACATCGTGTGCAACCGTGTGCAAACAGACAACACAAGACAGTGTGGGACAAATACACAAAATAGTGCTGACCAGTAAACCTACTGTATAATATAATTTACAGTACAATGTGCAAAAGAGAGAACTATATACAAGAGTGTATTTGTATACATAAACACAAAGCTGTGCAAAAACAGCAGTAGCAGCAGTTAAGAGGTGCAAAACAGTATGTAAACAGTATAATATGATTAAATATAAATATAATATGGGTAGTGAAATGATTGAGATGAGTAATGACTGTGTGTTGAGTTCAGGTGTGCACTTCATTAATACACAGTTGAGTGTGTGTGTGTGTGTGTGTGTGTGTGTGTGTGTGTGTGTGTGTGTGTGTGTGTGTGTGCACATTTGTACAGTTCTGTGTGTTGAGGAACCTGATGGCTTGAGTGAAAAAAATGTTGCATAGTCTGGATGTGAGGCCCGAATACTTCAGAACCTCTTTCCTGACAGGGTCACAGCAAGACATGCATATTATTAGAGGTCAAACCCGATGAATTCAGCTGCTGTAGTAGTAATAGAGTGCTAGAACTATCGTCAAAAATACAAATAGATTGAATAGATAAATTTTCTGTGTTGCGTCTGTCCTGGAGCGGCTGAGTACGAGAGTGGCCTCTAGAGGTGAATCACTGACACCACATGATGTTTGTTTTAACTCGAGACGGCCCGTTGCACCTCGTCTATGTTAGTTTCTAGTGCATTGACTAAATATAACCGAGAAATAAAACATTAATTACATTTAAAAATGTATTAGTAAATGTTGAGATTAGAAAATAAACAATACTTGTAAACCATTGGTAACTTTGGTTAATGTTGCAAATGGAATATTACTTTAAAGGGTTTCAAAACAGTCATGCTAAGAAATAGTCACGGCTAAATGTCTTTAGAAAGCCAGAGCTTTGAAGTATTTTTTATTTTTATAATAACGATCAGTAATCTTTTACATAAAGTGGTTTATTTTGTTTGTTTGTTGTTGTTTTTATCCAGTATCCATATTTATCCATTGGTAGATTAACAGGCTTTCGGGAGTATGGCAGACAAAATGTGTTTAATTCGCATCTGCTGGTCTGCTGTTTGTGAGATTCAGCTTCATTTTACACAATCAGCACGTTGCTAAATTTTCACATTTATTATCTTTGTGTCCCTGCAGTTTGATCTGAACCAGCTGATTATGTATGTAAACGCAAGCCAAGGTGCCAGCCCCAGCCATAAACCCCTGGATGCTCAGGGACTGGTGGTGGAACACTCACCACTTGATCGCGCCAAAGGCTTCTTCCCAGATGAGTCTGAGCCCCTGCTGCGCTGTGACTCCACCTCCAGCAAAGACTCCGCCCTGAGCCGCACAGGTTCTTTCATTACCAAAGGTATGTGTACTAGAAGAGTGGATGAATTCTACTAATAAGCTTTCAGTGGTCACTCTGAAAACAAGGTGTGTCTCAGGACCTTGAACATACTTTTTCTGTCTAAATCGGTGTAAATCAAAGAAATACAGGTGGTTACATTTTTGACACTATAGGAGGTTCCTGAAAGCCTGGACGTTTGCACATATAGTTAGATGATTAATGTATTAATGACACGGTGGAACAAGTTTTTTGTTCCTACTTATTATTTTTTTCTAATTGCTTACGCAGTATAGTCACTCGCTATTAATCCGACCTTTAGTCTATTTAGTCTATTAGTCTGACTTTTGTTTTTGTAATCAGGACATTCATATTATAAAATGATTCATGAAGAAAAGGGGCAAATATAAATCTTTTGCTTCATGAGTCACAAATAAAGTGACACTACTACATTCATTTATACTTAAGTTACACAAAAATGACCACAAAAAATGTAGAAGTGAGTTTATAATATTGTCTTTGGGAGTGGCGTTTTGAGTCCTGCTGGAAGCACTGCCTGAGTATGCTCCCATACTTGTAAATGTTTCTAGGGCTTTTTAGAGTTTTAGAGATTTTTTATTCAGCCACATTAGAGCTTCATTCAGACACAAGGGTGTAAGTAAAGTCAGGTATTGATGTAGGCGAGGAGGTGGGGACATTCCTCCAAATAAGGTTGAGTTCATAGCTCTATAGCAGGAGATCTTCCACTCCAGCCCATGGAGCACATATCATGATGGAGCTGACTTGGTGCACAGGAGCATTTTAATGCTGGAACGCGATTGGTCTCCTAAATTAAGTGAAGAGAAAAGTTCATGCTTCCACATTCAGTGACAGTGATAACAGTTTGAGAAAAAATGGGTGTAGCAAAACTAGATAGATAGATAGATAGATAGATAGATAGATAGATAGATAGATAGATAGATAGATAGATAGATAATACATTCTGCTCGTATAATGAGAAAATATTAAGCCTGAAATGAGTAAAATGATCTAATCTAACATCTAATCTATAATGATTAATAATGATCTGTGGGGGTCTGTTTTGCAGTGTGGATTGTTTAAAGACATGCATTTCTGACTCATTTGTAGGGAACAAGCACACACAGTATTGGATTCAGATAAATGTGAACTGGCTCCTCCTTGTGGATGCTTGGTGCTCTCACATGTGTTTTCTGTTTTTTTTACTAGTGATGTGCATCTTCATATCTGAGACGGATTCGATTCCCATCAAGATGCATAGCCAAGAAAATATGTTACATTAAAGATACATATGAAGCAGCTTATGAAACGATACGATTCACCCCTATTACTATGCAGTATGATCCGATTTTGATTAGATTCGACACAATGTGATTCAAAGCAGTATGATGAAATGGATAAAATATGATGCTCCACAATTCAGTGTGGTGCAGATATTTCACTTTTATTTATTTTGTTCAGGCAGACAACAAATCATAAATTTACTTCAGTGCCTTCTGACTTCTAACGCATGGCCCTTTAACAAACACGCCTTTGTAGAGCAAAGAAAAAAAGATTAAATAATAACCAGACTTTCTTTCCTTGTTTTGTCTCCAGGAAGATGCAGCTCTACCTCTGCCATGTTAATCTATATTCTATGTAACTAATAGTAATAATAATAATAACAAGTCCACGGTTCACTATCTGCCCAGTCACCTCGTTTTTTTCTTATATTTTCCAACAGAGAAGAAGGACACGGTTCTGCGGCAGGTGCGCCTCGACCCCTGTGACCTGCAGCCCATTTTTGACGACATGCTGCACATCCTTAACCCCGAGGAGCTGCATGTGATTGAGGAGATACCTATGGCCGAGGATAAGCTGGACCGTCTGTTCGAGATCGCCGGGGTCAAGAGCCAGGAGGCCAGCCAGACTCTTCTCGACTCGGTGTACAGCCACCTGCCTGATCTCCTATAGATGGGATTTGTTCATTGCTACTCACATGAAAAGAGTGAATGAGAGCGAGAGCAACACAAGCAAACATTCACTATCCAGAATATCCTTCTAAAAATCACACGGATCTCTGAGCAGATTAAAAGCCATCGCTTAGCCTAATGTAGCTTCCATACATTTTCTCCTTTACACCTCGGAGCTCCTGGTTTGTTTGTTCGTTCCTTCTTTCTGTTTATTCGATTATAATCATACGTTCATCAAAACAATTCTGTTCGCTTCTCAACAAAACTAATGCTCGTTAATGTCACTCACACATTAGTCAGGTGATTTGCAAACTCAGTCCTCAGCGTTCTGCCAAAATGTTTTAAAATAAATGCGGTTCTAACCAGCGAGGTGTTTTCGTTCCTGCTCCATGTTTATTACGAACAATTTGTATAACCAGGATTTCCGATGTGAATCTATGGGCATTGAACAGCAACACTACTGGCTGCCATGTCGCAATCATCACTGAACATATGCATTAATATTTTACTTGAATGTGGATGCGCCTCTTCAAGAAGTGAAGAACAACCATGCTTGATGTTATATACAGTATCAGTCCCAGCTGGGAACTGAAGAAGCAACGCTTTCTTGGTTCATTTGGTTTATTTAGAGGCCAGACTCTAGACTGTTTAATATCTACTCATTTATAATAGACAAGTACGTATACGCAGTCCCTAAAAAAAACTGCCATGTTGTCTAATGTCCTGTACACATTAGCTGGAAATGTCACACGGGGTTCCAACAAATTAAAAGCCCCTGCTAGTCCACTGTAGCATTTCAGAACTGTTCCTCTTGACACCTTGTCTTTTACGCTGTATTATAAGTTAACCTACAGCATATTCTTGCACACGATGACTACCGTGCATTGGTACTGATACACACAGACAGAATCAAGGTACAGGAATATACCTGAAATAGTACAAATACCTTGTCAGCAATGTACCTCTGAACATTGGTACCTTCTTGTTTGTACCTGTAAAAGAACATTTATGCAGCCCCGTGATTTAACTGTACCTTTGTGTCCAGGACAAATCAGTTCAGCAAAACATCGGTAAAATGCTATAGAAAAAATATCAGCATGTAATTTTAAACCATACCAGGACACAAAGCTGCAATTTTATCACTTGGGTCACATAAATGTTCTTATACAGGAACGAACAAGAAGGTACATTCCTGTATCTTAATTTTTTTGTGTGTGTAATAGTTTGTTTAACCTGAATCGTGATCCTGTACCGTTTTTGCCAAAATGTGTTCATTGAGCACTGCTTTGTATAACAGTTTTTAATGGGCAACAGAAAACTATTGGCTGAAGATGCGGATTTGAATGTCCTACTTGAGTTGGTTAGACGATGCGTTGATGTGCTTCTCCAAGGCGTACAGCAATCAGCCATAACATTAAAACCACGAGAGGTGATGTCAATCGAGTTGATCATCTCCTTACAACAGCACTTGTAACCGGAGTGGGATATATTAGGGAGCACATGAACAGTCAGGTCTCGAAGTTGATGTGCTGAAAGCAGAGCCAGGGTTATGGGCATTCGAGGCTCACTGATGCCTGTGAAGAGCAAAGAATAGTCCGTCAGTTACCACAGAAGTGCTATTGGTGGCGTTTTGATAGGAAGAGTCAGAACACACAGTGAATTACAACCTGCTGCGTGTAGAGCTGCGTAACAGTCAGAGAGACAATGTTAACTCCTGTACACCACCCAAAGCTCCTACAGTGGACCCATGTGCATGGAAGGTGGCCTTCTATGATGATCATATGGATCAGCGGGTTTTTGGGCGTGGCTTACCTGGGCAAAAGATGGAAGAATGTGAGCTGGTGGAGGCAGTGTGATGTGCTGGGTGATGTTCATGTACCTATGACCAAGGACACTTTTTTATGCTAACGGTTTCTCTAATGTCAGCGGACGGGATCTTTTGTCTGAATAATGCTCCCTGATAAAGGGCCCAAGTTGTTGACCCGGCCTCCAAAAACAAGGCAAACTAGTCTGATCTATAAAACTGCTGCTAGGTTCTTGGTGCTAGATACCACAGCACACCTTTAGAGGTCTTCGGGAGTCCAGGCCTCAATGTTTCCGAGCTGATTTAACAGCACAAGGGGAACCTACACAATACTAGGCAGGTGGTTTTATGGTTTTATTATATGTTATGGCTGATTGATGTATGATGCACGAGGTTCAAAATGGCTGAACTAACAGCCATAGAAGGTCATTATGTTTTATGGTCCATATTTCAGACGATGAGATGTAGAATGCAGTATGTATCTAATGAGGTAACTCTAGCTAGTGTTCTATTGAGACTCTACTGTCAGAAATCCCATTCCCGGATTCATCGCTCCTCCCTTTTGACCACATGGTGCACAGGGTTTATTTGGCCTTTGTTTGACAGTCAGGGTAAGAAGAAAAGCGTTGGGGAAGCATACTGGCAGCTTTCATGACTTCTGCTGGATTGTAATCACCAATCAAATTCAGCGGTGTCAAACGGATGAAGTATATGAATTCCACCTGCAGATTGAAGCCGTAAAACACGTAAACAGTATATTTAATGTGATGTAAGACAAGAGATTGACGACTGACCAATAAAAATAAAAACATTGTTACATTGATGTGTTTTTGTCTCGCTTTCCCTTTAAGCTAAAAGCAAAACTGCGTCTGTATATTAACCCACGTGCACCCACAGCAACAGATTGCCCTTTGCCTACTGACCTTTCAGAAAAACACTGGGCTCCTTAATTTCTGTCTGTTTTCTTGTAAACCAATAGAACATTAAATATAAGGAAACCTTCCACATGCATTATTTACTTTATCATGTAGCACTACGATAGAACTTTTTTCTTAATAACTTCTTGGAATTCTAAACCCTGCTAATTTCCTAAAAATCCTAAATCTCAGTGTATGACAGTAGTGTGCTAAACACATCTGAGCATCACACTACATACAATCAGCTGCTGTAAATGTTACTTTGCATGTTAACATCAGTTACTGTTTTCTAGAATATTACATTTAACCGAAGGGTAATATTACTAATAGGGCTTATGCTTGATTTTAATGACATGCTATAGCATTTTACAGAATGCTGTTTTGTAGTCAGCCTGACTAGCAGCTGAAGCCGAATAGCTAAGAAGGACCAGTAGCTCAGCTATTTTCTGGCTGTCAATATTAGCATATAATCATTCTGTCTCCTTGTGGATCATCAGACTAACAGATCCACTTCTTTGGGTGAATGCGCCTGAACTCTCTCTCTATCAAAGTGAAAAACTGAAATAAATGATTTAAGATGTTTAAGGTGGTGTAAGAATTTGTCTTCTGTAGGGTACAATGAGACCGTTCTCGACATTCTATCTCTGTGACACGGCCACTGTGCTGAACATCTACATATCTTGTTCACATTACACTGTTGATTGAAACCTGCATTCAAATGGACAAAAATATCGGGACACATGGCATTTACAGCCATATTTGGTTATTTACAAAATTGTTTGCACAATTTTGGTCAAATTTGGAGGCACAGGCTGCTTGAATAGGATGTATTAGGGGGTGGTAGCATTGAATTTTCCCTTCACTTGAACCAAAACCTGTTCCAGCATGACAACACCTCTGTGCACAGAGCAAGCTACATTAACATATACTTTAACTGGGTTGGAGTGGAAGATCTCCTGCTATAGAGCTCCGAACTCAACCCTATGGGGATGGTTTGAAATGCTGACTGCACCACAGGCCTTTTCATCCACTCATTTTACTAATATGGCTGAATGATCACAAATCTTTCCAGATGAGTAGTTTTTTATACTACAGCAAAAGAGTAAATGTGGAATGGGATGTTAAAAGAACACCGCTCTTATGCTTAGGTGTCCCAAACTTTTGTCTATAAAATGGAGCTATTTTGGTCAAATGTAAATTTCTTGATCATTGTCCTACGTGTGTTATGATTGCTGCATTAAACACTTGATGGCGAGAAACTCAGTGGACCGTGTCATTAGTGAGGTGTATGTTCCAGGAAGGCTTTTGTATTTGTTGTGTATGCAGGTCAGAGGAGTGAGAAGTGAGAGTCTAGTCTCCTGGAGTCAAGTGATTAGTGGACGCTCGCCAGAGCCGGTCGTTCGAGTCAAGGTAAAAGCATTGGATATTTTTCTCTTTTAAATTAAAATTGTAGGGGCACAAATTTGCCTGTTCATATGTTTTCCTATGTCTCAAACCTGTACTTCTAAAATTAATGCAACATTTTTATATATCACTATGAATGTGGTGAGTTTGTCAGAGTTTTCCTTTATTTTAGTGACATTTTACAAACGTAAGTGACAGAATATAAAGAAAATATTAATAAATTAATAAAATATATATTGTACATTATATAATCCAGTCAAACTCTATTAATATATAATAATGAGAAAATGAAATTATTACATATGAAAGTATTATTAGAATCGACGTGATGCTGCTGTCTAAACTGAAACCTTGAGCATTATACAGTACCTAAACAGTACTATCATTTGTACTGTTTTGTTTTAACACTTTTAAACAAAAATGGCTTTTGGCAAAAATGGCTATATATATATGTGTGTGTGTGTGTGTGTGTGTGTGTGTGTGTGTGTGTGTGTGTTGTGTGTGTGTGTGTGTGTGTGTGTGCTTTTTGAACATTCCATTTTACATTTAGTCCCCATTTGCTGTTATAATAACTTCCACACTTATATTTCACTAGATTTTGTGGAGATTTGTACCTATTTAGCTACAGTGGTGTTAGGTACTGATGAAGGTCAGGTGAGGAGGCCTGGGGTACAGTGTTCAATATGGTGGAGGTCAGAGCTCTATCACAGGAGATCTTCCACTCCTTCCACAACTCATGTGAAGCATATCTGCTCACATTTCCATGCTGGGACAGGTTTGGGTCACATCTTATGCAACTCTATGCCTCCACCTTTGTGCTAACAGTTTGGGAAAAAAAAGTCACATATATCCCTGAAAACATCAGGTGTCCAAAACTTTTGGCCACAAAATATATTTTGGTATATATTTTTTAGAGGTTATACAGGAGGTACAAGAAAACGCATTTGGGTAAAGTAGGCGGCGCTAACGCATTATTTTATATTGAAGAAATTTGAGAGAAGAAAGTTGGTAAAAATGTGGTATAAACAGGTGAGTTGTGACTTTTTGTGTGACTACAGTATAAAGGGTGGACACGCTGTAGATACAAATTCTGGAAAATGTTGACCTAAAATACATGTACCTGCTGTGTGTTTTTAAATGCACATACCACTATTTCTATTTCTAAGTACTACAGTATTTGTTTTCAAGAAGCCTTATAATAGTCATATATATATATATATATAGTCGAAACTATATAAAAAACAAGTCTCATCTAAGAACTAATGTATTATGTAGATGGACCAAAAACAGTTCACAATATTGTTTGTCATTTAATAGGCATGTCCAATGAACATTGTGTAAAAGCAGCTTTACACAGATAATGTGGTGATTAAAAGTGAATATGTTCTTTATAATAAGTTTGTCCCTGATGAACAACTGTGGCAAGGAAAAACTCCCCGAGATGGCATAAGGAAGAAACCTTGAGAGGAACCAGACTCAAGAGTGAACCCATCCTCATCTTTGTTGCACCGAATGTCCATTTGTAGCAGATATACGGTGTTGCGGGGTGCAGTAATTGATGATCAGAAGCGAAAAGTAGTCCTGAGTCAGTGTAGGAGACTGGTGACATTAACTACAGTCCAATCCATCCTCAAAGCTCCCTTTCTTACTCCGGAATTTCATGGAACCCCCCAAGGTATTGATGAGAAACTGTCCCAAGCTGCACAGAGTGTCCGCCAGTTGAAGAGAACAACGGAGGGGAGAGGGGCAGGAACAGTGGTCACTGGAACCTCAGGAGCATTTTTTACTCAACCGAGAGAGAGAGAGAGAGAGAGAGAGAGAGAGAGAGAGAGAGAGAGAGAGAGAGAGAGAGAGAGAAGAGCGGTGACAGGAGGAGAAGGATATGGATTATTATGTGTCTTTATTGTTGTATGCAAATTAATATCACTGTGTAGTTTGGACTCTGGCAAGACTCCAGCCATATGTTGTTCTTACCCGAATTGTACCATTTACAGAATATACTAATTTTATGGTCTGGTGTCCACAAACATTTTCCATATAGTGTAGGTGTCATTATCGCATATCTATTAGTTTACCTTTTTTATTATAACCTTTACAAACCACACTTGCAGCCAAACACATTGTATATTTAAATGTATTTACAATTTTTCTCAGTTGCTTTGGAGCGTTTCTCAGCTCAGAAATGAAATATTTAAAACCACTTGTTCAAACTCCACATCATGGAGTCACTTGTGCTCATCATAAGATTTCTTGTTGCTTTGAACAAATTGCGTATGTTTTTGTCATTCATTTAATCGATTGTGTACAAGAGTCTGCTGTTTCCTACATTATAAGTTGTTTATGTCGTATTGTTCAAAATATATTATAATTATTTTAACCTGAATAGTTTTAACCCCTAAAACATCTCAGTATCAGTTCATTGCATAAATCATTGAATGTAAAATGGTTAAACCAGTTGTTTTTGTTTTTCAATCTGACTTGAATTGATAAAATGTGCAGATGAAACTTGAATGTCACTAATGAAGGCGAGTGTACTGCATTGGATCAACCAATAATCAACAATAATCAACTAGTTCTTTGAAAGATCTTACAGGTGAATCTCATGAGCCTTCAATTGGCGACAGAGCGCAAAATACAGAATTACACATTTCTAAATATTTGTAATGGATTAACAACCAGGAAACAAACACTATTACAGTACAGTAAAAGTGTAAATCCTGTCGAGTCTTCTATTAATAATATAAATCAAATATGCAATCAAATAAATACATTTGTGCTGCTGAAACTCATAGATTGCAAACAGAAGAAATTCAACTTTGTGCATTTTCAGTCATTGTAATCCAAACAGTAGTTTATATCAGGAAACACTGAAACTGTGCAGCATCATACTGACAAAAGGCCTAAACATATATTAAATATCTTGTTTGTGAACAATGACAAAATTTCTTATTCTTATTCTTATTGTTTTAAGAAATGCACTTCTTTGCAAATATTATTTTTATTAATATTATTTTTTTATTATATATATATATATATATATGTAAGGCACAATATAAGTAGATAAATATGGAATATATATTTACCAAATGTGATATGTACATTGTATATACAATTGTACAGATCTTATACACAGTGTGTTGCACAGTGTACTTACTGAATCAGTATCCTAGCAGTGTAGTGAGGTGCAGTGTGGTGCAGTGTAGCGGTGAGATGTATAGCGGCACAGTGCAGTGTAGCGATGAGATGTGTTGCGGCGCAGTGCAGTAAAACAGTGTGGTGCAGTGTAGTGGTTAGATGTGTTGCGGCATAGTGCAGTTTAGCAGTGCTGTGCAGTTTAGCCGTAATGTGTGTTGTGGCGCAGTGTAGCGGTGCAGTGCAGCGATTAGATGTGTTGTGGCACAGTGTAGCGGTGAGGTGTGGTGCAGTGTGTGCTGTGTAGCAGCGAGATATGTTGCAGCACGGTGCGCTGCAGTGTAGCGATGAGGTGTGGTGCAGTGTGTGCTGTGTAGCGGTGAGATATGTTGCAGCACGGTGCACTGCAGTGTAGCGGTGAGGTGTGGTGCATTGTGTGCTGTGTAGCGGTGAGATATGTTGCAGCACGGTGCACTGCAGTGTAGCGGTGAGGTGTGGTGCAGTGTGTGCTGTGTAGCGGGGAGATATGTTGCAGCAAGGTGCACCGCAGTGTAGCGGTGAGGTGTGGTGCGGCGCAGCACAGTGCAGTGTAGCGGTGAGGTGTGGTGTGGCGCGGCACAGTGCAGTGTAGCGGTGAGGTGTGGTGTGGCGCGGCACAGTGCAGTGTAGCTGTGTGGCGCAGTGTAGTATAGTGTAAATACTACCAAGAATACAAGCAGTCCACTGCTTTAAACTAGAGGGTTCGTGACCTGCCCTAAGGTTGAAGATTTTTATTTTATATATATATATATATATATATATATATATATAAAAAAAAACCAAAGTCAGGCTCGCATGAAATCCAGTTCAGCCTAAATGTTTAGCAAATATGACGCTCAAGATTGTTTTCCTTTAACACACTGGTCATGTGGGAAGGTAATCATTCTGGGTGCAGTGTTGACAGATTCTGACCAGATCATGGCTGTGAACTTCCACACCTTGTGTTTAATTAAGTTTATTAAAAGAGCCAGGCAGAACTAAAGCGCATTTGACGGTTTCAGAGAGATGTGGGCTCTGACAATCTGAGCAGACGTCTACACCACTAGATCTTTTTTTAAGTGTTAAATGATTATACACTCTGACCATAAAACTGATGTGCTTTTTTTAACATTCCGTTCCACATTTATTCCCTATTACCTGTTATAATATCTACACTCTTCTAAGAAGATGTTGCACTGGATTTGTGGAGATTCATTCAACCACAAGAGTGTTAGTAAAGTGAGGTAGTGATGTAGGTAAGGTGAGGAGGCCTGGGGTTCAGTCAACATTTACATTTATCCCAAAAGTTTGGAGGTCATAAATTTGAGGTCAGAGCTCTATTACGGGAGATCTTCTACCCTAACCCATGTAAAACATATCTTCATGGAGCTGGCTTGGTGCACGTTTAGAACTCCTAATCCGTTACAATTGTGTGCCTCCAACTTTGTAGTAACAGTTTAGAGAAAACCATATCCAAAATATGACTGGAAAAGTCAGGTGTCCCAATACATTTGTTCATATAGTGTAGCTAAGATCAGAATGTAGATGGGCAGGATGACAGCTGTGTGACACACAATAAGGAGATCAAAACCTGTATAATGTACGTTCTATAGAGTATAAGATGGTGGACCATATCCGATTTTTGACAACAATGAGCAGACAGGTGTAACAAAAAAACAACTAGAGGATTTCAAAAGAATGACATTAAGAACAAGCAGCAGGTCATCAGCAGCAGCAGCAGACCCAGCAGGTCATAGCATAATGCTCCCATGATTTCAGGCATATGTTTCAGCCCTGATTTAGTCTTTTCCACTGCGTTTCTATTTTTAACTGTGTCTCTTTTCACTGCATAGAGAAGATGACATCAAACCGCCTTGTGACATTTGCAGCTTTCTTGCTAATGACAACGTGTGTTGTGGAAACACAAGGATTCCTTGAAACATCGATCTACACCTCTGAGGTAGCTTTACAGTATACAGGAGTGACTAGAAATGAAAAGTACATGGGGGTATTGAGGGTACTGCCCACATTAGATATGGATAATCGCAATGTTACAAAATAAATACTTGAGACCTCCGAGTTTTTATGTGATATCTGTTGTGGGAATTTGGTAAAAAACATCAAAACAAATTACTGATGCTTTAGTAAATAAGAATTTCAACAGGATTCAACAGCTCTGCATTGTACATGCTACTGAGAGAGAAAAATATCCTCTTCATCATAATCTGATACATCAGATTTGCAGTTAATTCATTAATAATTCACAATGCAATATAATGTACACCACGATCAAAATTAGAGAACAATTTATAAACAATTGAACAATTCTGAAAGAATGTCATCTTCACTGCTCAACAGATGAAGGAGTTTTTGTCCTGTCTATACCATGCTACCAGAACACCTTTCCCACATAATAACTAAGGCATTAAAAAAAAAAAAAAAACATTATTTTGCAGAAAACACACTGATCAAAATTAGAGAACAACAATGACTGTAGCATGGAAAAAGATTACAACTAAATTTTCTGAAGGTTACAACAGTCAGCAATTAGTAGAAATGTCCAGGCCTCTGCTCTGAATGACTTCAGCACATCTGCAGCCACAGGACAGCACACGTCTCTCACACTGCTCTGGTGTGATTTTGGTCCACTCTTCTTCCAATCTCCTCCACAGTTCGGTGACTGTAGTGGGTTTATTTGCCATAACTTTGGCGCCAAGGATTTTCCAGAGGTTCTCTATTGGGTTGAGATCAGGCTCTGGGCAGGCCATGTCATTATTTCAATGTTTTCAGTTTCAAGGAACTGCTTTACCAGGTTTGCTGTGTGACATGGAGCATTGTCCTGCATGAACACTGCAGGCTGATTGGGTGATGAACGCAGGAAAGGAACTATATGTTGTTGAAGAAGGTTCTGATAAACATTTGCATTCACTCTGCCATTTAGCTGTATAAGAGGCCCAACTCCTGCTGCAGAAAACATGCCCCAAACCATAACACTTCCTCCTCCACTTTTCACTGACTTCTTTACACACTTTGGGTTCAGTCTTTCTCCAGTTTGTCGCCGAACATAATGTTTCCCATCAGACCCAAATAAATTAAACTTGTTTCATCACTGAAGTGAACTTTGGACCAGATCTTCTCTGTCTACACAACATGCTCCTCAGCAAAGCTTAGTCTAGCCTTTTGATTCTTTCTGCTAATGAGAGGTTTGGTCACTGCAGAGTGGGCTTTAATTCCAAATGCTCTTAAACATCGAGACACTGTATGACGAGACAGATCCTTACCCTGTTTAGTGCTGAACTGGTGATCAATTCCAGCTGCAGTGTGGAAACGATTACCCACTGAGATCCTCCACAGTGTCCTGTCCTCTCTTGTATTTGTCTTCCGTGGACGACCAGCCTTCTTGGTGGACCTGAATGAGTTTGTGATGTTGTAAAGATTCAATATTCTTGAAATCACAGCTTTGGAACGACCAACTTGTCTTGCTATGGCTAAAAGGGTCGTCCCTTTGGCCTTCATCTGGACAACCTGCTGCCGGAGGCTTTCAGTCACTTTAGAACGGCCCACCATCTTGCAGAGTCAGTGAAACTGGAAGTTAGGCTGCCAGTTAAATAGGGGTTGACAAATAATCAAGGAAATTAGCACCAGGTACCAGATTAACACCAATAACTAATTTTGATCAGTGTTTTCTGCAAAATAATGTTTTTTTTTAAATGCCTTAGGTATTTTGTGAAAAAGGTGTTCTGGTAGCATGGTATAGACAGGACAAAAACTCCCACTGTTGAGCAGTAAAGATAACATTATTCCAGAATTGTTCAATTGATTATTCATTGTTCTCAATTTTGATTGACACTCTCTCAATATATTTCCATTCTCAGCTTACATCCAAAGACGGCCACCCCAACCAATCGAGACAAAAACGACAATGTAAGCACACAAATATTTTTATGTTTTATGTGAAATAATGTTTTATGATATTATCTATAAAAAGAAGGATTTGAACACGCACACACACACACACACACACACACACACACACACACACACACACACACACANTCCCTGAGATTTATTTCTGATTTTTTATTCCGGTTACTGCCTGTTACATACTCTATACAATAGGGGGCAGTGTGTGACAGTAAAGCATAAAAACTTAACATTAAAAAAAAAAAAAGCCCAAATTCTGTAATATTTGAAGGTGTCCTGGGGTGCAGTCACTTCAATTTCAATTGAACTTTATTAGATAGACATATACCCAAAATAGCTTTACAGAATTAAATAGATTATAAATATACATTTTAGCATCAAAATTAGTCAGTATAAGTGAGCCAGTGGAAATAGAGGCAAGTTAAAACTCAGTGAGATGGTATGAGAAAGAGGTCTTAAGAAGAACCGGACTCAGAAGGAAATCCATTTTCATCTGGGGGACACCAAATGTTCATTAATTATAGTCTCATCATGGTTGAGGTAATCAGCTGTTCACTGAGCGATTATGTTCATGGCAATTGCAGACCTGAGCCACTGGAGCAGTTTATATTAGTTGATACTGTTTCATGGTTCTGGGATTAACCTTTCACAGTAACCTCATGGATCTTTAGGTTGTTCATGTGGAACCATCCTCAGCAGCACAGAGTGATCTCCAATCAAAGAGAACACTATACAGTGGTAGGATGAAACAGAAATGGACAGTATCACAGTCAGTGTTCCAATTCATCCCAAAGTTGTTCATTAGTGTTGAGAGCAAAGAGGCATTGGCATGCTGGAACAGGTTTGGGTCTTCTAGCTCAAGTATAGGAAAAATTAATCCTACCAAAAGACATTCTGTATAATTGTGTTCCTTCAACTTTGTGGTAAAAAAACAGACGGTAAAAAACACATAACTGGAAAAGTCCAGTGTCCCAATAGTGTATATCGAAATACTTAAGATGAAGGCAGGTAATGACCGTTTTATTGTCTTCCAGCCAGTACATATGCACTGGAATACATTGTGGTGGTAGAGATAAATGTTTCAGAAGTGATTTTGATACAGCAGCTCAAGTCATCAGTCGCTGTTCAGTTAAACAACTTGACTCAAATCTCTACTGTGGAAATAACAACTGGTAAGTTTGGAACTTACGGTCCATTTTATTTATTTATTTATTAATTTACTTATTATTTTAAAACAATAAATTAAATTATTGTACTTCTTTTGATTAATTAAGAAACAATTTATTTATTTTGTTTGTTTTTTCATTCATTTTTTTTCAGTGTGCCAATTAAATAATTCTGGATTCCAGTGCATGTGTGAGGATCAGTATTTTTGGCCATGTGACAAGTGCATGCAATATGGGCAATGCAACAACAACAACACCGCATCCTTATGTAATTGCATCAATGGTGTTCCAAATGATCGACAGTTCTGCCAGCCACTAAATAACATAGCAAGTAGGTACTATGATAAATGGTGCACTTAATGAAATTAAAATGTTTTAAATGAAACTAATTAACACTACAGACTTTCTGTACAATCTTTGCAAATGTATTCTTCTCCAGTGCAACTAACGGTTTTTTTTTTAAGAAGAACAAGAAGCAGAGTATTTGCTGTGAGAATAATTAAATATACTATAGTTGTTGATAATGTATTTGTTTTAATCCATTAGCTTTATAAAGAGACACTAAGACTATACAGTATAATTTGACAATCCTTTACATTTGTTGTGCTTGTGCACAAAAATAAATCCCTTAGTTTTAAAAACAGACTGTCAATGCAATTCAATTCAATTACATTTTTATTTGTATAGCGCTTTTAAAAATGAACATTGTCTCGAAGCAGCTTTACACAGATAATGTAATAATAAAAAATTAATAAGATGTTCTTTATAAGTGTACGTTTGCCTCTGATGAGCAAACCGTCAAGTTTCATATAATTGCCAGTAATGAAGTGTAGTTGGCAGTAAAGTAACATACGATATTGTAGCATATACACAGACATTGGGTTGATGTTACTGAAGTGAAGTGTGTATATATGAATTGAATTGAAGTGAAATAAAACATACATATAAATACAGACAGAGAGAAAGAGACAATATAAAAATGCTGTTTCTATCATTGAAACCTAACCAGCAGTTTACACACACAAAGGCATAGTTCATATCAGTTTTTCCATTTTCTAGGGTAAATGTTACGCAGTTTTAAACAATTTTTGTAAAAGTTGTGTAATTACAACCAGATTCTTCCAGGTAAAATAGGTTTAATAATAATGTTTGGGGATTTTTCAAAGATTTTTTTGATAATCTGGATTATTTTCTAAACTCTTTGGGAAAGAAATTAATCATGAACAGTACTTATAGGCCAACATCTTAACATATAGTCACTGACATGTCTGTTGTGTCCATACATTATTAGAATATATTGAGGAAGTGATGATTGGAACAGATTTTATTAATCCTTTCCACAGAGATAGTAT
>MU551654.1:323239-347617 GCA_024362625.1 Silurus asotus
ATATATATATATATATATAAAACAATTTTTTAAAGAATATTCAGCTACAATCGGTAGAACTTCGATATTTATTTGCTCTTTCAGATTGATTTTAGTTATAGAAACATGACCGGCTACAAACCTGGCTCAGTAAGAATTCTCAGGTTCAGGTAAAGAGTTTGATTCTCTAAACTCCAGCAATTAATTGAAATCATGTTTATTTTCTGCTTTACATTGAATTGGTAAATTTTGTGTGTGTGTGTGTGTTAGGCCTGGTAGTGTAATTGTAGACTTTACAATCAACACCACTGTGAAGGAGCCTGACTTCAAAGCTGCAAACTCTGAGCTCTCTCAGATACTTACATTGAATGGATTTAAAGTTGCTGAAAACGCTTTTGCGTACAGTGGTAAGTGTTTTATTCCTTTTTTTTTTTTGTGTTCACTGATTCTATCACATTTCAATGTTTCCTGTATTCAGTGTTTACCTTGTGCTAACGTTCTTGACTACTAAACCAAATAAGTAATTTAGGTTCTTATATTTCAGAGGAGTACGACCTGCTGAATAGCTCAGGACAAATATACCCTCTGCAAGACTTGCAGTTAATTTGTGCTCTCCCGATTGATGTAATGGGAAACGTTCAATGGCAAGTGAACGGAATTGATCCTTTTCCAAATCCTGTGAAATACAGGCTCCTCAACAACAACCGCACTCTTATAGTCAACAGTGTGAGTGCAGAAGACACTGGTAAGTCACTGATCGTTCACACTTTGAGATGGATATCCTATCATTTTCCTGAAACAACACTACATGAGCAAAGGTTTGTGGACACCTGGCCATAAAATTGGTATGTGCTATTTTGAACATCCCATTCAACTTTTCGTCCCTGGTTATAGTGCTGTTATAATAACCTCCACTCTTGTGGGATGATGTTTCACAATTTTTTTTTTTTTTGAGATTTGTGACCATTTAGGCACAAGGCTGTTAGTAAATTCAAGTACTGATGTAGATGAGATGAGGAGGCCTGGATTGCAGTCAGTACTTACATTCAATTATGTTCAGTATGGTTGCGCTCAGAGCTCTATAGCAGGAGATCCTCCACTCAAACCTATGTAGAGCATATTTTCATGGAATTGGCTTGGAAATATTTCATGCTACTACATCCAAAGACATCCTCTACAAATGTGTTCCTCCAAGAGTGTGGGGAAGAACTGAAATGTCAAGTGTCCAAATACTTTTGTTCCTACAGTGTATTTATGAAAAAGTTAAGTCTAATCTTTTCTTCCTTTCTGTTATTTGATGTTCCTCACTGCTTGTGTATCTACACACCTCACCACAGGGACATATGAATGCATAAGAACAGGCAATCCACTCAGCCATATCCAGTGGCAAAAACTTGTGATCCCGCCCTATCCCAATATCCAAGTAGATCCTAATAAGGTGTTTAAATGTGGCAATTTGTCAATACCGCTACAATGCTGTGCCCAAAACAGCTACACAATTGAGTGGACCAAGGACTCCATGACTCCACTGACACCTCCAGGTAATACACCAAAACAGATTTATTTCACATAATTAAATCGAGTGCTTTTTTGTTACAGGCTGTATTAACAAATACATTTCTTTTTTAGAAGACACTAAAAGTGCATTTAATGCAGAGATAATAGAATTTAGTATTATGTATCACAGGTCCAGGGTCAGGCTGTATCATGTACAGCTATACTGTCTGGAAACAGGATTGTGAAGCCGCTGACATTGCAGTCAGTTTCACATGTCGACTTTCTGACACCAGTCTGAGTGTATTCAATTACAGCTCGAAAAGCATATCGATAGGATTAACCAAAAAAGGTGAGTGAATATAATCTAAAAGAACTGGATTTATTTGCAGTATTTTAATGTCAGTTTACTGACAAAGCTCCTCTGAGCAAAATCTTTTTATTATTATTTTTAGAATCCAGAATTATATCCCATGTGGGGCAGAATTGTAAAGAGTACCTGAAAATCATACGTAAAAGTATGGATACCTGCCTGCAAAACATATTCCTTTATATGTTAAAAGTCCCCAATTGCAATATGACATAAATAAAAGTATCTGATTTGAACAGTACTTAACAGTAATGTGGGCTCAAAGATGCACTAGTCCTCGATACCAAGACACAAGACACCTTAACCCTGCATTAAACAAGAACAACACAACAGCCTGTTTAACATAAAACTAAAATCAAACAAGTTAGTTAAACAAAGGAAAACAAAGTTGTATAGCAATCGTTTAAAAATATATCAATTAACAAATACATTTACAGTATCATGTCACCAGTGTTGTGCTGGTTACTAAGAAATAGTAACTAGTTACAGTTACTCGTTACTTCATTCAAAATGTAACTCTGTTTTATTTGTTGATTACTTACACCAAAAAGTAATGCGTTACTGTTAAAAGTAACTTTTTAGTTACTTTTTTAAAGAACCTTCCCATTAATGCCCTTCCCATTAATGCTCTTTTATGCGTTATGGTCTACAAACACAAAACTGACTTAAACACAAAGTCATTTTTAAACACTATTTTATTTAAGTCAGACCAGCACAAACTGAATATATCACAAGGATTTCTGAAATAAATAAATAACAAAACAAGCTGAATAATATATTCACAATCAAAAACTAAAGTGGCTTCTGCATCATAAAAGCTGTTGTGTTGAGCTCTTTAAATGTTCCTTTCACAGCTTAAGTATGAAAACTATCAACAATGTAGAACAGAACACCGGGTTAGCTCCTATGTTTGTTGATGCATAGAGTTTCAGGAGCAGCTTCAACAAATTGGAGTTACTGTTTATCGCAGTAGATATGAGCATCGAACCAGAAAGACACAGCTTACATTTGACAAAAAAGTTTTTATCTTTATACTCAATTAAAGTGAAATAATGAGCATATTTCCACTTTGAGAAACTCGTCTTGCTCTCGCCTCGACTCGCCATTACTGCCACACAGACCTGAATAAACGGAGACACGCCCACAGTGCGTCTTCTTCCTGTTTACAGTGGTTCATCAACCAATCCTGCAATGCATCGCTGCTGTAAGCAGGTTAGAATGTAGTCTACACTTCAGCTGAAATTCATTAATTTTATAAAAGTAACAGACAACGCACCATACGGTAACAGAGTTATTTTATTTAAAAAGTAATGCGGTACAGTATTATTTATTGTTCAAAGTAACTGCGTTACAGTAACACATTACTGCCCAACACTGCATGTCACAGAAGAGAAGAACGATGGGACTCTTTTGGCTCTGATGTGCTATCTAGTGGACACTGCTTTTACATTTTTAGATGTACAAATGTACGGCAAATGTGTGAACAATGCGAGCAATAACCTGTGCATGGAATATTTCTTTGGTTGTTATATAATACAAATGAATACAAATGTAGAGTGGTCCAGGTTTATGGGCTGACAGAAACCTAAAAACCCGCACTCATGTTGTTCCCCATCAGCGTTCAACTGCGAAGATAGCAGCTTCGGTGTTGGCTCTGTTAACCAGACAACATTCAGACAATGTAATGAAAATGAGACTGGCATTCAATGGGCAGTGTGTAATAAGGCAGGAAAGTGGAGCATAATATCAGACAACTGCACCCTTCGTGTCATCCAGAACCTGGCAGATCAAGCTAAAGTAATATTATGACTTTCTTTTGGAGATAAAGCATATTTATAATTGGCTGATTTGTAACTTAAATTTGCTCAAATATTTCATCTTTTTTTTCTTAACTCCAGTATTTACTTCCGGATGAAGTCCCAACATTCATTGCTAACCTCAGTAACGCTGCTACAATTAATTCTGAGGACATCGCCACAGTTCCTGTCAATCTCCTTAAAGTCGTCGATCTACTCAGCACACTTGCGACTATTTCAAATACACAATCGTTTACAGTTGACAAAACCGTGATGGTGGTACGTACTGTATATATCGGCATCTCATATTATAATTGATCCTTTTGATTGATGATGATTACATTTATTTCATATGACATACACTATGTGGACAAAAGTTTGTGGACATCTCGTAGTATTTTTGTTATAACAACCCCCAATCTCCGGGGAAGATGTTACACTAGATTTTTTTGGAGTGTGTTAGTAAATTCATGAACTGATGTAGGGTAGGTGATGTACAGTAGGTGAGGTGAGGATGCCTGAGGTGCAGTCAGTGTTCACATTCATCCCAAAAGTGTTTATTAGGATTGAGGTCAGAGCTTTTTAGCAGGAGATCTTCCACTCCAACAAATAGAAAGTATGTCTTCAGGGAGTTTGTGCTCAGTTTTCACTAAAAACGTACTGTACGAATGTTAGGTGTCCTAATACTTTTTTCCATATAGCTTACATAGTGTAAGCTGTTGTTTAAGTAATGAAATCTTCAATGGTTAATGTGGATCTAAAGCCAGTTACAAAAAAAAGCTGAATCCCGAATGTCTTGCTTGTCTCAATTTTAACTTTTGTGTAATTAATTGCATCTTCCAGAATTTCCTCAACACGGTGGACGTCATCACATCAGAGAAAGCCCAAGCGACGTGGACTAGTTTAAACAATGACAAAGCGACAGGAAATGCGAGCTCTATGCTTCTTCAGTCGATCGAAATTATCGGTAGCAGTTTCTCGGACAATAACTTTTCAATAACAACATCAAATATCCAGCTTGTGAGGAACTTTAACAACCTGATCCAGGGAATCCTTGGAACAAATGCTTCTACTCAGATAGTCATTCCAGAGACTAGCACACCCTTCCCGGTTACAGTCATCATCTTCTCAGCGTTTGACAGCGTGCTACCTGTTCGCAATGCGACCTTAAGTGACAGCAATGAAACCAGCACCAAAATCAATGGAGATGTGGTTATGATTAAAGGAGATTCCTTAATAAGCAACATCTCTCTTGGCTACAGTGTTATAAATCAGTCATTAGGAAACCCACAGTGTGTCTTCTGGAACTTCAGTCTTTTGGATGGACTTGGTGCCTGGGACTCTACTGGATGTGAACTGAAACCAGGAGGTGATCAAACCAAAAGTTTGACATGCCAGTGCAACCACACAACCTCGTTTTCGATCCTCATGTCACCGTTCTCTCTGGAAAATGCTGCCCTGGCCTATATAACCTACATCGGTGTAGGCGTTTCGATCGGCAGCTTGTTTTTGTGCCTCCTTTTCGAAAGCCTTATTTGGAAATTTGTGTCGAAAACAGATACATCTTACATGCGTCATGTCTCCATAGTCAACATGGCTCTGTCCCTTCTTGTCGCCGATATATGCTTCATTATTGGAGCTGCGATAGGAAAACCAGGTCAGAAGACACCAGTGGGTCCATGCAGTACTGTCACCTTCTTTATCCACTTCTTTTACCTCGCTCTCTTCTTCTGGATGCTGCTGTCTGCACTTTTGCTTCTCTACCGCACTGTTGTGATTTTCTCCAGGATGTCCAGGGCTGTGATGATGACCATAGCCTTTACTGTCGGCTACGGAGCTCCGTTAATAATTGCCGTCATCACGGTGGCAGTAACAGCTGGAAATGGGGGATACATTCAAGAAGAAAATACGTGCTGGCTCAACTGGTATAAAACGAAGGCTATACTGGCATTCGTGATTCCAGCTCTGCTCATCGTGCTTATAAATCTCCTAGTGCTTATTGTGGTCATATATAAGATTATGAGGAGTGGATTTTTGGCCAGCATTCAGCGAGATGACAAACGTGCCTTAGTAATGATTGCCAGGTGTGTGGGCATTTTAACCCCTCTTTTTGGTCTAACATGGGGATTCGGGATCGGAACCATGGTGTCGTCAGCCTACGGGATTCATGTGGTGTTTGCGGTGCTTAATTCATTACAGGTACCGATTTTCAAAATCACCTTCATACACCTTTAATGTAGAAACTGCAAAGAAATGCCAAAAATGCGAAGTAAAAATGTATGAAATTATAAAAGTTGATATGAGCTGTCATTTTACCTGTTTAAAATTTTACTTAATAATATACACACTATATGGACACAAAGTATTGGGACCCCTAATTTTTCCAGCCTCTTCCTATAAAGTTACTTTGGATTGGGGTGGATTGGACGATCTTGAGTGGCCTACTATAGATCTCAACCTGTTTGGATAAATTGGAACGCTGACTGCACCCCAGGCCTCCTCACTTCCACTTACATCAGTACCTGACTTTACTAACATCCTTGTGGCTGAATGATCTCCACAAGCACACGTTAAAATCTTGTGGAACATTATTATTAAAAATCAAATAGGAACAAAATGTAAAATAAAATGTTCAAAAAGCACTCACCAATCTCATGCTAAGGTGTCCGTAAAACTTGTGTCCATATGATGCATTTGTGTACGGAACTGTATGTAATTTGTCTTATTGATGTCTCCAAAGGGCTTCTTCATATTAGTTTTTGGGACGCTTCTGGATAATAAGGTATAGTAGTGTATTCTCATACACTAACATTATTTCTCTCTCAATTTTTTTAAGATATTTAAAGAGATAAACAAACTAAAAAGCAACATTAGATCATCTATAGATAAGCAGCAATAGATTATTAGTAGTAGAAGTAGTAGCAGGAGAAAAAAAAACAGTGAACTCAAAAACTTCTCAATGATAATGGATTTTGATTTATATTCTGTTTTATATCAGCTTTATTCTGAGCAGCATGATGCAGAGGATTCAACATTAATGTTATATTACAATATGAATGAAAAAGGAGGGTATTGAAATACGTCAGACTTTTTTTTTTTTGTAGATTTTTGTCATCCTTCTAGGAAGGTGCAGGCAGATGAACTTTAGCTCTAAACCTGAAGGGGTAAACACACTTTCACAAAATTTCTTAACGCTAACATTGTAAAACTGTACTAAACTGTCACTACTTTTACATTTCAGAGTGTCCTTGATGGATCTTCAAACAGAAGGGGTTTCTATCACTTCTTTCCCAGGAGATGTAAGTAACGTTCATTGATGAATGAAGTTTTTACTCCCGAGGCATAATGGCATTCTTAATGTCTTAACTACATCCAATATCTTATGATTACAGATGGCTACAACATATCTTCAGCAGCCTTTACTTCAGATGCACCATCCAGCAGCACAGAAACGTTTAAGTTTACTGATAAATAATGTGTTTTTACAGCACAGGTCTCACCATGAAGATATGCTTTACATGGGTTAACGTGGAAGATTCTCATCTTCTGTTTATCCCGGTTATTGATAATTAAAATGAATACTAAGACTGTGCTTGCAACTTTGATGTAATGCTCGATGTGGGTTTTCTCCAGCTTCTCTAGTTTCATTCGGGTTCACTTGTTTCCTGACTTAATTTATTTTTATTTGTATAGTACTTTCAACAATGGACACTGTCTCATAGCAGTTAAACACAGATAAGAAATGTGGTATGAAAGAATAAATAAGATTGTTCTTTATAAGTGTAAGTTTGTCCTTAATGAATTATCTATTTATTATAGTCAAACAATGTTGAGTCCTGAGTGTGGCAGACTGTTGACATTAACTACAGTCCAAATCCATCCTCAGAGTTCCTGTTCTTACTCCGTAATTTCATGGATTCCCAGGCCACTTGATGTGAAACCATCCCCAGCTGCACAGAGTGGCCTCCAATCAAAAAGAACACCATCCAGAGGCAGGCCGGGACAATGCAGGCAGATCCGAGGAGAGGAACAGGAACAGTGGTCACTGGTGCTTCAGGAACATGTTTAACTTGACCGGGATAAATAGAGAGAGAGAGAGAGATAGAGAGAGAGGGAGAGGGGTGACAGTAAGAGAAGGATATGGATTAATAAGTGTCTTTATTGTTGTATGAAAGTTAAAGACACTGTGCAGCTGAGGACTCCAGCAAGACTCACTATGGCAGCATTACTAAAAGGGAGAACCAGAAGGTAACACCAACATGAGGGATTTCTGGGATAAGAGACGACCCATCACACCACCGTCAACAAACCTAAGTGAACGTATGAGAGTGAGGGGACCACCGCATACAAGTTTTCCAGTTCACTAAACACTGTTTATCCATGATCCCTACAGATCTGCTACTTTACCTAAGAAAAATCTCCTGAAAAAAGACTTAAACACTGAGACTGTGTATGAGTCCCGAACACTGATTGGAAGTCTGTTCCATAATTGTGGGGCTTTATAGAGTAAGATCTGCACCCTGCTGTAGTCTTTATTGTTTGAGGTACCAACAAATAGCCTGCACCTTTTGATCTAAGTAGGCGAAGGGAATCATAATGGTACAGAAGTTCACTCAGATACTGCAAAACCATTAAGTGCTTTATACGTCAGTAGTAGTATTTTATGATCAATGTTTGATGGGGAGCCAGTGTAGGCTGATTATAACAGGGGTGATGTGGCCATATTTTATAGATCTGGTATAGACTCAGGTATTAGGACTAAGGAATTGCTGCTGAATTCTAAATTAACTTATTTATGCACTTATTTTAACACCCAGGCAGTAAAGCATTACAGTAGTCTAATCTAGATGTAATAAAAGCATGAACTAGTTTTTCTGCATACTCTAATGACATCATATTGCTAATTGTAGCAATGACATCCACAAACCAGGCAGGTAGCTTTACTTTCTATGCTAAAAACACAACAAAGCACACCCAGAACTGTTGAGAAGCTAGAATCCTGTATCAGATACAAATGGGACAACATTCCTCTACCAAAATTTAGCAACCGGTCTCAGTTCCTTTTGAACTCAGACCTCATGTCCGAGCAGACAATTGGCTTAATGTTCAAATCAGTTTTATCTATTCACTAATTAATTACCAATAAGTTTCAAAACTTCAAATAATACATAAACAAACCAGTCCAGCTTTATTGCAATCAATTCAGTCCTGTCCCATTGAGCTTTCGGAAGAAAACCTCTTGACAGCAATGGCACCTGTCAGGGATTGCATGCAAGTGCAAAGTTAAGTGAAAAGATCCTTACTTTTTATAACTCAGACCTAGTGAAATTTACATATTTTCTCTAATATCTCCTCCTTAACAATTTACATACAACACTAATTTCATGAGGACTTGCATACTCCGCCTATTTGCTTACACACATTCTGGTAAATTCATATATTTTCTTGGTAAATTCATGAAATTTTATGGAAGCCCCGTTTACCTCCATACAATTCTAATTTACACGTACAAAAAATCTCTTGATTGTGACCTTTTCTTGAAAAAATCACCTGATTGTGCACTTTTGATAATAGCAATGCAACAGATCAATTTTCAAATTTTTTCTTGCCAACGTCTGATTTCGCTCTGTCTGCAAACATCATTTGTTTTGTTTATACCTTGTCCAGAAACGTCTTACTTCTTCTAACTTTACCAAATCAGGGCTTTAGTTTAACACACCAGTTCTTTTCTGAAAAAGATTTTATATTTTTTCGTACCTTTTGTCTCTTTCTTATTTTTTCGTAGAATCTCCTCTGTTCTCAGAAATAATTCTTGCATACCATAATCCCTATTTATATGGAATTTTCTATCCTGCCAGCAACTCAAGCTTATGCTCTCATAGAAACATCTTACTTCCCATGTGCTTATAAGGGACAAACTTACACATAAAGAACATATTATTTATTCTTTATCACCACAGTATCTGTGTAAAGCTACTTTGAGACAATGTTCATTGCTAAATGCGCTATACAAATAATAAGTGTGTCTTAGGCATTTGGTTTTTAATACAATTCTTGCATCTATTCTCTATCTATTTTCCACCTCGAATAAATCCTCCGGTTCCTTTGGGTCATACCTGTGACACCTCTACTTAAACTGATCTTAAGCTACTGATGGAGCCTTTTCCCCCGGGTTCTGCCTCTACTGATTATTCCCTAACTTCTCCCATGGCAACCTGAGATGATCCTGATCCATCCTATTCTTCAAAGCCTGACACTATTGTTCTTTCACCGTGAACTTTCTCCCTTATTTTTTACAACTGCTGGTTTTTTTTCCTTATTCTATTCCCTAACCTAATCCATCAGCCTTATCTGCTCACTAACCCTTTTAACATGTATTACCTTTACAAGCATTGTGATAATATAATTTATGCATAACTGTATATATACAAAATTTGCCTCTAAAGCATGATTATACATTTTTTGTAAACTCCCTTAATGCACCAATCAACAATATCTTTGTCTGATATTTTCTTACATTTTCTAATATGTTTCATACATCCTGTACCATCATTTTGCACAGTGCACAATGCCCTTGCACTTATCTATTCACTTGCCTTTTTCTTTTTGCACACTGTGCACAATGCACCTGCCACTCACCAATAAACCGACCTTACTATTACTATTAAACCGACTTTCTATTATTATTGCTTTTATTATTATTTAATATTACATATTATATTTATTATCATTATATTATAAACCGAGCAAGCTACATTTCTCAACAGGATTCTACTATTCAGCAGTAATGACAATACACAATATAATAATGGTACAGAAATAATGGTACAAGTACACAAACACACCGAAGGTGAAGAGAGATAACTGAACATGTTTGGGAGCCAATTGAGGCCATTGTGAGAGGTTTTTTTTTTTTTTATCTGAAGTAACTGGGGCAGTGATGTAGCAAGTCCAGGTTACCTCAACATTGCAAAACAAATGTACTCAGTGTTAAATGAGCAGAGACCGACAGAGAGAACACAGTCACAGAAGCAGCACACTTATATTATTTTTATTAGGTGCTTTGTATATTAGTAACTAAAACCCAGTAGCCACCTTCATTATTTATATCATAAGGGTCTATTAGCAGTATTACTACCTTTTTTTATTTCACTAAAGGTGTAACCAGCGGTGGACAAAGTACATAAAGCATGTACAGGTGCATCTCAATAAATTAGAATATCATTAAAAAGTTGATTTATTTTAGTAATTCAATACAAAAAGTGATTTATAGATTTATCACACACAGACTGATATATTTCAAGTGTTTATTTCTTTTAATTTGGATGATTTTCGCTTACAGCTAATGAAAATCTAAAAATCACCTCCAAAAATGAGAATATTGTCAAAAAGTTCAATATTCAATATCACTCTAATCAGCTCATTAAATCCAAACACCTGCAAAGGTTTCATGAGCATTTAAATGGTGTCTCAGTCTGGTTTAGGCTCCACAATCATGGGGAAGACTACTGATTTGCCAGTCCAAAAGATCCACAAGTCCAAGGTCAGCACAGTCGTCTACCAGGAAGTTTTAGAGCACTTTATGCTTCCCTCTGATGACCAGCTTTATGGAGATGCAGATATTATTTTCCAGCAGGATTTGGCACCTGCCTACACTGCCAAAAGCACCAAAAGTTGATTAAATGACCATGGTGTTGGTGTGGTGACTGGCCAGCAAACTCCCCAGACCTGAACCCTATAGAGAATCTATGGCTTACTGTCAAGAGGAAAGGAGAAACAAGAGACCAAAAAAATGCAAATGAGCTGAAGGTCACTGTCAAAGAAACCTGGGAATGGATTAAAGCAAAAGGAGCCTCTACCAAGTATTGAGTACATATACAGTAAATTAACATACTTTCCAGAAAGCCAACAATTCAAATAGATTTTTTTTTATTGGTCTTTAGAAGTATTCTAAGGTTTTCGTGGGTTTTTGTTAAATGTGAACAAAAATCATCAAAATGAAAAGAAATAAACACTTGAAATATATCAGTCTGTGTGTTAAATCTATATAATATACAAGGTTTACTTTCACTTGAATTACTAAAATAAATAAACTTTTTAATGATATTCTAATTTATTAAGATGCACTTGTAGATCCACTCTGTAAAGGTAAAAATGCTCCCTTTAAACTTTCTCTTGAGTAAAAGTACTACTTAAGTATTCATTAGATTAGTTAGTTTATTAGATTAGATTAGATTAGATTAGATTAGATTAAATTCAACTAATACAAGGTACATGTACAACGCCAATAAAATGAAGTTAGCATCTAACCAGAAGTGCATAAGTGGCCTATTTACAATAAATAAATATCAGTGTGATAAATAAGGGTATGGGGTCCATATGTACAAGGTTGAGGAAGGACAATTTACAGAAGGTGCAGTAGGTAATAATTAAGTATAAATAGTAATATACAATATACTGTGCAAAAATTGTGCATAGATGTCGGGAGCTAACATGCTTAAATGACATGATACAGTTATGTACAAGTATGGATGTTGTATGATACAGTATTTACAGAATAAATATAGGTGGAATATACAGTAGTGAGGTGATAAGTTATGGATAAGCAGTGCAAAAAAAACAAAAAAAAAACTGAAAGTGACACGCAGTAGTGTAATTTTTGTCAAAGGACTCTTTGCTTAATCAACTTAGTCTATGTGAAAAGACTGATGTGACTCTCAGCACACCAATCTATTAAGAGAATGATATTAATGAGTCAAACACTGATTGATATCTAATAAATTATCATGAGCCCAAAACCTTCTTTTCAACTGCTTAAAAAATCAAGCAAAAAAGGCCACGGGTGTTGTCAGGAGTTTTTTCCATCATTTCATGCTTTCCATATGTTCTACTTGCTGTTGAACTGATGCTGAACTGCATGTTTGTGCTAAATAGATACCACCAAGTGGCAATCAAAACAATTTTAAAACAGATGGCTACAGTTTGCATTTGATCACCATCACCGCCAACCTCAACATCGTTATCTATAATAAATGGACATTCGGTGCAACCCAGATGATGATGGGTTTCCTTTGGGTATGGTTCCTCTCAAGGTTTCTTCCTTATTCCATTTCGGAGAGTTTTTCCTTCACTACAGTCGCCACTGGCTCGCTCATCAGGGACAAACTTACACATAAAAAAAACATATTCATTCTTTATCACCACATTATCTGTGTAAAGCTGCTTTGAGATAATGTTCATTGTTAAAAGTGGTATAAAATAAAAAGTCTGGTACTCTAAGTGCTTTGGAACTAGTCATTTTACTTATGGACAGTAGTTTTGAGAGCAGACCAACACCCCCAATCCTTATCTATTGTCTGGATCAATGGAGTGGCAAGGGCTTAAGCACTTATTCACTTATATGAGCCCCTCCTAATGGAGCCTCAGTTGCCAAACCCTTTTCAGAGTTTTTCTGCAGTCATTTAGGCTAAGCTTTCATTGGACAGAAATCTGGACAGAAAATAAATATTGTATAGTAATCCACAATGTCTGTCAACATCAACCATAACACTAGTTTTAATATTTTATCTGTTTTCTATACTGTTATTGCAACATATACACCATATCACATGCTCACATACACACATCATATGGACTAGTGTCATCCTTTGAGGTCGAATTGTTTTTCACAGTTTTACACGAGTGCATATTTTGGTAGTGTTTCCACAACCCTGTTATTGTTACACAACCGTGCGGTTATTGCGCAATCACACAATTTTGCACTGTCCCATAGTGCACAAACCCTAAGTTCATACACTCTTTACAACGAAATGCAGAAATTTCTTTTGAAAGGTTTCCCCACAAAAATACACCATTAAATAATAGCACCATGTTTATTCTTTGTTATTGTGAGAAGGATTCAGTGGGAGCCTTCATTTGCGGTGTCTCCTTTATACGCAGCAATGTCAAAATGACAGGCAGGAATCCAAGGCAGAATGAGGTCAATGTCAGGCAAAATTTGAGCAACATACAAGGTCAAAACAAGAAATTACTATTAAAATCAAAGAATGATGTGGAAACACCATGAAAACCTTTCCCACCTCCAACACTTTTTATTTCATACTTGTAATCTTTTTTTTAAAGAGCACGTATCTGTCCTTTTCTTATAAACCTGAGATTTCAGATCAATGTAAAATCATGTACATAAACCTAAAAAATAAAGAAAGTCTATAAAGTTAAGCCCTTGATACTAATAAATGAGACGCATCGTAGAATTCGAAGCTGCACATTTTTGTTGATAGAGTTTGCACACAGGACAAGCTGAAGAGCAATAGGCTGTTTTTCACTTAAGTCATACAGTCTTATTTTGACTAAGCACACAAAACAGGGAGGTTGCCATGGATTTCAATTTGACTAAGAAATGAATTTGAGGAACACAAAGGTCACTCATTTACAAATGACGCTCGGGCATGAATCTTTTTTTTGTTTGTTTTCTTTTTTTTTTTTACTTCAAGCTCACTTGACAGCTGCATTATGTACTGAAATGCATATTTCTGTAAATCAGAAAAATCTGACCTGTTGTTATATATTAGTTGTTGTTTTTTTTTACAAGTAGGATTTCACACACATTTCTATTTTGGAGGGATATTTGTGTGTTTGAGTTTTAACAACAACATTTCTAGGATCATTTAGAAAATCCAAAGAGACATGAATATAATCATGGCTTGGCTCCTATTACATAATACAAATAAGATTGTTGCCTTTTGTGAAAGTAAATACATAATCATGATCTTTCTAGTGTTTTAGTTCCTGGTCAATTCATACCTCCTTCCAGTATTTGCAGGGTCTCCTGCTCTGCCACATTAGGATCAACAGCATGCGATCGTGCTTCTCAATTTTCATAATCATAGGAGCTGTATGTTTAAGCAAATGTTTGAGGAATACAGCGTGGTGTGAGGGGTAACCAGTACCATGAATACACACTACCACATGGCACCGGATGTGGTGAGGGCAACTGACTAACGGGGACCTGACCACAAAATAAAGCAGCAGCTTTTTTTTCATGCTTGGTTGCAGAGGAACAATTATTTAAAGAAAATCCGACCATTGAGAAACATATAGCAGCTTTCTCACAGACTGAATACGTTTTTTTGAGTAATTATTTTTTACATATCAGAGAAAAAAAGGATTGAAAAAAGGGAAAAATGTATAAGCTTGCTAGCCTAGCTGCTGTTTTAATTCTTCATCTGATTTCAGAATGAGATTTGAACATCAGATCAAAACAATATTTTTTTCATTACTGCATTATTATATTAAATTTGTTGAATGTAATGTAGAATTCCATAAAACGCTGTAGAGTGACAATAAGGTGAATGTGTTGGACATGTGTGCACATGCACAAACACATATACATGCACACACACACAAAAACAAATCCAATTAAGTCCTTCATGTGCACTGGCTCATTTGCTACACTTGAGTTACTGCTGATGTGGAAGACTTTTTTTTGTGAACATAAGGATTAGAATGTAACCTTTTCCTTAACCTCTTCTAGGTGATCTTGACGTGACACGGGCCTCAAACTTTCGAAAACTCATCTGAGTCACTCAGGAGTTATGCAAATTGCATACAGATTATGCAAAAAGAGTGTTTCTTTTTTGGGGGGAAATCTTAATCACGAAAAAGATTATTATTTTGTTGTAAATGTACCATGGGTGAGCATATGGGTGGGTCTGCAATCTGCTTATTATTTAATAGCTACAGCAAAAGACTACAGGAAAAACATTATAACCCGATATTTACTATTCACTGGATCAAGCTGCCTGGTATTGTTTCTGACAGAGTGCCTTTTAAACAAGAACGACATTTTTCTCAATAAATCTCACGATCTGTCTCTCCACACTGTACAGCAGCAAATATCTGCCCTTCTTCTTAATTAATGCTGTTATAACATCCAAAAATACTTTCTCTTAGCAATTGACAAGCATTTTCATCTACATGGGTCCAACTAGCCCCAGTTTTTGTTGCAGTTTTGTAAACCAAAGAAATGGCCATCTAATAGCCGGCCATCTAATATCTTATATTCAACACGTCCTATTCAAGGACCAAAAATAATTTATAGTAAGTAAGTAGTAAAGACGAAATTTTATGTGAATTTGAGCAATGGGTGTGGGGTGAGTTATTGGGAAATGGTGGGGTTGAGTTAAGTGAGGAGGTGAGGACTTAATTAAAAGTAAGTTTGTAAATGTAGAGCATTCATTTAAAGTCAGAACAAATGGTTTTAACCTGGTGGCAAAGCCCTTCAAGTTCCAACAAGAAGGCACCAGGGTTTGTTAACCAAATGACAATGGAAAGTTTGAACCAATAACTATTGACCAGATGGCATAGGAAGCTCCAGTATGCGAAAATGCAAATGTAGGTGAGATATTTGTAAATTTTTGGTCCATTCTGTACTCTTACCTTCCCAAGTTGTCCAGGTTTCTTCATTACAATTCCCTTTCAGCCAGGAAACAAGCACAGCGAGGTTATGACATAGCAACATTTTACATTCACTTCGAAATGCAGAGCACAAGGTCAGTATTCTTTCTTTTATGATATTTGATTTATTTCAAGCTGGCTATCTGTTATTTTTTATGAAAATTATTGTTTTACTGAGGGATCACCTTTGAGACATCGGAAAAGTAGCTTGATGGACTTGAAGTCCTGGTTAGTCAATGGAATAACTTTCCAAATTTACAGGAAGATGGAAATTTAGAAATATTATGTTGTTGAAGGACAGATTTTCTCTTTGTCAGGAAATTATTTTATGTTGAGTAGTATGTGTTAATTATTGTCAGGATAGCACTGTACTCAACAATCCAAGAACAAATTTTGACCCCTGACAGTTGTAATATGGCCACTTTCATATGGGCTTCATTTCAGTTTTCCTGAACAACCTGTGTTTATAAGTGTACTCTAAGTATATTACATTGGAAAAGCTAAAGTATATAGATGATTCTTTACCACGGTCTGTGTTTTGATAAAGCTTCCTGGAGGCATGCTGTTGTTTTTTATATTATTTTTTTATATTAAATGTTTGATTAAAAACAAGTGAACATTGCTTGGATTAAATACGATTCTCTTTTATGGAAAGATGAAGAACTGACTAGTGCAAATGACCATAAAAGGGCATTCAATATACTCTGACAATTCTCTCAGACATTACAAAGAAACTCAGACATCATTTAAAAAAAAAAAGGAAAAAAAAAAGAAAAGATCAAAGAAAGAAAGAAAGAAACAGCTGTAGCTTTAAAACACTAAAGCCACTAAACTTATAATTTAATGAATAGTGAAATAAACTATAATGAATACCAGTGAGCAACCTAATATATAATAATATCAAGTAATAATAATAATAATTATAATAATAATAATAATAATTATAATAATATTATTAATAACAATAATAATGAGAAACAATCGTTTTGTAGTAAGATGCTGAATCAGAGATTCAAGTCCAAGTTTATTTCTATAGCACTTATCAAAATGGACATTGTCTTAAATCAACTTTACGGGACATAAGAAAAAAATTGATATAAGTGAATTACAGTATGTGTATTAATCCCCAAGTAGCAGACTGTGGCAAGGAAACACTCTCTTAGATGTTATGAGGAAGAAACCTTGAGTGGAACCAGACTCAAAAGGGGAACCCATCTTCATTTGGGTGACATCAAGAGTGAGAATATAAATCTTGAAAACAATACTAAACACCAGAGAGTGAGAAATATCATGAGCATGTTATTATGAGAAATGTTCTATCTACACTTTTACACAGTCAGAAGTCTGTAGTCTGTGAATTAAAATCTCAGCACCACTAAACTCAAAAGCCCAAACTGTTGGGCCCTTGAACAAGGCCTTTAACCCTCAACTGCTTGGTTGTATGAATAATTGTATATTTCTCTGGTTAAGGGTGTTTACCAAAAGCCATACATCTACATGTAGTTTACAGTAAAATCCAATGGAATTCCAATCAGAAATTTTGCACTTGAGTCACATTTTGCTTCACACTGAAACACTGAATTAGCAGAACCCACAGTGTTTTAATACATCAGTTCAAGGAGGAACCGAGAACAAACGTTTCAACAAAACGAAAACATTTGATTTTTCTAACAGTTCATACTCTAAATAACCATGTTTTAATATTGAAACCATTCAAATGGTTTCAATATTTACCAATATATACCATTACTGTATTACACAATCACTTGACAAAAACATTTGGTCTTTTATTTTTAGCTTGAAAAATAATACAGACTGTGACCTATCTACTACTACTATTATTATTATTATTATTAATATTATTATTAATATTATTATTACTACTATTATTATTATTTCCATTATCATAATTATTATTAGTTAGCAGTTATTAGTATAGCTTGTGCAATAGTTTCTTATTTCTGATCATTCTGATAAGTCCCACTGCACATAAATTTCATTTTACATAGTTATTTTATTATATTTTATTGCAATTAACTTTCTTTTTTTATTCTTAGATCACTACAATTACAGTATAGTCCCTAAGTCTAAACTTTTAAATTTGAGCAGCACTTTTACATCAATTTATTAAATACAGATAAATCTCAAAAGACTTTGGTGTACTGTAACCTAGCAAAAATAAAAACAATAAAATGTCTAGAAATAGTATTAATCATTTTATATCTGATTTATTGCTGATATTATAATAGAAAAAAGTAAGTAGATTTGAGTAGTACGTAGTAAGTAGACTTATTTTGTCTTCTTATATTGGTTTGTCTCAATAAAGAAAATGTCCCCGTTTTTCTAAAAAGACAAACAAAAACTAAAAGATCCTTTATATAATTTTCAGGGACAAGACAATAACATGCACAAGCATGCTTCTCTGTGGCTTCCTGCTGATCTACTGTCAGGTAATGTTCACCATTTGTTTAATACTGTACAATGTTCTCAGTGGAGGTCCTCTACTAAACAGTTTTTTTAATTTTTTAATTTTCTTTCTTTATAAAACAGATTGCACATGTGGGTAAGTAAAATGTATCAGTTCGTGCCTTCCTACACATGTCAATAAAACAATTATAATATTATAATTTAATAATATAAGAATATTAATGAGTGAGTGGTCTGTGAAAACTTATAGCTTACAAACCTACACAGTTTGTTTAACTATACAGCCGGATGGAAATTCTCTATTTTATGCTGTTTGTTTTCAAGGGGCTCAAGATATATATGTGGCAGAAGTGATGATCGAAGGTAATGCCACAATGGACGTGTCTGGTTTTGTGTCTGAAATGATCATGCCCATCACAAGCACTGCAAGCATTGTGGACGCTGAAATAATAGGCGGTAAGCATGACAGATATGTATAGGTTTCAGTGTAGTCATATTCTGGCATCTGATATTTTTTAAAGAACACATACATTTCATCAACATCAATTGATTAAATTACTTCAATAATTTTTTTTTTTATTAAGAGCAGAAAGTATAATGAAAAGATTATGTGTGTTCATGCAGAATGTGAGCTTGTGGGTGATGAAACAACATGCTGGTGTCAACCCAATTACATCTGGAGTGATCTAGTGTGCGATACCTTCACTGCCTGCTGCAACACTCTACAGTGTGTAGCCAACATTTCTGATTTCACACCAATGTGTGTGCCCCAGGTGAACGGTAAGCTGACATGATTTCACGTCATTTCTAGCAGAAACGATGTAACAAGACAGTTTTACTTTTTTTATCACCTTACACACATTTAATCTGCCATTTCTCTGTCTCTGCAGCTACCGTTATAGTAACCATCATCATGTCAACAATCAACAACCTTCTGACACCTGTAACTATCAATCTCAAAAAAAGCAGAAATGACTATCAATTATTTCCTTCTCTGATTGAATTCTGCTGAATATACACATTAAATTCATCCTTTAAAAGCCTTGAAACATGAACAAATTCTTTTTGTTTATTTTACTTTTTTCAGGTGCAAACTGCGTTTTCAGCATTGAATGGGTTCAACTCAATCACCTCACAAACCACTTCAACGTACTGAACATATCCCTTCATTTGTACACCCTTTCTGATTCTTTCCTGATTAAATGTCAAATCATTACATTGTTCTTTGCACTAAAATGCACACCCTGTTTTTTGCACACAACAGAGGCCAAATCTTCACGGTGAGCCTTAATGCCACATTTAGGTCTTCAAAAGTTCAGGACATACTTACAAATCTAAAGACGACCTACACGTTCATTACAGATATTAACGCTACGTCAATCGGTAACTAAAATACGTGTGTAAACTTTTTTATTAAACACTGTATTTTTGGTAACTAAACTGAATATGTGTTTCAACAATCACAGGGCTGGTGGATATGGAAATGCCTTTGCAGAAGGTGTGTTATAATTCCCATTACATGCTAAACTGCAGCACAGATGAAACAATGGAGACATGCATTTGGCAGATTACTTACCCCGGCCAGTGGCCTCAGACTATTGGAATTGGAACAGAAGTTATACAACTGCCATGTTCCAACCAATCATCAATTGACCTTCTTAACATCAGAGGGAACTGGGCAGGTGAATTTTTTATATCATTCTTTGTCATTTAACCCATTAAAAATTACTTCATTCACCTATGATGAGGACAAAAGCTTAAAGCAGCATTTGATTAGATTAAAGGTCTAAGGCAGATTAAATGTATATATTTTTTAATTCACACTTTCTTCTGATCAGAAAGTTGTGAATCCAAGCACCACCAACTGTTTTATGCTTTTTATTGATTAATCGTTCACATTATTTTAAACCTCATCTCTTTTTTTGCTTTATTTCAGGAATCTACACGTGCCTACTTACCAATGGGACAGTGTCCCATACAGCCACAGGGCTCCTGGAGGTGGCCCTCTTACCAGATAATGTTAATGTCACCAGCATACCACCGACTGCAGACTGTTCTGTGGGTTCATCCACCACAGTTACTATCACATGTACCATCTTAAAAAGTTTAGAGAATTACACCGTCACAATCAACGATTTACCAGCCCAGCTGACAAGTATTTACGCCTTAATAGTGTCTTCAAATGTTATCATAAATGATTCCTTCATCATCTTTGTGCAAAGTATTCATATTATTTTCTTTCTTTTCCAGCAACTACCACAATCCAAAACTACACTTTATCAATTCCAGTGGACTGCACGACTCAGGTACCCTCCACTGTTGCTTTCTGCCAGATCCAGAACAGTCTAAACCAGATACAAGTCACCAATACGACCATCCCCATATTATACCGTGAGTACTGGAGTTATAACAGAAAACATTGCATTTGTGATTTCCTGATTATGCTGACATTCTGTACATTCACTCACATGTTCCTTCAGCCGGAGATCCATTTTGCCCAGATGACAGTAGCTGGCCAAAAACCAAGGGTGGAGAAACAGCAACTACCCCCTGTACTGCTGTAGGCCGAGTAGGACACATGGAGCGGACGTGCAATGGCACAGTATGGGCTGACCCCATCGATCTTTGCATTAAAGAATCGCTAAATCAATTGCTCTCTATATCATCGGTAAGAAAAAAATAAACATTGATATGAAAAAGTGGCATCTAGAAATAGAAGCAAATGGGTTTTTTTGTTGTTTTTTTCTATTCCAGGACTTTCAAAAAGGAATTGGGGCCACAACACAGGGTGCAATAGCCATATTTGACAGTATGAAGAACAGCACTTCTGGTGGAAACTCTATGGGTGACATACTGGCCACCGTTAGTGTTCTTACAATAATGAGCAGTGCGTCCGGCAAAGTCGTGCTCACCGATTCTCTACTGCCAGTAAGCATTTTCTTCCACGACAGCAATCAGATCTAAGTCCTGATACCCACTGTCCCACATCGTTCACTACCCCAACATGTGATCCACATCTGAGAATCTGATTAACTGGGGGCATTGGGAGTAGAAAACGTTGCGTGCCAGTCAAGAGGCCCAAAGCCATAGTTCAGTCAGCAATAATCCATGCTCTATTGAAAACATGCAGCTTTACTGCAGCACCAGGGCTCAAACATTTTTATTAAATATTTTGTATTATTAACTTTTGTATTATTGCTAAAGAAAATTATTTGTTATAGTTGTAACCAGATAGAAATACAGTAAGAGGAACCTATGTCAAGCACCAGGAGATTTTTAATTCAGTCAGATATCAAACTCACAAGGCACAAAATGCAACAAAGTTTGGTTACATTTAGAAAATTTTACAGGCTGAACAGGTATGAACAAATAGCTAGGTGCAACCAAGATTTGAACAGCACAGTTTTCCACCTTCCACCACTACCTTCCCCCACCTTCAATAGATTTAACTGCAACAAATGCACCCATGTAAGATTTGATTTTAAAATCACAATCAAATAGATATAATGGACCACCCTCTCTTGGTTGACTATTTACTTTGTGGTTAACATTAAATGATATCGTGCATAGTAATCGTCAATTTAGCACGGTCATAAGGTAGCCCTTAGCAGAATAGCTATGAGTTGTTTGGTGAGTTCAAAACCGTTGACCACGCTGCAAATCATAACAAGGAAATGAGTGAATGACACTTATGCTCAGAACTTAACATGAGCCAATACTGTCTTTCAGAATTTCATTGACTCTGCAAGCAGTCTGCTGAACTCGACCTGGAACTCAGGAAATACAAAGCGTGACTATACGATTGCAACAACATACCTATCATCCGTTGAGAACTTGGTGAAAAACATTCAGTTTAATAACAGTGAGGGGCATAATGCTTCAAACATCCAGCTGCAGGTCTGCCGCAACAACTCCGTCTGCAATAAAACTGTGTTTAATGTCGAAATGGAATTGAACTCGACCTCTCCCATGGTAAAAACCATGGGAATACAGGGCATGGCAGAGCGTCTACCGAAAGGCTCTTATCAAAACGCAATCTTTCCCTCGATTGTTGTCACTGCTGTAGTGGAAAACAACGACCCTATAAACATCCGGATGGCTTATCCAATTCCTCAAAATGATTCTGCCGGCAACTCGCCGTCCTGCATTTTTTGGAACACTACTGAAAATCGTTGGTCGCAGCTTGGCTGTAAATTGTCACAAAGTTCTGATAACATGAGTATCTGTGATTGCAATCATCTGACCTCCTTCTCCATGCTGCTCTCCAAGACTCCTGTTAACCTGCCTTTCTTAGACCAGATTACGTACATCGGGTTGGGAATCTCCATCTGCTCCCTGATTGTCTTCCTTGCCATAGAATTTTTGGTATGGAACGCTGTGGTCAAGTCCAACCTCTCTCACTTCCGCCACATGTCACTGGTCAACATTTCTCTGTGTCTCCTCATTGCTGACTGCAGCTTTGTCGCCTCATCCTTTCCCAACATCCTGAACAACACCTTGTGCCTTATATTAACGCTCGCAAAGCATTTCTTCTACCTGGGCATGTTTTTCTGGATGCTTTGTTTGAGCATGATGCTCCTCCATCAGCTAATTTTTGTCTTCAATCCACTGAGAAAAAGAGTGTACATGCCGTTAGCCATTATTGTTGGGTATATTTTCCCATTGATGATAGTGGGTGTGACCTACATATACTACAACAACAGAACAGATGTAACCTACTACAGCCGAACAACCTGCTGGCTGACATACGTCTCATCAATGCAAGGTTCCCTCTACGCCTTCCTTTTGCCAATCGGCTTCGTCATCTTTGCCAACTTGTGCTCAATGGTGGTGGTCATCTCGACTCTCCTAAAGCCCGCTGCAGGCGAGAACACAAAGAAGGATGACAAGGAGGCCGTCAAGAGTGTCATTAAAGTGATTGTGTTTCTAACGCCTGTTTTTGGCGGCACCTGGGTTTTAGGGCTCTTCGTGTTTCTGATGAATGACAACCAAATCACCAAGGTTATAATCAATTATGCCTTCACCATTGTGAACTCCTTACAGGTAAGTGCTGTCGATGAGAAGCATTATGTTCCACTCAAAGTTGATAAGAGGCGTTCAAAATCTCTCCCCCTTCTATTTTAGGGCCTGTTCATTTTGCTGACAGGGTGTTTTGGCGAAAAAAGAGTATGTTTGGTCTATCTTCATATTCATACTAACTTGTGTGCAGCCGGTGGTAGATTACTAAACAGGACACACTTTTTTTATCTGCTGTTTTCTTTAGGTTCGAGATGAAATTGTAAAACTTGTCAATTCATCGGTATGTATATGAATTTTAACATGACATTACTTACATTTATAATCACATTTAACGAAGCTTGCCCATTTTCCACCAATTTATTTATGTCTTTCAGTTTGGATCCAAGAGTGAAAGCAAGAAGCCCACTTCCGGTGGAAAGTGAAGGTGCGTTTGTGAAAATAAATTATGTTTGCTGCATATTTATTGCGCAAGTCATTGTATGCCGATCTTCAATTGCAGAGATTAAACTAGAGCAGACCAAGGGCTGAAGATTTCCAGTTTCACTGCAGCAGTACGAAGAGCAAACCAGGACTCAATGCACAGCAGAGTGTACAGCTGTACAGTAGCAACAGTCATCGCAGAAGATACCACACTCATTTATCAAAAGATTTTAATAAAATAAAAAATCAGACCGCTAGCATACATGCTGCACCATGAACCACTTTGCATTAGCTGATGTGCAGGTCAAGTCATTTGTTACCATTCCCTTAAAGACAGCAGATTTGATTTAGATTATATCTATTTTTCAAAAAGCTGATGCTGTATGTTTTATATATATATATATATATATATATATA
>MU551654.1:348703-388210 GCA_024362625.1 Silurus asotus
GAAACGACAGACTGGTTCAAGGTGGAGGTGGAACTGCATCAAGTATCAGCTTTGAGCCCTTTCCTGTTTGCAGTGGTGATGGACAGGTTGATGAACATTAGGGAGCAGGTTGAGACAAGCATGGTGAGATAGAGTTATGAGCTGGATCGAAGAGGTGTGGAGTTGTGCAATTGCAGGGAGAAGAGGTGGTGAAGGTGGATAAGTTTAAGTACCTGGGGTCAACAGTGCAAAATAATGGGGAATTTGTTAGAGAGGTGAAGAGTTTATGGGACTCTGGTGAGACCTGTTGTATGGCTCAGAATGTTGTATGGCTCAGAGACAGTGCCATTGACAAAAGGCAGGAGGCATAGCCTAAGGTGGCAGAGTTTGGGAGTGATCAGGATGTCCAGAATAAAAAAAATATTATATTAGATGGACCAGGCATGTACAGTTGTGTTCAAAATTATTCAACCCCCAATGCTGTAAATGGTTTTAGGGAATTTAGTGTATATTTGTAATTGTATTCAGAATGAAATCCTACAAGGACTTCTTAAAGAACCATATGCAACTAAAATGACATCAATTAGTTTTGTAATACAGTAGTAAATGTTTCTTTTGTGAATTCTTCATTGACATAATTATTCAACCCCTTAAAGACTACCACTCTGAAGAACAGAGGTTCAATGAAGTGTTTTCAATCAGGTATTGAAAACACCTGTGGATATCAGGGAGCAGCAATAAAGCCTAATAAGCACCAATTAGGCAGCTTTAAAATGACTGTGATACTCAGCTCCTTCTAGATATTTACTGGTGTGGTTACAAACATGGTGAGGTCAAGAGAATGGTCCAGGAAGACAAGAGAACAGGTGATTACTCTTCACAGGAAGGGCAATGGCTATAAGAAGATTGCAAAGATGTTAAACATACCAAGAGACACCATAGGAAGCATCATTCGCAAATTCAAAGCAAAGGGCACTGTTGAAACGCTACCTGGTCGTGGCAGAAAGAAGATGCTGACTTAGACTGCTGTGCGCTACCTGAAGCGTAGAGTGGAGAAAAGTCCCCGTGTGACTGCTGAGGAACTGAGAAAAGATTTGTCAGATGTGGGTACTGAAGTTTCTGCTCAGACAATACGGCGCACCCTGCGTAATGAAGGCCTCCATGCCAGAACTCCAAGGCGCACCCCCTTGCTGTCCCCAAAGAATAAGAAGAGTCGACTGCAGTATGCCAAAAGTCATGTGGACAAACCCCAGAGGTTTTGGGATAGTGTTCTGTGCACTGATGAAACAAAATTAGAACTGTTTGGGCCCATGGATCAACGCTATGTTTGGAGGAGGAAGAACAAGGCCTATGAAGAAAAGAACACCTTGCCTACTGTGAAGCATGGCGGGGGGTCAATCATGCTTTGGGGCTGTTTTGCTTCTGCAGGTACTGGGAAGCTTCAGCGTGTGCAAGGTACCATGAATTCTCTTCAGTACCAGGAGATATTGGATGACAATGTGATGCAGTCCGTCACAAACCTGAGGCTTGGAAGACGTTGGACCTTTCAACAGGACAATGATCCCAAGCATACCTCCAAGTCCACTAGAGCATGGTTGCAGATTAAAAGCTGGAACATTTTAAAGTGGCCATCGCAGTCACCAGACTTAAATCCGATTGAGAACCTCTGGTGGGACTTGAATGTGACTTGGCCTAAGAATGTGACTGAACTGGAGGCTTTTGCCTATGATGAATGGGCGCTTCATGTTTAAAAGCTGTTATAACTGTAAAAGGATGTTGTACTAAGTACTAAGATTGAATGTCACTTGGGGGTTGAATAAAACTGATAATGATGTGAGCTCAGAAAAGACATTTGTGGTTATTTCATTATAAATGTTATGTTATATTTGTCTGACCTACACGTGCCTCTTTGATTTAATTGTAAGCAGGATGACTGAATGATCATAATCAATGTCAAACCGACCAAAACAATCAATTTCAGTGGGGGTTGAATAATTTTGAACACAACTGTATGCTGCAATGAAAGTTTGCTAATAATCACCATTCTTGAGTTTAATAGGGTGATTCTTGATGTCTGTGTGTCTAAATGGTGCTACAGTTTTTGTGCAGAAAATGTTTTAAAATCTTTAATAGTTTGTCAGTTTACCTTGAAATCATATTACTACAATAAAGAATAAGAAATGAATTATAAATTAGAAAATTTAGGTTTATTAGGTGATGAGTATATCACTATAAAAATAAACCAGTGGTTTAAAGGTTGCAGAAGCAGAAGATCCGCTTGTCGGTGCTCAACCGAAACGCCGCACACAGCAACAACTCGGTTTGACTCAGATGGTTTCAAACATGTGTGTTGATGCCCTGAAGAAAAGTACCAAGAAAAGTGTGTCATGTTAAGCACGGTGGTTGTAGCATCATGGTCTGGGGCTGCATGAGTGCTGCTGGTTCTGGGAAGCTGCGGTTCACTGAGGGAAACATGGATTCCAACATGTACTGTGACATTCTGAAGCAGAACATGATGGCCTTCTTTCAGAAACTGGGCAAAACAACAGTTTCTCAACATGAAAATTACCCCAAACACTGCCAAGACTACCTTGTGCACAGAAATTATGCTGAATTAGTTTAGGTTATCCTAGTTCAAGTGAAGGCAAAATTGCCTCCCACTTTGTGGTAGAACCACATATGGCTGGAAAAGTCAGGTGACTTAATACTTTTTTTCCATGTAGTTTATGCCAATATAAATATTAACATCTATTTGTAAAGATAATTTGCTGATTTATGATGTTATCTAATCATCCAATCAGCAGCTCATCAGGTGTTTATTTGAGTTAGTGTAGACTTTCTGTCAGCTCAAACAGGTCAGTCCATTCTTCGGTTATGTCTTATTTCAACATCCACAGGACAGGACAGGACAGGACAGGACAGCACAGGACAGGACAGGACAATGCAGCTCACTGCATATTTTCTTATGGTTATTTGTGTTTATCTGCACAAACCCTAGAGACAATTGTGTGTAAAATACCAGGAGAAAACTCAAACCTGCCCATGTTTTGGGTAAAACTAATTTCTCTTCTTTCTTATATTTGGTGTTAACGGTAACTTAAGATCTCAACCTGTATCTGTATGATTATATACATTGTGCTGCCTACATATGACTGTGATGATTTGATAAGTGCATAAATGAGCAGGTGTTCTGTGTATCCAGATTCTCCTATTAATTTAAAAGGTATTGACACTATTTTTAGAAAGCATCGAAAGGTAACTGCGAGATGGTCAGATGGATATATTAGATAGCATTAGTGGCCGTGGTGACATTTCTTATCTTCTCTGCTTCTGTGCTACTTGCTAAAGGTTTTAAAACACTGGCTATTATAAATCCCTGTGTGTTTTAACACATTATCACATGATGTTCCTGCTGAATCACGTTTTGACAAGTCTAGCAAAAAAAATATATATCATGTGCCACACAGTCATGTGACCATTATCTATCAACTCTGCACAGACCACACTAATCCTGCTGCTCTGTCAGGGTGAAAATATATAATCGATAGTATAAACCGAGACTTCTGTAGATAACACTGCCTTATCAAATGTGAACACAGATCTACACTGTGCATGGAAGTACTCCCTTTATTTTATTATGGGGTAGGTGGAACTCAGTACTAAAGAAAGCAGTTTCTCTCTTTCTCCTTTATTTGTGGATGGATTTGAATGATCAATGCTCTACAACTTAAGTCATTGTCACCTCTTTTCTTTTAACCTGCAATGTTTAAGAAAACCCCTCTTTTTTATCTATACACTTTGAAATTGTCGAGACACAATAAAAACAACCAGAAACAGAAACTATAGGGGGCTCAACTTGTTCAGGAAGTGACGTCAAACCAATATGGCAGCGCACAGCAAACACAGACAGATTTTTAAAGCCATTTAAAGCTTGTACAAGTCTTTGTATCCGAACAATAAACACATGGGCATTTTGGGCTATTAAAACAGAGAACACTGTTTACGGAGGAAAGCTGCGTGACGTCATTATCGCCTTCACGGAGGTCGATAATGGCGTCATTCCCGAGTTGTCCGCATTCCGTCCTAGTTCCGAGTTACGCCGAATAGTGTGACGTGATGAAAAGGTAACATATAGATTTTGAAAGGTGTTCGTGCTCATTCTTCATGCTGATCAGACGCCGGAAGTGTGTGTATGTGTGTCTGTATGGAGGGGAAACACTGTGTAGAACTGTTTGGATGAAACTGGGTTTCTCCCACTGTATGTCCGACTACAACAGTCATTTATCAAGGAGATCCAAACCTCGCTTCATTTCTGCTCCAGGTAATACTTTTTTCTATCTTTTCCACCATGAAAGTCTGGAGAAGGACTGAAAGTAAACCTGATTAGACTTCACACAGTTATATTTCCTTTTTCCTATCTTATGTAACTTACATTTTAACAGAATCTGGGAAGAACTACCACGTTTTTTGTGACCATTCCCGGATCACTTATCGATATTTTTTTTTCAATGAACAGATTCACTAATCTGCACTATTGTGAAATTACTCTCCAAGTTCTACGCGTCACTTTCCGGGTTGCCATGTGTTTAGGAAACCCGCGTCACGAACCCGTTTCCACAAATAAAGAGTTCAAAGAACACAAGCCTTAAAATCTATGTATATAGAACAAAACAATACACTATATATGTAAATGTAAAATACAGGCTAAACTAACAGTATAGTACAATGTAAAAGTTGTTAAAAATATATTTTTGGTTTACTTCCATGCCATAAATCATTACATTAGTCGGTAATGATCAGAAGAGATCGTCTTGTGATACACCTGGTAGAAGTTACAACTACTTTCACGTGTTCATTCTATTTTGTTCAGAAATATCTATACATGGATCAGGGTTAGGAGACTGCAGACTTTAGACTATAGGTCATGTGAAACTACACAGACAGTATTGAACCTGTTGTGTCAAAGCACCCCTAATCCCATGTATTCACAATTCCAACATGCTACAGCAAGAACTGTGGTCCTGGTAACACCGGTACTTTACGAGACACCAAGCTTACAGCTTATCCCGAGCAGCCTTCCAATCAGCCAATCAAATCATGATCGGTAATCTTGTTTAGGTCAGCATTGATGAATTAGCTGTCATAAGTAATGATTCATGATGGCTCACTATTAGAATATTGAATATAATGTAATAAATATTTCTTTTGTAATCAAAGAAAATCATCTTAAGGAAGTGGAATCACCCAGCCTTGCTCAAATGGGAAATTCAGTGGGCCAAAACAGCTTGGGAATTCCTCAAGGAAAAGGACCACACCAAGTGGGATGCACAGATTTAATGGTGGGACACACTTTACAGGTGAGTGTAAATGCCTTTGCATCACTTCCTCATTTTTAATGCAGTTAAGCTCTGAATAGTGATGAATAATCAGTCATTTCTGAAACCAGTGATTCATGTGATTCATGTGGTTCCTAATTACACTTGAGACAATTATCTGAATTTTTTATTACAACAATAACAATTCATTACATACATGTAGGGTAAATTGTTTGTGGGCACCTGCATATCAGTTATGTATTTTTTTTTTGGGCAGTCGTGTCAAGTTGTGGCAACAGATTGGTGAAGAACCACATATGATTGTGAAGGTCATCTGTCTATATACTGTACAGAGCCGGTCAAAAGTGTGAAAAAACCTAGTGTTTTATGTTTTTTGAGAGACACATGCATATTCCTTTTGTTTGTATGCAACTAACTAGGTTGACAATATGAAGTTTGACTTTAACCAAACAAATATATAAATGTATACTTTATTCTCATTGAAAAATCCTACCTTATTATGAATAAGCTTTACCCACTCTTGGCAACCGGATAGTTAGTTTCTCCAAACATTCAGCTGAAATATTTTGCCATATCTCTTGTAAAACTCGCCAAACCCTAACCCTAACCCTGTTCCTCACCAGTTGTTTTATTTAGGAAAATTACTCACTCTTGACGCATGTCATGATGACTTGGTTACATGTCTTACCTACATCCTCTACATTCTTAAAGGGGACTCGCTAAAACATTACCGCTAAATTCAACAAGCAAAATGAACAAAAAACAACACAGTGGATTCACGTTTATTATCATATTGAGAAAATATCAGTTTTTATGGTCATATCATTTTATTTTGTTGTATTTATCTGCCACACCTTAAAGGCCTGTCTGACATTAAATGGGTCTGTGGTGCAATAAAGGTCCAGACCTGGTTGCATGGTGTTGAAGTATGGAATGCTAGTTATGTTGATTCAGTATTTCTTTTACCTGGATTAAGTCTCCAAATTCCCCTGCTCTAAAACAACCCCAAACCATTAAGATTCCACCTACATGTTTGACTGTGAGGGTGAAGCAGTCTGCTGACATCTTTCCTGTTCTCCGTCTTACACAAGTTCTACCATTAGAGCCAAAGATTTTACATTTGGACTTTTGAATTTCTTCCACTTATTAATTGTGCAGTTCTTGTGTGTTTTTTACCTTTTACATAGTTTGTTGCATAGAAACAAAAGGAACATGCATGAGGCTCATAACCCAAAAACGACTAGCTGTTACTAAACTTTATATCCTGATAGCCTCTGCATGAATGGCCACCTAGTGTTTACATTGTGCACATCCAATGTAGATATAGCAGTCTTTCAGCATTGTATCTATACTATCACATAGATGGTGTTTGTGGCTGTTGTCTGTTGTGTATGCATATAGTACTGTATATGTGGGACTAATAGTGTGACATCTGTAAAAGGCTTTTACTGACTATGCAAATCTATATGGTTAAGTGTTGGAGCTGTTCCTCTCACATTTACATTTCGTCATAGCAAATTACAGAAGTGCTTTGAAGTATCTATCAATAAATACACACTCTTGTTTTCCACTGGGAATTTTTTATTTTTTTGCCACCTATAACCTTTGGTCTGATTGTTGAGGATACATATAAATTTTTGTTTTATAGCCAGATTTCTGTAAAGCTGATATGTGTGTATGCAGTCAGTACTCAAAGTGTGTTAGTATTTTAAAAGCAGAAAAATGGAAAAGTGTAAAGTTCTGAGCCACTTTAATGAAGGGCAGATTTTGAGGTCTAGATGCTTCATAAAGCCCTTCTCTGAACAATTTTGGAACAGGAGCAACAACTGACCCTAAGACTTCTCACTACATATCAGTACCCAACCACACTAAATAAGCACAATACGGCCACACCACAACACACAATCTAATAGCCTTCTGGAAGGTTTTATTCCCGCCTTATCTGGCCAACATATTTATACAAGGTAGATGTATTGCTTACATGTCCAGTGGCAAGACTGGGTCTTTAAGCACTGGACTGGATTCTATTGGATCTGGCTGATGGCACCAGATCTGATCTGATCTGATCTGATCTGATCTTTACTAATGAAGCACAGGAACACAATCTTTGGCCCAAATCCATTCCAGTAGGTTAGAGGAAAACCAGGAGCCACCATTGATACTCAGCTCTCCTGGTTTACATAGCATGATATCAATTTCAATTGAATTCATTTTTATTTGTTTAGCACTTTTAACAATGAACATTGTCTCTAAGCAGCTTTACACAGATAATGTGGTGATTAAAAGTGAATATGCTCTTTATAAGTACGTTTGTGCCTGATGACTGAGCCAGTTGCGACTGTGGCAAGGAAAAACTCCCCGAGATGGCATAAGGAAGAAACCTTGAGAGGAACCAGACTCAAGAGGGAACCCTGAGTCAACCCACTGTTGACATTACCTACAGTCCAATCCATCCTTAAAGCTCCCTTTCTTACTCCGGAATTTCATGGAACCACCCAAGGTGTTGATGAGAAACGGTCCCAAGCTGCACAGAGTGTCCGCCAGTCAAAAAGAACACTATACAGAGGCAGGCCTGGACGAAGTGGGAAAATACATGGAGGGGAGAGGGGCAGGAACAGTGGTCACTGGAACCTCAGGAGCATGTTTAACTCGAGAGAGAAAGAGAGAGAGAGAGAGAGGGTGACAGGAAGAGAGGGATACGGATTATTAAATGTTATTAAATATTGTTGTATAAAAGTTAATGTCAATGTGCAGTTTGGACTCCGGCAACACTCGCTATGGCAGCAGAACGACAAGGGAGAACCAGAAGCACAGACACAGACATGAGGGATCACCAAATGACGTTCAGTGACTGGAATGTCTGATCAGATAACTGTCTTTTTGACATAATCAACACAGAGAAACCAAGTACAGAATGCATTCTTCTTGTTTCCACTCAGATCAGACAAACATGAATCCTACTTCTTTACTTGCTAATAGTGGGAATCATCAATTTCTTTATTGGCATTTGGAGTAATTTAAACCAAATCTGGAATTTGGTGGCCTGCAAGGAAGGAAGGCATGGAAGAGATGGAAGATATGCGGAGGGAAACTCTGTTTTGAACTGATATTGCAAGATGGAGAGAAACCCATCATATGTGTAAGATAGTGGAATTACAAAGAGTACCACAGTACCAATGTTTATCCAAGCTCTGGTGTCTATAATTTTGAGGCAAATGCTGCATAAAAAATAACTTGTCACAGACTAGATCACTTCTTATTAAGAAATTCTTATGAGACTGCTACTAGCTTTGGAGGACCTATCCATCAAGTGTGAGTTACAGGAGTCCAGTCTTGAAATGCCACATGTCACTTGAAATGACAAAAACACAATCTGTTTTTGTTTTTTTGTTTTTTTTGTTTCCCCTTTTAAATCAGAGGAGACCGAAAACAAGGCACAAGCACCAAACACCTACACTGCCTTTGTGTATAGACATGGCCAGATTCAACCAATAGTTTTTAAAAGAAACACCAGTTTTACAACATAAATTTAGGATATTTCGTTGTCTATGGTTACCCAAAGTTTGAGTGCAGTGACCGATGGTGGGACCACAAGATCTTAGCTTAGCTTGCTAGCTTGGTTTTGCTGGGTTTTATGTACTTTCCACTGATGAGCTGCTTTACATAATTCAATTTCTGTCATTCTTGCACCAGTGTAGAATCTCTATAGGGCAGATGTGGTTCCGCCTGTATGTCACCTTAAACGACATCCCTTCAGGTACAAAAGCAACTCATTGCTATTATGGGTCATGAATTCAAAGATCCAAGAGAGCCAGGGTGGAAAAACAAACTCTGGTTCCAACTCCAGGACAATCAAAGATCTATAGCTGAACAACTCTTAACTGCTTAGCTATACTGTATAGCCAAAAGTATGTGGACACATTACCGTCAAACCCATATATGGTCCTTCCTAAAACTGTTACCACAGCTGGACCCCTGTCTAGTGACTAGGTCTTTTTGTCCAAAGTTAATGCCTGACATCACCATTGCTCCTGTAGCTGAATGATCATAAATCACTGCACGTGCAAAGGAGGCCGTGTTTGGAATGATTTGATTTTATTACATCGCTGTGAATAAAAGCATCTGCCAGATACCATAAATACAAATTTTACAAGGAACAGCTACAATCCTTAACCATACATATACAGTCATGGCCAGAATTGTTGGCACCCCTGACATTTTTCCAGAAAATCAAGTATTTATCACAGAAAAGTATTGCATTAACACATGTTTTGCTAAACACTTGTTTATTCCATATGTGTGTATTGGAACAAAACTAAAAAAAAGGGAGGGGGAAAAAGGCAAATTTGACATAATGTCACACAAAACTCCAAAAATGGGCTGGACAAAATCAGAATCAAAATCAGAATTATAATCAGGTTTATTGGCCAAGTGTGTTGACACAAGGAATTTGGTTCCAGCTGTTTGTGACTCTCAAAAGTACAGACATAAATAAAACCTATACATGACCAAACAGACAAGACAAGACAAAAACACCCTTAACTTAATATTTGGTTGCACACCCTTTGAAAAAATAACTGAAATCAGTTGCTTCTATGGGACTTAGATCTGGACTCATTGCTGGCCACTTCAGAACTCTCCAGCACTTTGTTGTAATCCATTTCTGGGTGCTTTTTGAAGTATGTTTGGGGTCATTGTCCTGCTGGAAGACCCAAGATCTCGGACGCAAACCCAGCTTTCTGACACTGGGCCCTATACTGCGCCCCAAAATCCTTTGGTAATCCCCAAATTTCATGATGCCTTGCACACACTCAAGGCACCCAGTGCCAGAGGCAGTAAAACAACCCCAAAACATCTTTGAACCTCCACTAATTTGACTGTAGGTACTGTGTACTTTTCTTTGTAGGACTCATTCAATTTCCGGTAAACAGTAAAAATATGTGCTTTACCAAAAAGCTTTATCTTGGTCTCATCTGTCCACAATACGTTTTTCCCAGAAGGATTTTGGCTTACTCAAGTAGATTTCAAGTACAAACTCTAGTCTTGCTTTTTTATGTCTCAGTGTCAGCAGCGGGGTCCTCTTCGTTCTCCTGCCACAGCGTTTCATTTCATTTAAATGTCGATGGATAGTTTGCGCTGACACTAATACTCCCTGGGACGGCTTGAATTTTTTTGGAACTTGTTTAGGGCTGCTTATCCACCATCTGGACTATCCTGCTTTGCAACCTTTTCATAAATATTTCTCTTCCGTCCACGCCCAGGGAGATTAGCTACAGTGCCATGGGTTGCAAACTTCTTGATAATGTTGCCCACTGTGGACAAAGGCAAATCTACATCTCTGGAGATAGACTTCTAACCTTGAGATTGTTGATATTTTTCCACAATTTTGGTTCTCTAATCCTCACACAGCTATCTTCTGCTCTTTCTGTTGTCTATGCTTAGTGTGGCACACACAATGCAAAGACTAAGTGAACTTCTCTCCTTTTTATCTGCTTTCAGGTGTCATTTTTATATTGCCCACACCTGTTACTTGCCCCAGGTTAGTTTAAAGGAGCATCACATGCTTGAAATCACAATCTTATTTATCCACAATTTTGAAAGGGTGCCAATAATTTTGTCCAGCCCATTTTTGGAGTTTTGTGTGACATTATGTCAAATTAGCTTTTTTTCCCTCCCTTTTTTTGTTTTGTTCCAATACACACAAAGGGAATAAACATGTGTATAGCAAAATGTGTTAATGCAACACTTTTCTGTTAGAAATACTTGATTTTCTGGAAAAATTTCAGGGGTGCCCACAATTTTGGCCATGACTGTAGGTATTATGGACAGGTGCCCACATACGTTTGCACATAATGTCTATGTAACTAGATTCATATTCCTGCATTCACAGGGAATTTTCTTTAGACTGTATTATCCATGCCAAGCTGTAGAGGATTCAGATGAGCCCAACTGGATCCCATGCAGAGAATACTTCAATGGCCTTGCTGACTTCATGAAAATGGGACGAGCGCTGAGTGAACGGATTTTCAATTACCTCTTCGGTATGCTCCTGGTTCAGACACCAACAATGAACCTCTTTAGCCTCTTAATGTATGAAAGAGACATGTTAGTTAAACTAGAGTGTACACAGAATAGTGTAAAAAAAAAATAATAATAATAAAAAGACAACGGTGTTCTGAAAAGCATCTCCGAATGCGCAACACAACAAGCATTGAGACAGACCACTGCATCACGTTCACCCAAACAGACTATAGTGTATATATAATAATAATTGATATATAATATATAATAATAATTACTGTGCAACTTTTTTGTGTTCACTAATCAGGCTATAATATGCCACTGAGTCCCTAAATTATGTCTTTCTTTTCTTTGTTGGATAAAGGCTCTTTCAAAATCCCTGCAGCGTGGAATGCCTCATTTAAAGCAGATGGACAATACCCAGTCATTATTTTCTCCCATGGACTGGGAGCATTCAGGTGCATTTAATTTACAGAATAATTAGAAATGCCTTTGTCATCCACTGTCATCCGGCAGTTTTTAAAACGGCGTGCAATGAAAGTATTGAAACGGATAGTTTGACCTAAACTACGGATAGTTTGATTGACTGTCCAATTGCTGTTCCAATACTTTCAGATGGGATTGTATATGAATGTAACGTATCTTTTTACCATTTTACCTAAAAAATTTAAACATTTAAAATGAACATCCAAGTAGTTTACCATGTGATACACTGTAATTATGTTGATATTCCTGTTTTATTTAATGCCCCTTTTTCTGTTGTACACTTCACAGGACTCTGTATTCAGCTATATGTGTAGAGTTGGCCTCACAGGGTTTCATCGTTGCTGCAGTAGAACACAGGTAGTTATTTTTTTTACTAGGATTTAAACACAAAGCCATTGACAGCATGACATGACCTGTGTGTGTGTGTGTGTGTGTGTGGTTTGTGTTCAAGGCTTCACACTGTGGCAGGTGCATGTGGTTTGGTCTCTGTGGGTTTAGGCTTCAAAATTATAGCATGTTACACTTAATTTTTCTTTCAGCCCTTTTATTTCTGACAGAATGACGTACATCAAGAAGTTTAGGTTCAAGCACTTTTTTTTTAAACATCCTATTCCATATTTAGTCTCTATTTGCTATTATAATAACCTCCACTCTATTGGGAGGATGTTCCACTAAGTTTTGAAGTGTGCTTGCAAATGTAGGGTGAGGAGGCCTGGAGTGCAGCCAGCATTTCAATTCATCTCAAAGGTGTCCCAAAGGTCAGAGCTCTAAGGCTGGAGATATTCCACCACAACCCATGTGAACCATATTTTCATGGAGCTAGCTGGAACAGACTTTTAGTCTCCTAGTTCAAATAAAGGGAAGATTTTATGCTACAGAGTCCAAAAAGACATCCTGTACAATTGTGTGCCTCTGGAAAAGTCTGGTGTCCCAATACTTTTGTCCATCTAATGTAGCAGTGCTCTTTGTCTTTTTACAGGACATCAGTATAAAAACAAAGTACATACTAAAAAGAACTAAATCCAAATAAACACATTTTCACACTTTCCAATTTAACTATTCGTCAGAGATGAATCCGCTTCGGCAACCTTCTACTACAAAGAGAGGTGTGAGACGCAAAAAAGCCATTGCACATCACGGAAAACATTCCAGCCCGTGTCTGATAACTTGGTGGAAGAGTGGATGTACTACAGAGCATTAAAAACAGATGAGAGTGAATTCCTTCTAAGAAACAATCAAGTGAGAGACTTTATTATTGCTACTATAAAAAAAAAGAAACTTCCCTAAACAAAAATGTTAAAGTCAGCAAAAGAGAGACACTAATGTCAGTTATAAATTGTTCATTGAATATTGTCATGATCATTTAAGACTTTGGCAAAAATGGTCAAGTCCATGTCCTTGAATATGTCAAGAAATAATGGTGCAAGCTCTTAAAACCCTATAAAAAAAACACATAAAATTTCACAATCTCAATCTAATCTATTACACTCGCTCAGATGCAGACATTGTATAACATATTGGTTTATTTCTTCAGGTGAAACAAAGGGCAGATGAGTGCATCCAAGCTTTGGATCTGCTTGTTGACATCAATTCAGGAAAGTCTGTGCAAAACACCTTGCGGTCTGATTTCGACTGGTCGAAACTAAAGGTGATTACAGAGAAAATGAAAACATTACAGCTTCCTTTCATACGTTTATTTGTACAATACAGCACAGTTTGTATGCGTCTTTACAGAACTGCATGGACTTGTGCAGGATAGCAGTCATGGGTCATTCCTTTGGTGGGGCCACAGTGATCGAGTGCTTGTGCAAGGAAGTCAGGTTCAAGTAAGTATTCGGAAGAGAAGAACGTCATAATGCTTCCATCAGATCAATCCACATCATCATAAAAATATAAACAGGAAAAAGAAAGCAAGTCAAATCTACACAATATGGACAAAAGTTTGTGGACATCTGAGCATAAGATTCATATCGGCTTTTTGAACATCTTATTCCACATTTAATTCCTATTTGCTGTTATAATAACCTCCACTCTTCTAGGAAGATGTTCCACTAGATTTTGGAGTGTTCTTGTGGAAATGCATTCAGACACAAAGGTCAAAGTTCAAGTGGTAGTCAAGTCAAGTGTAGGTGGGGTGAGGAGGCCTGGGACCCGGGGTGCAGTCAGTTCAAGTGAAGCTGAAAGTAAAGACTGTATGCTACCGCATCCAAAGATACAACTGTGTGCCTACAAAAGTTCAGCATGCGTTAACCTGGATGAGCTCACATGGTAAAAATTTTGACAGGTTTTTTTTTTTGACGAGTTTGCATAACTGACGGCTTTCCTAAGTTGTAATTGGTGCAGCTCTACAAAAACTCCTAACCTCTGTACAGTCAGGCCAATAAACATTTACACATTTGTAATTTTGTATGTTCATCACAGTGTACTGGAGTGTTACATATTGTATATGAGCTCAAAGTGGCTATGTTCAGCTTTCACTTGAGAATATTTACATCTAAATGGGCAGACTTAATGAAGTCTGGAACCCCTATTTTGCTCTACAAAGGTCTAGAGTCCATCGGTCATCACTTCTTGCTTGTTCTTGGGACACATTTTTTTTAGCAAAGTGAAATGCTGATCATTAAGATTAAGGACAGATGATAATCTAATTTCTCTAAAAATCAGGGGATTCTCCATGCTCCTTCTCCTTTTTTTTTTTAAAGACTGAACAGAAACTGTCCCTTTTTTTTTTTTTTTTTTTTTACTTTCCCCTTTTTTTTTTTTTTTTTTAGCAAAATACAAAGCAAACTCAAGTGCTTAGCCGGAATTTACTGCTAACACCATATATTGTGGAAACCCTTTGTATAAATTCTGGTCAAGTCTTCTCTTCTCTTTTTGCATTTGCCTTTGATATTTCTACCTCCTGGAGTGTGTTCTTCCTTCAATTTTTATGTGGAAAGAAAACATTTTTATCCTCTTTCATCACTGTTTTGTGTGCTCCTCTGGGTCTTTTTTTGTACTGATCATTAAAACACACAAATTAAGACACTTTAATTATACAATTGCTTTAAATAAAGAATGTACATCTGAACACAAATATAGGCAGGGATGGCATCTCCTAAAAAACACATCATGTGATTCCTTCTCCCCGTTCTCTCATTGTTGGCTTTGGCTTAGATTTTTCTACCTCCTGGATTGTGTTCTTTCTACCGATTTCACAAGAAGAAAAAAAAAATCATGTTTACTTCCATCATTATTTTTTGTGATCTTCTGGGTCTTTTGGTCTTGTGTTCTTTCTTTTTTGGAACCTACCGAATTGTTGCTAATATTTTTGACATTAAATAGAGGCTCCATGGTGTAAGGCTCTGTTTTCAACATGAACTTAACTACAGTATTATGTCAGACTGTCTAAACTTTCCTCAATCAGCTACAGGTACATAACATTATTTATAATATTAACATTACTTCTGTACATTATTCAACCTCACCCACATATATATATATATGGACCTCATGCCTATTTATCATACTATTCATTGTAAATAGGTCACTTATGCACTTCTGTTTAAATGCTAACTGCAGATCATTGTCTCTGTACATATACAGTACCTTGCACAATGATCATAAATAGATGCATAGTCTAAACACTTCTTGTTGCCTGATCAGGACATAGATACTGAAACTTGGTCCAAGATATAACCAGTAGATGCCGCTTTCCTGTCGATTTGCTCTGCGTCTCTAAATCTTGGCGTCCAAAGTGCTAATCTAGATTCTTAACAGCAGATTTAACCTATGAACATTGTCGCTGAGAGAAAAGTAGGAGCGGACAGTACGGCTAATGATAGGGTTGCCATATCTGGTTTAAAAATACTCTTGTTCAAACGCTTGTATTATAGCAAATAATCTGAATGAAACGTAATAGTTTTCACATAATGGCAAAGATGCAGAGAATCATTTCAGTTGGAAATCGTGTTATGAAGGGTATGAGAGGAAAAAGCGTAATTATGTTTATCTCAGATTGAGAGGCTTTGTCATCGTCAGTCTGATTTAAAAAAATGTTTTAAAGCCTCAGCGAGAATGCTTTTCAGACCTCAGCACGTGAGCCGAGAGCTGCTGGCCTTCTTAAAAATCCCCACTGTAGAATATACACATTGAGGTGAGGCCCCCCTTTTGTTACTACTACAATGGCATTACGCAGCCTGTCAGCATCTCCAAAGCTACAAAACACTTTTGTTGGACCATCTTTTGCTTTAATTATGGTACGTGTTCATTATATGCAGTGTCGCAGCATTTATTTCCGTCCAAATCTGCCTTAAATTCTCCCCATTATCTTGTATTTTTGCTGCGTAAAGACTTCTCCAGCACGTCCCACAGATTCTTAATGGGGTCAGGGTATTTTTTCCTGTTTTTCTGAGCCCCTCTTTCCCAATTTAAGCCTGACGAATCCTGCCATTGTCATTTTTAAATATGTGACATCAGGGGAGATAAAACAAAAATCGATTGATGAAAAATCCTGGTCATTCAGTAAATTCAGGTAGTCAGCTGACCTGATTTATCGGACATGTAACATGAATGTAGGTGCATCCCTTTCTACTCCTCTCTTCTTAACCTGATGTGCCCACTATTCCAAAACATGGCATATGTGGACTCATCAGAACACATGATCTGTTTTCATTGCTCCAGAGTCCAATTTTTTTGCAGCATAGCAAATTGCATTTTTTTTTACATTTTGCCTGAGTCCAGTAGTTTCTTAAGGCTACACAGCTGTTGCTAATATTTTGTGCTTACACATTGTACATGTGTGAATGCTCCTACTTTCACTATTCTACAAAGCCTTAATGTTGTTCTAGTGTGTTTTCATGATTGTTTTCAGCAAAAGTGGAAGTGATCGCTAATCGTTATCATTAAAGATTTTATACCCGCCATATCTCTTCATCTTTCCAAGTATTAATTATTGAACCCAATTTGAGCTGTTTTAGTAATCTTCATAGTTGTTGTCTTTGCTTGATGCAATTTAATGGTTCTGGCTTCTCATAAATAATTGGCAAAAACATTTTTTTGTTTGTTTGTTTTAACCATCTGAACATATCCCCTGTACAGGTGTGGTGTCGCGTTGGACACATGGATGTTTCCACTCGATGAGGTCATCTTTCCAGGTGTGAAACAACCAATTTTCTTCATTAACTCCGAGAAGTTCCAGTGGGCTGGGAATATTATGCGCATGAAGAAATTAGATTCTGCCCTCATTCCACGAAAAATGATCACCATCAAGTCAGTAATGCGACCCAATTGTTTATACATCCAAATTTAGAGCGAGATCTGATCAGTTCCTCAAATGGTTGTTTCGTGTTTTCTCTCCACAGAGGGGCTGTGCATCAGAGTTTCCCCGACTTCACCTTTCTCACAGGGAACTGGATTGGGAAGCTCCTGAAGCTGAAGGGAGAAATCGATCCTCACGTGGCAATGGATTTGTGCAACAGAGCCTCGTTAGCATTCCTTCAACGACACTTGTGTGAGTTAAATATGCTTACATGGGTTTTGTGAACATTAAAACATAAAGCACACTGTTAGAAGGACACAGCTTGTGGTGGTTCTCCAAATTGTTACCACAAAGTTAGAGCCACACAATTGTACAGAATGTCTTTGGATGAGGTAGCATTAAATTTGCCCCTTACTCAGAGACCCATTACTGGTCATCATATCATGGTAATTATGTTCTGTTTAATTAGGTTTTTTTAGACACATAGCTGGATTGTTTGTTTGTTTGTTTTTTTACGATAATTGTGCGTTCAAGAGATGCTTAAAAAGGATATCTACACTGTATGGACACCTGACAAAAAGATTGGTGTGCTTTTTGAACATCCCATTCCATTTAGTTCCTATTTCCTATTATAATAATCTCCAGTCTTCTAGGAAGATGTTCCACTAGATTCTGGGGTTTTCTTGTAGAGATTTGTGTTCATTCAGCCTTAAGGCTTTAGAAACTTAGGTACTGATGTAGGTGAGGTGAGAAGGCCTGAGGTGCAGTCAGTGTTTTTAACTCATCCCAATAGGGTTGAGGTCAGAGGCTACACATGAAGAGAGAATTTCATTTTACCGCATCCCAAAGGCGTCCCATACAATTGTGTACCTTCACGTTTGTAACAGTTTGGTGAAGTAGCACATATGGCTGATATAATTTTTCCATAGTGTATGATACTAGAAACCTAGCAACAGACTCCCTGCATCACCTCCCTATATATAGCCATGATCTAATCCTGTTTAGTCTGCTTCTGAGAAGGTTTAAGACTATGGCCCTACAATAAAATCTAACTACAATAAAAAAAGACTACAATAAAATCTAACTAGTAATTTATAGAACAAACAGATCTCTGGTGTTCTGCATTTCTTTTTTGGTTCTCATACACCATAAGGCTGTATAAGAAAAATTTATCAGTTTTAAAAAAAGGTGAGTTTTCTAAATAATAAAATAAACAAGACATGGCCTGGCCTACCCAGGAGTCTTTAAGAATAGTGATCAGTATGGGGTAGTATACTGTCATTTATTAAATGATTACTCAATTTATTAAAAAAAGGAATTTACAACACCTTACTGTATAAACTATACATGTATGTGGCAGGGGATGCGTTGGCGAGCACCAGTTTACGCGTAGAAGGCAGAGCACGCCAGTCTCCATGCAGCCTGAAACCGAAAATATTTGTACAATTTTGTTGAATCACTAGTCATCATAACCAGATGTTTTGCTCCACAGCTCTGGCGAGAGACTTCAATCAGTGGGATCATTTAATCGATGGCAAAGACGACCACCTGATTCCAGGCACCAACATCACTCTGCTTCAGTCCTCCATCTAACCATTTGTTTAAAATAAATAGGAATTAAACTGATCCTGAGCCACTAATTCACTACAGGAAACGAAACATTATTAGACACTGACGTGAGAAGACTATAATAAGTTAATATAAGCTAGTTTATGTTAAATTTTATCTTTTGGATTCAATTTTACATAAGGTGTAATTTTTTTCCATCATTTTACTCGTCTTTGAAAAAGAAGAGGCAATAAAAAACATGAACTTTTTTGTGTGCATTGTTTTATTGTCAGAACCTTGTGAAACAGACAAACCAATGAAATGAAACAACCGTTTGTTTAACTGTAAATGTCGCTTCTGAAAAAAAATTGCTCTGATTATAACTTAAAAACAAGGCACTCAGAACAGTTATGGAGAAAAATAAAGAAGATTTCAGGAGACTGAAAAAATAATTTCCATGAAGAACCATTCAAGTGATAAATACAACATGCCACGAGGTCCTCGTGTTGGAGATCTGTAGCTACTCTGCACCCCTGGACTCGTTCACCTCGGGTGCCATAATCTGCCACTCTTTCACAAAGACGACGTCATCGTTAGCCGTGTCCTCGACTCTGAGGGACAGCTGTGTGACTGCTAACACACTCTGCTCCTCTGCATCAGAAGGTTCCTGTGAGGCTGAAAAGCACATGACATTCATCTGTGTACTTTCAGAACTCGATGGCTCTGTAATTGTTAAGAAGTCACAGCTCACCAGAAGGTTCTGTATCAGCAGCAGGAAGTCCAGTGTCCGACATATCCACTTGAATCTACATTTCAAAGGACAAAAAGAAAAAGTTAATATCCACTTTATTAGGAACAGCACCGTGAAAAAAATCTGACATATACTGGTAAAAACCTTCAGTTAATGTTCACGTCAAACATCAGCAAAAAATCTAAAAAGTGTGATCTCTCTAATAGACTCCTTGGTGGTAGTTTGTGTTTTTCAGCTTCTAGTTGATCCAAAAGTCCAGAGAGGCCGTGGATTTGAATATTTTACTTTGTTTTCTCATGATGACAATTTTCTTGTGATATCGACATCGTTTCCTCACGATCAGTACTTTCTGTGATTTTGGCATAAGGGCAAGTTCGAGACACAGCATTACGGATGAACGCATTCGCTTTTACTTTGATCGGGAACTGAAACAGCTCTGTGTCTGTCTGTGACTGGCAACCAACACACCAGTGTCTGACGTGAGGAGGAGGCGGTCATCCACAAGACACAAGGTTTTCTTGCCGTACAATAACGTCGTTAGAAAACGGGTTTTTACGTAGAGAGAAAACCATCTATGTCGAGATTATGAGAAAATTTTGTTGTAAAAAGGAGAAACACAACTTGTGTTATGTTGCGCTTACGAGAAAACAAGATCTGAATGCGTGACCTCTTCCAGAAGTTAAGTTTGAAAAAATAAAAATAGGTGCCATGGCTTTATTTAGTCTTCAGCCGCTTAGTATATTTCTTTTTTGAGTTTGTACCCACTGTAGACTCCGATTCTTTTGTTCTTGTCTGACAGAAGAGAATCTTGAGGTCTTCTGCTCTTGTATCTCTCCCCTCTCAAAGATTATAAAGTGTGTGCTCCGAGATGCTTTTCTTCTCTTCACAGTTGGAAAGAGCAGTTATTTGAGTTACTATACATCTGTCAGCTTAAGCTCTATCAGGATGTGGAATTTCATCCTAGGAAGTGTGTTTTTTTTTCCCTCAACCAGGCACTTATTTTATTCTTATGTTTGACATGAGCATCAGGATGAAGCTTTTCACCTGTATCTGTATGACTGTCTGCATTGTGCTGCTGCCATGTGATTGGCAGGTTAAATAATTAAGCTTGCCTGTACACGTGTTCCTAATAAACTGGAAGATGAGTATACCATTAACATATCCCCAAACATGAACTGTAAATGCATTAACACTTGTGAAAGTAAACAATCCTCACCATTTCTGATGTTTCACATGACCTCTGTTCCGTCTCATTCACAAAGTTATCTGTAAAATCGTGAGCCAGAAATTCAGATTTCAACAACAAAAACACATCTTACACAAAAAATGTTGCCATCAACTAGTTTGTATTGGATTGTGGTCATGAAGCAAGAGAGCATACCAGGGTCAGCATCAAGGGCCACATCCAGAGCCTATGGGGAAATAAAAAGGAAAAAAAAGAGAAATAAATAGAATAGACCTTTTTCAAATTATCGTGAGTCCTAGTTGATCTGACCATAAGCAGTCCGCTTTAAGTACAGATGCAAGCAGAGGAAAATGCAGTCAAATATTTGAAAAGGAATCAAAACTTGCAGTATATGAAAATCATCTCAGTTCATCTTGAACAGCAACCAAGATCCACCTACCAGACTGCTTCATTGCCCTAGCTAATACCTAATCACTTTTACTACTACAGTGGAACCCCGTTGTACGAGCAACCTATAGTACGAGCAAACGGAGAAACGAGCAAACTGGCTCGCAAAATTTTACCCTTTTCACAAGCAAAGGCTCGAGCAAACTCAGCTGCCGGTTCTCTGTTTTCGGCGGAAGGTCACATCAGTCGCTTAGTTGATGACGTATCACACGGTCGCTCTCGTTGTTTAGTGCAGCAAAAACGTAACTGTGGGATCGGGGGCGTGGCCGAGCGGCGGTTTGTGAATGGAGGGCGTGTCCGGGAGCAGATAGGCAGGGGATTGCCCCACCTGAAGTTAATGCGACCTAATGATTGTTCTCTCTTTTCAAGTGATGGGAGGGTGCATTTAAGGAGAAAACCGTGTGTGTGTGTGGGTGTGGGTGTGGGTGTGTGTGTGTGTGTGTGTGTGTGTGTGTGTGTGAGCCAGAGACGTGCTGCTGGTGTATTTGTTTTTAAAAATAGGCTACTAATACGTTTTAAGAGCAGAAATAAGCGATCGGATGAGATCTCGGAACGGATTAAATCACTTTTACATTCAATCTTATGGGGAAAATCAGTTCGAACATACGAGCAATTTTTAAAAACGAATTATGCTCGTACAACGGGTTTCCACTGTACTACTTTTATCTCCAATCACTTTTACTAATACCATTTCTTCTACTGCTACTTATACCATCACCACCACCACGATTACTACCAATTTCACTAATACCACTAGCAATACCACCACCTACTGATTTATGATTCGGCAACCTCCGTTCTTAGGCCAAAAACCAAATGTGCGTTTAATTTGCTGAGATTTTGTTTAGTTTTCAAATTTTTGGAAAACAATATTAAACTCAGAGTGCTAGACCAGAAAATGCTTTTAACCCTTTGGTCTGTGGCACAGAATCCAATAAAAAAAAGAATAAGAATTAGATAGAATGAATTCAATATATTAAATATTGAAAGATTAAAAAAAATAAAATAATAAAAGCAAACAGATTTAAAGTAGAATAAATGAATTGCGAAAAACTGCCGAATAGAATTTAGACGTGTAAACAAAATGTTCATTCACCACTGAATTGAAAGGCTGAAATGGTCTGTACAGGGACACGGTACAGGATTTTTGCCTGTAAGCAAAACGCGATGGAAGAGTGACGCAATTAACCTGCGTGAACGCACGTCCTTCTAGCAGACATGATGCATGAAATCCGATCTCAGCCAAGACCTTTTCACAATGCCTTGTATGGACACCCGTGTTTCCGCTTTCCACTTCCACTAATCCACTTCTTAATACCAGTAAATTGACACCACGGCTTTAGAAACCATAAATATTATGGAGAAAGCAGTATAAAGAAAGCAGAGCTCTGAATCACAGACAGGAACCTCATGCGTCATGAATGAGCGCCTTTATTCTAGGGGAAAGAAAATGCTAAAGTAAAAATGGCCTTTTCTCATGATGTTCAGCTTTTCTTGAAAAGTCCAACGTATAAATAAATGCCCTTATAAGTGTATCTGTGACCAAATGTCATTCTTCTCCTCACCGTGGGATAAAAAGAATCAGCTATTACATCCACACAAATCTACTTGAGCGTGTGCAGTTTGCTAAAAGAAGAGGTTTGCGAACTCTGATGTAAAGGGCGTGAAAATGCTGACGTTACTGAACGCCTGCTAGATAGCCTCGCTGCCGCCAACGCGAAAGCTGATTGGTTAGAACAACAGCCTGCAAGCAGCATGTACTTTATACTATATAATGAATAATACTGGGAATTATTAGGAATTTGTAGATATTCATTGAAAGAAAATACTAAAATGTAAGTCCGTGATTCGATGGTGTTTATGCCAGCAGAGGAGGTCTTGCTGGCCCTGACGGCGCACCACTGCGTTACACTGATGGTGTCCAGATCAGTTCCAACCTCAGGTTCTGCCCCTCTGATCCTGTTAACATGTACGTCTCGGACCTGTGTGTGTGTGTGTGTGTGAGTGTGTGTACATACAAACAAATACAAAACTCTACCTTGTCTAGTGGTATCGTGGGTATGACCTCCATCAGCACATCTCCCTCCTCACACGTCTCAGTCACATGATCCACTGCTAGTGTACAAAATTAAATTAGTACAAAACGTTTAAGATCCTTTCCCAGTTTAAATACTACACAGCACTAAACAAACCTCTCTGTTGGTCTACAGGAGGATTCGTCTCTTCGGGCTCCTCCACAGGCTGAACCTAACGAGAAACTTTACAGTAAATCTAAGCCTTATCTCAGATCAAAGACAGTGTGTTTATATTTTTCGTTCCAGTTGCATTATTTTACCTGCATTTTCAAATCTTGCGCCAATTCGACTGCTGGATTATTTTCCATGGCTGGTTCTGCAGGAAAATCATTAATGATCACCACACAAAAGTCGTTTCACGCAACATTTTCAGTCACGTGAAAAAGAAATCGAAACATAAAAATCACCTGGTCCTTATCGATATAGATTGAGGCGAATACAACTGTGTCTTGAATTATTTTTACAAAAATCTAACGAAGAAGCCTTGTGTGAAAAACAATGTACATTTTGGGATTTTATAGAATGTTGAAGCACCGTTAGCAACAGTGATTTGAGGTGATGGTGTTCTGTTTGACTTTCTGTCGGTCACATTGTTGTGAAGAAATTTTGGCCGTTTTTGTCATTTTGCCTCCACCACCACAATAGATTTGTAATACCAGATGCTCGACTGGTGAGCAATTTAAAATGTTTGGTGTGGACTTGTGTCCTAATTAACAACATATGAATGAGATATAAGGTTTGAGTTTAAGTTGATTCCAGTTACTTGACCTTAAACATGCTTTTCATTTCCTAGAAAACAACCAACAGGGAGCAACCTAAGGCCTGGCAAAGAGCAAAACCTACCATGGGTTTTAAACCTTTAGCATTACTTGACAATGTCCAGGTATTTATGTACCTGACTGTTTGAGCAAGCAGCTGAGCATGCTTATGTGGACCTGAGCACTGGTACAGATGTTGAATATTAAATACTGGCATGACAAATAAATTGAACAAAAGATAATCCCAAAACAGGACCTGAATATAATTACCATTAAGTGAATGAATTAAATGTCATGTGTTGTTTTATATAAACCAAGTCACTGCAGTGTTCATCTTACCGCTTTGCTCAACTGGAACATCCACAATGAACATTTCACCCTGCAGAAAAACAGCACAATCCAAAATTAGTGGTTAATGTTTTAATCCATGTATAAAATAAAAGGATTTCTTTTCCCCAAAGCTCACCTTTTCCTGAGGAGCATGAGGAGCATCAAAATCCAGATCTGGACATTGAATCCCATCTTCTTGCAGAGCTTCTGTTCATTGAAACAGAATGGAGTCACGTCGACAAGTATGTGATATAATCTTCCTCGGGCAACGACCAAATACTTACTTTCAAATTCTGGCATCAAGTCACCTAAAGAGGAGCCGCACTGTTCATCCTGAGGCTGCAATAAAGTAACAAAGCAAGCAGAATGAAATATGTCCTGATCGGAGTATTTCGTTGTAAACACACATTCAGATATGATTTGAACATTTGCGGGCGTGTTTTTGGGCAGCAGTGGAACGAGGTGGTGATCACCAGTTAATGGGGTTAAGGGTTAAGCAGTGTGTTGGACAAACAGTGGTGTACATGAGTTAAATAGAGATACAGTACATTTACTTCATTACCATCACCACTGAGGTTACGGTGATCTTAAAGACATCTCTCCATTCGAATGTGCAATATGTTACTTTTTACTCCACTACATTTGAAGGAAGCATCTCGTTCCCCACTGCATTGAAGTGAAAACGGAGAGCGTTAAATGACAAGCTGTGGCTGGAGCACAAGTGAAACCATGTGGTTCTGGTCAGAGTGTATGGGAAGTAAGGATTCTCTCACTGTGTGTCTAACTATAGAAAACGGTCATTAAAAATGTTTGATGTTCTCAGACAACATAAGTTTTACTTTCCATAGTCAAATACATATAATAAATAAACTGTAAAAAGTTGTAGGTGTCCCAATACTTTTGGCTACAAAATCTAAGCAGGGGTTCAGTACTTTTACTTAAATACAGAAATTATGTACATCACATGGGTAAGGACATACGTTTATAAAAAATGTTTAAACGGTGCTAAATGTGAAAGAAAAAGGTGACAAGACAAACTGTTGACAAAAATATGATTTCAAAAAAACTTTTTTAAATTAAATTACATTTAAATAAAGAAGTGTCAAAAAGTGATAAGTTTGTTTCATTTCAACACTTTTTTACTAAAATTATGCTTATGACAATGAAAATCCATACTTTCAAAATAGTGAATATCATAAAAAACAAAAAATCATGTTTTAAAAAATATATATTTATAAAATTATGAATTTTCATACGTATAAGCAAATGTTTATTTAAAAATTGTTAAGAATGCAAAAAGTCAAAGAAATATGTGAAAAATTTTTTTGAAAAAATAATGATTTTTTGATTCAAATGTGATAGTTACTAGCTGATATTAATGCAGCCATTTTGGCTACTTTTGTCAGGTTGAACACTCGGCGCTCTGCTACCCTGTTTTACACTAAACACAAACAACGCAGAGGATTTCTTTTATACCCTCAAGTCTTTCTTCTCTCAATCTCTTAAAACTCACTTGTTCTTCAGTGATGTCAGGATGCACCACATCAGGAGGTTCATCATTATGACCTTCATTAAAAAAAAAGATTAACAATTAAAACATATATATATATATTATATATATATATATATATATATATATATTTCACAAATGCTAAAATCCCACGCACTACCATGAGAGAAAAAACACTGTCCAGCTTCCTGCTCTGTTTCTTCAGCCTATGAGCACAAAGACAACAAAAAAGTCTAATTCAATGAACACATGCACACATTACATGAAGTGAAATATACAGGAATAAAAGCTCCTTGTAAAAACGACAACACTGTACCTTCTCTAGTGGTATCACGGGTATGACCTGGATCAGCTCATACGTCTCAGTCACATGATCTACTGTGTGTATGATTAAATTAGTACGTTCAATTTCAGATCCTGAATTCTAGATAGAAATGATTATACTTTATATACATTATTCAACGGGGAAAACGGACCTTTCTGTTCCTCTGCTGGAGGACTCGTCTCTTCACCTTGTATCTGACAGGACACACGACACAACTGTATAAACAGCTAAATTCATCCTTTAATGTACAACCAAAAACACAATACTTTACCTGGACCAGTGCCCTGCATATATTCTGTGCTAGTTCTAGTTTTGAAGAAGTCTCCAAGGCTGGTTCTGCAGATTTAAAAAAACAACCAATTAATTAATCAGTACATCATTAAACCAACCAACCCATCCATCAATCATTCAATCCATTTGTCCGGCCGTCCTTCAGAATGGAAATGAAACTATTTGAAATCTTAAAAAAAAAAAAAAATTTTACTGTTGAAATTGAAATTACTGTTTCAGATTTATTGGCCCCATAATTTCTTTCCAGCTTGGTCTATAGATAACTAAAGAATTTGTTGTTTATTGAACACATTTTGACCAAATTCTTATCTGCATTCACTTCATCATACTCCAGAAAAATAACTTTATTTAATGAGATCAAATGCTTGGGAAAAAAATTTTGTTTACTTTTTTTTTTTTCAGCATTCTGACCCTAAAGAGGCACATTCAAAAATCTTTTATACATTCGAGGAAGGCTCTGCAAATACTCACCAGGTTTTGCTATATGTAAATGCATTGTGGAGAGATACAATGCAGTTACATATAACAAAACCTGATGAGTATTTGCAGAGACACTATTTTCCAGGGTTACAGTAGCAACATAAAAGTTAGATAAAAGGATTTGTAAAATTTCATTGTAACTTTTGACCAGTTAGTGGCATGGGTATAAACTTTGCAATTCACATCAGGTCATGGTGTTGAAGAGGTCAATTCTCTCTCTGAGATGTCTGGTTTAGAGGCAGTGGCATTGAGTAAAATGCAGGAGACGGAGCTGGAGGTAGCAGAGCTAAAGATGTTGAGGTTTTTGTTGGGAGTGACGACGACAGACATGATTAGAAATTAGTTTATTGGAGGAACAGCACATGTAGAACGTTTTGGAGACAAGGTGAGGGAGGCGAGATTGAAATGGTTTGGTCATGTGCAGAGGAGGGACATGGGGAATATCAGTAGGAGAATGCTGAGGATGAAGCCACCAGGAAGGAGGAGAAGGCCTAGGAGGAGGATTATAGATGTGGTGAAAGAAGACATGCAGGTAGTTGGTTTGAAAGAGGCAGATCTAGAGGACAGGGGGTATGAAGACGGATGATACGCTGTGGCGACCCCTAATGGGAGCTGCCGAAAGATGATGTATTCTGTGCGGCCCAGTACCAGTTGACCCACAGGCCAGTGCCGGTCCTCGGCCCGGGGGTTGGGGACCACTGCTTACTGTATACCTTAGTGGCATTCTTCTAATTTTGCATGCCATGTTAGATATACAGAGGCTGATTAAGGGTTCAAAGTCAGAAATTGTGATTCTGCAATATAGTTGTTCCTATTTTTTTTTGCCAACCATGTCTACTTTGCACTGTTGAACCCAGGTACCTGAAACTCCTCCACCTTCTCCACCTTTTCTCCCTGCAACCGCACCACTCCACTGCCCTCCCTCTCATTCACACACATGTACTCTTGTACACATGTCTTACTCCTACTGACTTTCATTCCTCTTCTCTCCAGCGTGTACCTCCACCGCTCCAGGCTCTTTTCAACCTGCTCACTACTCTCACCACAAATCACCATACCATCCTCAAACATCATAGTCCATGGAGACTCCTGTCTGATCTCGTCCATCACCACTGCAAACAGGAAAGGGCTCAGAGCCGATCCTTGATGCATTCCAACCTCCATCTTAAATTAGTCGTTCCTACTGCACACTTCACTGCTGTCACACTGCCCTTATACATGTCCTGCACCACCCTCACATACTTCTCTGACACACCTGACTTCCTCATACAATACCACAACTCCTCTCTCGTGTGTGCCGGCATCTCACTGGTTTCCAGCAGTTCTTTGCTGTTTGCCATTTACATTTACAAATATGCCATTTGGCAGATGTCCTTATTCACAGCGACTTATTTACCCTATTCATACAACCGAACAGTTATGTGGTTAAGAGCCGTGCTCAGGGGCCCCAGGAGAGACAGCTGAAAGTCACAACCTTTACTTAAATACATTTACATGCAGCATTTTTCTTACCGTTCTGCTCAAGTGAAACATCTGCAACAAACATCTGATTCTGCAGAAAAAAAACACTGCATGATTAGAAGCACAAATTTGGACTTTTATTAAAACAAAAAAAAACGACAAAAAAAGATAAAACACTACCATTTCCTGAGGAGCGTTAAGGTCTAAATCCGAGTCTTGATTCTCACCTACAAAATGAAGCCAGATAGGAGTTACATCACCACATTAAAAATGTCTGATCTTCCTTGGGAACGATCCAAGTATGCCATGTTACTTACAGTCAGATTTTGCGAACACGTCTGCAAAACAGGGGTCCTGCTCTTTGTCTTGAGCCTGTTGGTAAAAGAAGTCATAAAGCAATGAATAAGTTTTCAGTTTAAACCCATTTATTAATCAAGACTTTCCTCTCCCAAATTCTTCAAACTTTACCAAATTTATTTGTTCTTTACTAACAACCAGATCCATTCCAGCATTGGGTTCTTCATCCATATCTTCAGAGTCGATGACTTGAGAACCGTTTACATCATCTTGCGCTGTTTCAGTCTATTATGAAATGTTGTTAGTGATCAGTGCCATGCATGCAAAGCTTTTTATACTACCCTACTCTAATACATTACACATTAAGCTTTGAGCCAGTTAAATAAATGTAGCGCTTCTTTCCTCAAACTTTTCACTTACCTCCTCTCCATGGTAAAACGATTACAGGCTTATAATAATATGATCAGTATTTTAGGTTTAGGTTTTGCAGATCAATGGGCACAGATAGTCGATTGTTAGAACTATAGGCAAATGTCAATACAATACCTTTTTCAAGTTGCATTATACAGTGCAAGAGCGGCCACTACAGGTGAATCACTGACACCACGTGATGCTCATTTGTAGCATCTTTTATTAATTTTGAATGTAACTTTTTATTTGGAGTATTGCTTTGTGTTTCAGGTTGAATGCATGTATTGATTCCTCAAAATGTATTAATATGTTTAATTTTTTTTTTTAGGACATTTGAATAATTCAGTACTTTTTTTTGTAATAAAGTTCAGTACTATTTTACATAGATGTTTATGTTGTAAACTTATTTATTTCAAAATCTATCAGTTGATTAATCGGGTACAATTCAACCCAGCTATCGGTAAAATCCATGGTTGACCTCTAATTTAAATAAATACATTCATTCATTTATATTTATTTTTATATATACATACATTATACATACATATTTTTTTTATATTTAAATCCCCTCATTCATAAAATGTGATACATACAAATTGTGATACATGTGCTTACCAAGGAAGAATCATCATAACTCTTGAGCACATGGTACCAGCTTACACATCCCGATTCACCAGCTCTGCTCTCTGGATATGAACAGTATGAATATTAATGTATAAAACATGTAGATTAACTTATGTGCAAACAAACAGTTGATTCTGCATATGTGAAACTTACCCGATTCAAAAATCTCATGATCAGTTTGATCCTCTTCAGGTTTTGAAACCAATTCGTTCGCTTTTCCACAGACATCTTCACAAGACTGATCTTCTGGAGATTCAGTATCCACAGTTTCCACTCGGTTCTTATCTTCACACTCCTGAGAACCTGTGCGCCCCTTTAATGTGAAGTCTGTGGAGTCTAGCTGGGTTTCTTTGAGAACATCTGCAGGTCCATTGGAATGAATGTCTTCGATGTCTGCATTTACATTTGTATCCTTTAAACTGATGCTTTTTCCATAAGCCTCTGGCTTTTCAGTGCCTGCTGAAGTCAAGATGCGATCTCCATCTTGAGACAATATTACAGCACTTGTTTCGTTCAGAAGCAGTGTAGATTCTGTTTGCTCTACATGCTCAGCCAGAGCGTCATTGCCTTCTTCTTGCTCTTTGGGTGGAGAAATGCAACTGCCATTCTGTACATAGTCCATAGCTGCACAAATGGGGTCTTTGGATCTAACTGTGTGTTCTGTTTCGCAGACACTCACAGCAATCGTTGCATGTTCAAGCTCATACGATTCCTTCTTGCTATTTCGAGTCCAACATGTTTTCATTGCATCATTGATGTTAAGTTCCTCACGTTCCAACTGAACCCAAAGTGGAGACACCACATCACATGAAGTGGCCAATTTCAAAATTGTGACTCGCAAGTGTTGGTCGTTGATTAACTCAAAGAACTGATCAGCTGCCTTGTCATTCCAGGAGCCCTCAGAAACATCGAAACCGTCAAGCTGACAGGCGAATGCCTGAGGAGGAACATCAGACACCTCGAATGGCAGTGGTCTAATGTCACTCACTTTCACGTTTGATTCATTTCCATAGTCAACAAACAGAACAGAGAGCATGTTCTTTTCAACGGAGGTCACCTTTGCACGATACCATAGTTGGTCCTCATCAAAAAGGGCAATACATGCACTTCTGATCGGTATGGTTTCTGCATCAGGAGTGCTGCTTTCTGAAGTACAACCAATATGTTGGATGATATCAGAAATCTCCTGCAGCTTTTCCCCTTTTGCATACTGACACCAGAAAAGCTGTGGCCCAATAATGACTGAGGCGTATACAGCAACTGTTTGTCCGATTGATAAATCAGGATTTTTATAATCGCACAGATTGTAGCCAGAATCTGGGCTCTTGGGTGTAACTTCGTTTAGATCTTTGGAGCAAGCAGATCCGAACAGCTCTTGACCATTGACCTCGAGTTTCACTTCCCATACAGACCCTGAATGCTGGATAAATTTGCATAAAAACGCTTCAGCATTCTTTTCTATTTCACTTCTGAAATTGGAGGCTACATCACCGTCATCATTCACTACTCCAGACAGTGAGCAATGGATGCTATACCGTGGCTGTAAAAACATCTGATCCAGAAAGCTCATGTTTATAACTGAAACTTCTGCAGTGTTTCCGTAGTCGATAAATTCTACATCGGCCGTGTTACTGAGCACCGCATTTCGTACAACTGCACGGTACCAACAGTTATCATCGGGGTACATCGCACAAACCAAGTCACCTTTAGAGAGGTCACTGGGATTAACAGGTACATGCTTGGCCTGGCCATCGTTCAACTTTTCCGCTAGAGAGCAAATGTCCTGTTCATCCGTTACCAACTGGACAAAGAAGCTACAAGGACTATTACAATGCGAGACGAATACTTCGGCTGCCAGACCCGGTGTGAGCGCTTTTACAGGGAGCTCGGCTTGTTTGAGGACACTTGGCATGGCATTTTTCCATTCATTATTAGATCCTCTTTGGAATAATTTTTGCTTGGCTGTTACTGGGGTGAGGTCTTTTTGCACATCATCGTTAAAACGTTTTCCAGAGTTTCCCTCAAAGTCAGAACGTTTCTGAGTTCTCCAGTATTTTGCAGAAGTCCACTGCGTTTCTCCCTTCTGTTGTTCAGAAACACCATATGACCGATTCCGTGCTTTTACAGTAATTTGCTCATTTCTCTCCACTACAATGTGAAATTTCTCTCTTATTATTGCGTTTACAGGAATTTTCCCATCATATAGCTCAACAATTAGTTTACCAGATGGCTCTCGGGTTACTATCAAGGCTTGGAACAGGCGATCAGTCACAAAACTTTTAAACCAGTTATTCACTTCACTTGAAACCTTTTCGGGCACATCAGAAAGCCCACACTCGACTGCTTGCACAGGTATTGTCATAATCTCAGTGGCTTCAACAGGAACTGGTAGGAGGTCCGATTCCTCGACTTCCTGCATGTAGCCGTAATCCACAAAGTGGACTAGAAATGAAGGCTCCGCAGATTTAAACTCTCCTCTATACCACAGCCCGTCAGTATGTTTCACAAAGCAAACATTCCCAAAGGTTTCTGGACATTTTACACTCTGGAGTCGGTTGCATAAGCTGTCGACTTGATCGGCAAGTTCTTGAATCTGCACAGAATTTCTTCGCAGATGACAAAAGAATTGGTTGACATTGTTCACATAAGTAATGCATACATCTTCCTCAGACCCAATTTTGATGCTGTGTGAAGAGTAGTAGTATGTATCCAGCTTTAAAGCAGGCAAAGCTGCTGTTTTATATGCGTTGTCAGCCAGACCACACTGTTGAAGAAGTCTGCAGATGCTTTGAAATGGACTCTCCAAATCCACAACGTTAAAAACCACTTTCTGAGAGTTGCACATCACAGCATATACAGTGCATTTCAGCAATACGTTCATCGAGGATGCCTGGTCCACAAACTCTTGAAACTGCCGCATAGCATCTTGACTGCATACCAGACTGGAATGAGTGAACGGGTACCCCAAGTTACACAAGCAGCATCGGAAAGCTTGTCCCTTCAGTTTAAGGAATTCTGGATCGATGCGGCGAAGTTCACAAATGGGAATTCGCTTCATCTCCCCATAATCAACAAATAGTACCGTTACCTCTGAAGCCTGGTGCGTTTCGATGACCAAAGCACGAAACCACAATTTTTTTTCGGGGTGACGAACAATACAGGTAGCTTCCACAGGAGGCTGAAATCTAGAGTTTGTGTAGAACACCTGCAGATCTTCCATTAGAAGTCTCAGACAATTCGCATTATTAGCTTTCTGACACCAAAAGTCATTTGGGCTCTCGATGTGGGACACGATAACATCAAACGAGCTTCCAATTGGAAACAGGTACTCCTTAAAACTAGACCCCTGAGACACGGCACATGTCTTGGAAATATTAGAAGTCTGTATCACTTTAGAGTATGGGGTGACCACAGGTCTATCTATGGGTTCCATGTCTGCAAAACCTGCACTACAAAGCAGCTTAGAAAAATCTTTTTCTCCATCAAAAACCTGGACAAGATGGGTGTCTTCAGACTTTGCAAGTACATGTACATCAAGGACCTTGTCGACAACAGCTTTAGAAAAAAACAATGTGGCATTTAGATCCCATTTCTTACCTCTGGGTTGAATGCCATTAAGTGCACACTTAATTGCCAAAGCTGGTAGGTTTTGATACCTGAGGGGCAACTTGCAGAGGTTGCTACAATCAACCAGTTCTTTGTTTCCATAGTCGAGGAAAAAAACCTCTGCCTTATTGTCAATGACTTCACAAATAGCAGCCCTATAGAACACGTTGTCTTTAGCTTTGGCCGCACAAAGAAGACCAGCTACAGGCTTTCTAATCAATCCACTGGCTCTGGTCTGGTTACTGTAAAGCTCTGTCAGTTCATTCATTAACAGGTCAAAGTCAGCAGCATATTTCTGGCTCTGGATCCAAAACATTGATGGGCTATCAACATGCTGCACAACAGCCACGAGGTAAGTATTAGGTGACAGACTTTCAGTAAATATCTCTTTTAATTCTTGTGTTTCGTCGGCATCGTCGTTAACAGAAAGATGGCATCTCTCACATGTTCCAATCAAAGGCGCCATGGCACCAAGGCACCGTAAATCAATTAAGCACTTCTCTCTCAAACCAAATAACTTGTTTATGTTACTGTTTTCATCTCCATAGAGTGTGACGTAGTGAACCCCCTCAGAGGGGCTCAGATACTCAAATTTGGCAATGACTGTTCTGTTGAGAAGAAGGGATTTCAAATAATCGATCTGCGAAGCTGTCCAATCAAAACCTTGATCGATAACTCCATGAAGAGAGCAAACATAAGTCACAACAGGCATTCGGAGGAATTCTGGGGCCAGTGGTTGAACGAGATCAGATTGAACCAACTGTTTTTTCCCGTAATCCACATGCAGCACCTCGACTACATTGTTGGTGGTCATGACCTGCTGCAAGACGGAGCGATACCACCTTCCATCGGCTCCTTTTGATGCACAAGGGGACCCCAAGTTCTCAGGTCCTGCAAAATGAGATCCGACTGCTCTTTCATAATGCTGAGTTATCTGCTCAGTCAGTTTCTTGAGTTCGTGGGAAAAAACCTTTAGCTGACAGAAGACACGCTGGGGACTGATTACCTCTGTGATTAGCACAGTCTCGGTAGTTTTAGCTTGCAGCTCGGGATACATGTAACACATACGTCTCTTGATTTGTTCCAACGGCTCGGATTCCACAAATGCGGTCCCAGACAGCTGAACGGGCCCAGCATCAGAGTGTAAGGACCTGGAAACAAAGTCTCTAAACTCTTCATTCGACAATTTCTTTGCAAATCCCAGCTCTTGCATTTGCCTGGACATGCAGGGAATGTCAAGAAGGAAAGCACGCTGGGGTATGGCAAAATCCAAAACAGAGGCAGTAACTGTTCTCCCACAGTAGGATTTGATGAACGCCAATGCCAATTTCGACCATCTTTTTTCTGGAGATAACGGCAAGACGTTGGAAAGAATGCAAAATTCAACTTCAGGAGGCAGGTTGAAAAAGCTGTTTTGGCCCCAAGCCAAAAGGCTGACATGTGCCCAAAAGGTTTTGCCTTCGTCAATGAGAAACACGCTGTAGTGAGCGTTGTTTTTCGACACTATACGGGCTCTGTACCATGTCTCATAAACCTGCACAAGACACAGGTCGCCGGGCTTGCCTTCTCCTGCACAAAACACTTCTTTGGGGTATTGAATGTCTTTTTTCATTTGCTGATAGGCATTTTTCTGATCCTGGACTAAATTAGCCCAAAACTCAACCAGAACACAGAACGGGTTTAAGTTCACTCTGGTAATGAGTACGGTCACATTCGAGCCAGGTGACGGGAGCCCAGGAATTGAACACATTGTGAACGTTTGGCTGAGAACAAGGTACCTACAGAGAAAATGCAAAATGTGCACATTTTTCATGTAGGCCTGCAATCAAGAACATAATAGTTTAAGATTTTAATCACATCTCCATCTTCTCCCTCTTCAGTTACTTTTTTTTTGCCTGGAGGTCTGGACCAGTGCACTTGCTTTTGTTTGGTTTTTTGTTCCTGACCGCCATCCTGCACTGATGGAAGTAAGGACTTTTGCTAAACGAGGTTTATTAAGTAAATAATTACTGGATTCTGCACAAGTACAAATCAAAACCAATCAAATCCAAACTAAATAAATCAGCATTAATACCACCAGCTCCTGGGTTTATATTTAAGATCACACAGATCACACACAGATCAATCCAAACCTTTCAAGTGTGGACGTTTTTAACCAGCAAATATTCATTAATACTGTTTTAACTGACAGAAAAAAATAAAAATATCTTACCTCAGATCTCTTTTAGTGCAGTAGTGGCTGTCAATTTACTGACATCTGTCTTTTAGATGATATATAAATCAAGTTTATGGCTTGTTGGTTAAAGTGTTAACCACTTGCTAAAGAGAGAGTTAGAAACGTCGGTCAGGTACAGAAGCAGCCTCCACCTTCGCTGACCGCCATCTTGTGAACGTGAGCAGTTAATAGGGGGCGTGGCTTTGACCAGTTATGTGTAACGATTAGGGGTAGTGAGTATTTCGTCCTTCGTGGAAGCCACGCCTTAATACACATTAGGGGTACGTTAAGGAGTATTAGGGGCGTGTTTTTACTTAGGGTGTGGCTTTCACGTGCTTGGCAGCGTTTGTAAGGCGTGGTCTTTAGTGTTTCTTATTATTGTGGGCGTGTCCTTTACGCATCTATTAAATTATTATTTACGCGATTAACAGCGTGGCTTTGCGCGCGTTGCAATATTGGCGCCGTGGCTTTGAAAATGCTAATTACATATTAGAGGCGTGGTTTCTAGAGCCGTGATCAGGGAGCGCAGCTGTACGTCCTTAGTAGTTATCAAAAGGGCGTGGTTTCTAAGCTTGTTGAGGACTTGCCTTTCAAGTGGTGCTTGGGGCGTGACCCTAAGCAATATCAGGAGCGTGTTTTTCACGCGTTTATTTCATTAAGGGCGTTGCTTTTATGCGATTAGAAACTTTAAGGAGGCCTAATACACGGTTTCACGTGCTTAGTAGTTATTAAAGGGCGTGGTTTCTACGCACGAAGTTTGTTGAGGGCGTGGCTTTTATGGACTTATTTCACTGGGGGCGTGGCTTTTGCGTGCTTAGGAAGCGTGGTTTTTACACGTTTAGTGTTGTTGGGGGTATAGTTTTCATGCGCTGAGTAGTAATTAGGGGCGTATTTTTATAAGCTTAGTTGCGATTAGGGGCGTGGCTGAGTAACACGCAGCAGCTCATATGGGCGTGGCTTGCCACATACCAAGCAGCTATTTGGGGGCGTGGCTTTTTGTCACTTTGCTGTAAAGGCTCCTTCACAACCGGATTAACTTTTGTATAAATTGCACTATAACCAAAAGGTCTATTAATTAAGTCCTGCTCTGTATAAAGGTATAGAGCAGGACATTGAACTAATAAGTTTTAGATTTGATGGGGAAAACATTGTATTTTATTATCTGCAGCATGGCTAATGAATAAGCTGTGCTGTTGTGTTTGTTTCTGAGGAAAGACACTTTCTAAGAGTCCATATTTACCGCCTATGTCACCATCTTGTACACTGCTACCAGTCCTAGGTAGCATAGGGAGACATAGGGAGACTGCAGCATGCCATCCAGGTGATGGAAAATGGTAGAAGTACTGTTAGTTAACTTGCATCAATTATATTTAACCTGGACGAAGAGTAATGTACTATGGATATCAATTAAACCACTTAAAGTTTGCATGGTGTTCTTGGGTATGGCTCATAATGCAAATGTTCCACCAGGAAAAAAAGCTAACATGATTTATTAATTCAAAATAAACCCAATTCCAACAACAAAAAAATAAAAAAAACAAATAAGCATCCAGTTCAGATTTCACTTGAACAAATAAAGCTTTATAGCAGAGAATAAAGTTTTAACAGCTCAATGTTTAATACATAAAAGTGAAGGTAAATTAACTGTACAAAAAAAAAAATATCTGGGTTTATTTTTACTATTGTGTAAAAAAGGGTCAGTTGGGGAGCAGAGAGAAAACCAGCGCGTTACTTCGGGGGATCTGTATTTATTCCGTATTTCTCCTTGAGTAGTTTCAGCTGCTCTTCTTTCTTCTTTGTGTCCATTTTCTGGAAAGCCTGAAAAAAAAGAAAAAGCAGCTTAACACAAGTTTGCATTATGACCGTGGCTGCACCACGGCAGGAGAACAGCACTAAATAGGAGACCACAAAACCCAGTTTACACAAAGTCATTAAATTTAAACATACTCTGTTAGCATTGTAGTACAAAACGACCAGGTATCTGTTGCAAACGTTGAATCCAGAAAGGTGGTCGCAGGCATTCTTAGCGTCAAAGATGTCCTCATAGACTACATACGCAGTTCCCCTGGTCTCTGGAGTGTTCCCACTGCAAGCACACAATTCCGTATCATGCATTGAAACAATTAGTATTGTTTATACAAAGATATTGGCATCACCATATTTTATAATTACACCTTTATACCGTCAGCAAAGGTTTTTAAACCAAAAAGCAGTTTGTAACATGTGAACACGAGGCTGATGACCATCTTGCCAGAGTCTTGATGACCATCAAGCCAGACATTTCAATGAGTCAAACAGCCAGCTGGAGTGTATGTAGGTCGACCGATTCATCTGTTTACAGTACGAGAGCGGCCTCTAGAGGTGAATCGCTGATACCGCGTGCAGTTTATTTTAAGTGTATTTTTTAATTCAATTTTAGATGTAATTGTTTGAAGTGTTAAACTTTTTGTTCAAATTCGACTGCATACATTTTTTTTCTTCAATATTTAGTAAGTATTTATTTCAGTTAGCAGATTTTCATGATTCAGTGCTGTTGTTTTATTTTTGTAGTTAAGTTCAGTACAGGGAGTTTATTTTTTAACCAGTGTCCATTTTAAACACTATCAGTTGATTAATCAACGGCATATACCTTGTATTTTTCTGTATTTCCTTGAATTTTTGGATTTTTTTTTAAATTGGAGATGTAGCTCAATGACCCAGTTACCCATTCTACATTTAAAGCACTTGTGTTTATAATTGCACTGAATAAAAGTTGAAGTAATTTCTAGCAACACGACAACTTTATTTAAGAATCCTGACTTATTACAAACAATATCTGATTTATATTATAGTGTGAATGTGGTAGTTAGGAGTAGAGGTCGATAAATGAATCAGTTTTGCTGATTAATCCACACAGAGGTTTCCCGGGTTGTTGTATATTGATTATATTTATTAATCGGCAGATACGATCCAAACTAGCCTTTTCTGTAAAATCCACTATCGGTCAACCATCGTTTAAGAGGGAACTTTTTTGACAACATGCAACCCTTGATATTTTCTGTACATATCTCACCACGGCACCGTGCACTTTATATTTTATACCACACCACACCGCACACGGCCACTTTACACCACACCACACACGGCCACTTTACACCACACCACACCGCACACGGTAAACTAGCCTTTTCTGTAAAATCCACTATCGGTCAACCATCGTTTAAGAGGGAACTTTTTTGACAACATGCAACCCTTGATATTTTCTGTACATATCTCACCACGGCACCGTGCACTTTATATTTTATACCACACCACACCGCACACGGCCACTTTACACCACACCACACACGGCCACTTTACACCACACCACACCGCACACGGCCACTTTACACCACACCACACCGCACACGGCCACTTTACACCACACCACACCGCACACGGCCACCTCACACCACACCACACCGCACACGGCCACCTCACACCACACCACACCGCACACGGCCACCTCACACCACACCACACCGCACACGGCCACCTCACACCACACCACACCGCACACGGCCACCTCACACCACACCACACCGCACACGGCCACCTCACACCACACCACACCGCACACGGCCACCTCACACCACACCACACCGCACACGGCCACCTCACACCACACCACACCGCACACGGCCACCTCACACCACACCACACCGCACACGGCCACCTCACACCACACCACACCGCACACGGCCACCTCACACCACACCACACCGCACACGGCCACCTCACACCACACCACACCGCACACGGCCACCTCACACCACACCACACCGCACACGGCCACCTCACACCACACCACACCGCACACGGCCACCTCACACCACACCACACCGCACACGGCCACCTCACACCACACCACACCGCACACGGCCACCTCACACCACACCACACCGCACACGGCCACCTCACACCACACCACACCGCACACGGCCACCTCACACCACACCACACCGCACACGGCCACCTCACACCACACCACACCGCACACGGCCACCTCACACCACACCACACCGCACACGGCCACCTCACACCACACCACACCGCACACGGCCACCTCACACCACACCACACCGCACACGGCCACTTTACACCACACCACAC
>MU551654.1:389556-522895 GCA_024362625.1 Silurus asotus
TATATATAAAAAGTATATAGTCAGTCACCAATTGTGCAAGTTCTCCCACTTAAAAAGATGAGAGGCCTGTAATTTTCATCATAGGTACACTTCATCTATGAGAGACAAAATGAGATAAATAAATCTTTTTAAATAATTGATTTGCAAATTATGGTGGAAAATAAGTATTTAGTCACCTACAAAAAAAGCAAGATTTCTGGCTCTCACACAAGTGTAACTTCTTCTGTAAGAGGCTCCTCTGTCCAATCATTTGAAAATGGAAGACATACAAGACCACTAAAAATCTCTCTTGATCTGGGACTCCACGCAAGATCTCAACACCTTGGGGTCAAAATGATCACAAGAATGGTGAGCAAAAATCCCAGATCCACATGAGGGGACCTAGTGAGTGACCTGCAGAGAGCTGGGACCAAAGTAACAAAGGCTACCATCAGTAACGCACTACGCCGCCAGGGATTCAAAGTGCCAGACGTGTCCCCCTGCTTAAGCTAGTACATGTCCGGGCCCGTCTGAAGTTTGCTAGAAAGCATTTGGATGATCCAGAAGAGGATTGGGATAATGTCATATGATCGGATCAAACCAAAATAGAACTTTTTGGTAAAAACTCAACTTGTCGTGTTTGAACGAGAAAGAATGCTGAGTTGCATCCAAAGAACATCATACCTACTGTGAAGCATGTAACGGAAAGAATGAATGTATCAGGTCCTGGAGTGACCTAGCCAGTCTCCAGATCTCAACCCCATAGAACATCTTTGGAGGGAGTTGAAAATCTGTGTTGCCCAGAGACAGTCACAAAACATCACTGCTCTAGAGGAGATCTGCATGGAGGAATGGGCCAAACTACGAGCAACAGTGTGTAAAAACCTTGTGGAGACTTACAGAAAACTTTGATCTCTGTCATTGCCAACAAAGGGTATATAACAAAGTATTGAGACGAACTTTTGCTTTAGACCAAATACTTATTTTCCACCATAATTTGCAAATAAATTCTTTAAAAATCAGACAAGTGGGAGAACTTGCACAATTGTTGGCTGACTAAATACCCTTTTGCCCCACTATATATATATATATTTTACAAAAATTGTTGTTAACTTAGCAGAGGTGATGCAGACTACAGTAGAATATATCATGAAGTTGTGAATGAGGAATTTGTGAAGATTAACAATTGTTAAACAACCTATACTATATATTCTAAATTGATTGTAGAATAATGTTACAATGTCCACTATAGCAGAGATTCCCAGACCAAGGCCAAAGTTGCCCCATCGCCTTGTCATATACTGCATGAGAAAAGGGATGGATAAGGCTAGTTGAAAAAACTTTGGAGAAAAGATGCATTAGGCCTTTAACCAATTTTTGTTCTATAATATGGATTGTTTTTCATTGTATTATTGAACTACAACTTAAAACTGCAATAGTTACACATATTACAGTCATGAATTATTATTATTTTTTTTTTTTTAACATTTAATCATAAATGAAAAGAAACATGGCAAATTTAATTTTAATTTAATAATTTGCATAATGCAACATTTATTTGTGGAGGCCCACAGCCCTCCATCAACTTAAATTTTGTCTGTTCATCAAAAGAAAAAAAAAATTCAAAATATATTACTGCATTTTTGCACTGTCCATTACTTATCACCGCACAAATGTATACTGCAACACACAGTTAAAACAGCAGAAAAAATAATTGGTGCTCCCCAGGCCCTCTCCAGGACTTGTACCATACAAGAACCAGAAACTGGGCAGGAAAAATCACTACTGACACTGCGATCTCTGGACACATTTTTCAGCTCCTTCCAGCTTACGGGTGCTAAGCGCAATATAAATGAGTGATAAAACAAAACAAAAATTCGATTTTAAATACAACCTTAAATACAAACATGGTGGCTATCCAATGGTGACTCCTGTCTTATTTTAGTCTCTCCCTTCTAGAAAAGTATATTAATGGGGATAATGTTTATAAATCTGCATACCCTGGAGAAAAGATATTTAAATCCTATTTATTGGTACATTTTTGCATTATTTCTTTATTAACTGAGCAATGTGTAGTGTGCATTGCAGGGTGTGTGATTCTTTATTTACTCATTTACCTTTCTTCCTTCTGTTTTGGGTAGAAGATGGTAGATTTACAACAATAAAAGCACTTACAAGTTTTCTCCAGAAAAGACATTTTACCATTTTGAACATTTATTGATTGTTTTTATAATTACTCATGCACTGAATTATTCATGCTCTATTTATTTTAAATCAATGCCAATTTTTTTTACATCTGAAAATAACTTTTCGTTTAGAAATTTTTCTTACCTATAAAGAAGGGATTTGCTGGACAAAGTTCTATCTATTCACTTAGAAGGTACCTTTTTAATCTCTTCTTTCAGTTTGATTCTTTACCTGCAAAGTCTAACATTTGTTTATTCACAATCCAGACCCCTAACCTTTAGTACTGGTTCAACAAATTATCCAAATATCAATACCTAATCCTAACCACTAACCTTAACCCCTAACACTAATCTCAAACTCTAACCCTAATCTCAATCTCTAACCCTAGGGTTAAGAATTTACCCTTTACCCCAACCCCTAATCTTAACCCCTAAAACTTAACTATTTACACTAATCTTAACCTCTAACCCTAACCTTTTACCCTAAACTTAATCTGTTATCCTAACGTTAAGACTTTACCATAACCAGGGGGTCGGCATCCCATGGCTTTTAACATCATTTAAATAAATATTTTTTTTAAATGTACTTATTATTGCACAATGAACAGCGTTTAAAAGGAGACAACCTTTATCTTGTTGTTCGAGATGACAGACATGACATTGATAATAAAGTTGAATTATTTAGTAGATTAAAACATATATCACATACTCTCTACTTCCTGCATCCTGACCTATGAGTAGCTGATACTGAGATCCAGCCCCATGTGCTCGTAAACTATCTATGGATAAATCTAAGATAAATCTCTGATGAAAATATTTTAATTCTTCGTGGACAGATTTATTCCCTTTCACTGCCAATGATGCTGGCCTGTGAACAAAAAAACTTGTTCCTCTAAACCCAATCCCTAAACTTTTACAAATCATTTTAAGTAGTGTTTTATAGTGAAATGGACAGAAATAATTTGTAAAAATGTACATTTCTTATTGCCTAATCCCAACCATGTGGCCTAACCCTGAATTTCACCAGCTACCATAAACTTAATTCACTTTGATTATTGATCCAAGCTCTAAACCATAATTTATACCACATACATTAATTACCCCAATCTCACACTTAATAGTCTAATCAGATCTTCAACTCCTGGTCAATTTCCTAAATCTCATCTCAAATCTTTGGACTTCAATGTATAGGCTTTTACTTACCTCTTCTATCTGGCACTGCTTATTAGGGGTGTAACGATCTCATTATTCGATACATATCTATATATAATGTTCTTGATATATTGGAATGAAATAAAGAGTTATTCAAATAAAGATTTATTTCCAAAACATTAACAATTCATTTTTTTAGTTAAGCCTACAACTTAAAGAATTTAAAACACTTCAAGGATTAAATTAAACCTTCTGTAGGTAAATTAACAATTAAACAGGCCTGTCACTGAATAAAAATAAAACTGAAATTTCACAAGACCTTTGAATTAAGATCGCTGAAACCTAAGAGCAAACTTCTTTATAAAAAAAAAAAAAAAAAAAAAAACTATAAGAAAGTAACCAAAAAAAGATCTTTAAGGAAAAAAAAGTTTAAACAAACTGCAGAACAAACTGCAAAAAAAGCATCATAGAAAAACATAAAAATTTTACGAACTGAAAAAAGTTTGCATATAAATCCTCAAGTCATTTGGTGACCCTGTTGTAAGTGTAGTAAGACCCTGTTGTAAGTTGTTACTGTTCCCATGAGACACAAATGACATACAAGTGCCCCATGAGCACTACAGACTGTCCGAAAATGTATTTGGATTTTCACACTACAGTGATTATATTAAATGTATTATATCTGGGTTTTTATGTTGTTTTGTTTTTATGTTTTATTTTTTAATTGTGTGCTTTACAGAGACTGCAAGATCATGAATGAATAAACATATACATGTATGTGTATATATATATATAATATATGTATATATATATTATATACATATTATTATACATTATATACGAATTATATACATAAGTGTGAAACAACTGAAAAATGTCATGTTCTAGGTTCTTTAAAGTAACAACCTTTTGCTTTGATTACTGCTTTGCACACTCTTGGCATTCTCTTGATGAGCTTCAAGAGGTAGTCACCTGAAATGGTCTTCCAACAGTCTTGAAGGAGTTCCCCGAGAGATGCTTGGCACTTGTTGGCCCTTTTGCCTTCACTCTGCGGTCCAGCTCACCCCTAAACCATCTCGATTGGGTTCAGGTCCGGTGACTGTGGAGGCCAGGTCATCTGGCGCAGCACCCCATCACTCTCCTTCTTGGTCAAATAGCCCTTGATGCCTTCAGTGTGACTCTACAATTTTCATAGTCATGAAAATAAAGAAAACTCTTTGAATGAAAAGGGGGGAACACCATGCACTGTTTCATACACAGGAGTGTTAATGTTATTCTAATTTTATTCCCTCTCACAGGATGTCAAGTTGTAGTATAGGTACAGTATATTAACATGAATTGGGTTTTAAGGTCAAATGTATAAATATGTTGAAGAGCGTATATAATTATTATATACAAAAAACATTATTTTTAAAGTATTGCTAGTACTGACATAAGTCTTAAGCATATTTTGATTTTTGGACCCAGCAGTATGATAGTATAAAACTGGCTGTTTCTTGGCTGTGTGGTGACGAGCAGTTCAATTCTGAAGCCAGTAAGGACTGAAACACTATGGGGTGTGTGTGGTTGTAGGTGGTGTGATGCAGCCATGGCATGTATGAAAGCCTTTTATTATATCCTTATTACCTTTTATACCTCAGCAATGTGCCAACAATGAAAATGTTCATGTTTATTACAAAATGTTCATTGTATCCGATTAGAGTTACATTTAATGCTGCTATCACTTACATTATAACAGCTGGTTCCTATTTTTATTAAAAAAAAAAACTAGAAAAAGAAAAAAAAAAAAAAAAATATATATATATATATATATATATACTACAATATACACTACTACAATATATATACACTACAATATCCTCCTCTTTCAATAATTAACTCCATATAGCCATTAACAGCTTGCTATCGTTTCAAGTATTGGCATCTGATCAGGGTTTTGTCGCTTTACTTGTTTACTCTTTACTTGCTAGCTTTTTACACACTGGTCATACTATACTGATTGCTATCAGTTTTTTTATATAAATGGTGAGTTCTCCACACTCTCTGAGGTAAAGTTTGGTGTTCCGCAAGGATCTATCTTAGGCCCACTGCTTTACTCTTTATATATGCTGCTTCTGGGTGAAATTATACATAAACATGGTATTCGCTTCCATTGCTATGCTGATGAAACACAGCTGTATATTTCAGCAACGCCAGATGAGAGATATCAGCTTAACAATGTTGAGAAGTGTTTAAAGGACATTCGACAGTGGATGCTTGATAACTTTCTTCTGCTCAACTCAGATAAGACGGAAGTACTTTTACTAGGACTGCATGCAGCTAGAAGCAAACTTTCTGATTACGTAGCATCTCTTGGTGGTTTTTCTGTTTCAGCATGTACAGCAGTCAAAGATCTTGGTGTGATTATTGACCCTAGTCTTTCCTTTGAGGCTCACGTGAATAATATTACCAGGATTGCATTCTTTTACCTTATTATTGCTAAAATTAGAAATATGATGTCGTTACAAGATGCAGAAAAACTAGTTCATGCTTTTGTTACATCTGGATTAGACTACTTTAATGCTGTAATGTAATACTTGTCTGGGTGTTCGAGTAAGTGCATAAATAAGCTTCAGTTAGTTCAAAATACACCAGCAAGAGTCCTTACTAGAGTAAGTGCATAAATAAGCTTCAGTTAGTTCAAAATACACCAGCAAGAGTCCTCACTAGATCTAGAAAACACGGCCACATCACTCCTGTTTTAATCAGTCTACACTGCTCCCAATCAAATCTCACATTAATTATAAAATACTACTACTGACGTATAAAGCTCTTAACGGTCTTGCACCGCAGTATCTGAGTGAACTTCTGTACCAGTATGATCCTTCATGCCAACTTCATGCCATCAAAAGGTGCAGGCTATTTGATGGTACCTCAAATAATAAAGACTCCAGCAGGGGCAGATATTTCTTCTATAAAGCCCCACAGTTATGGAACAACCTTCCAATCAGTGTTCGGGACTCAAACACAGTCTCAGTGTTCAACTCGAGGCTGAAAATGTGTTCATTTAGTCGTTTTTTTATAAGTAGATTTTTTTTAGGTAAAGGAGCAGATCTGGGGGGAGCATGGAAATAGAGTGTTTGGTGAACTGGGATATTTGTATGTTTCTGCACTGTTCCTGTCCCTCTTCCCTCTGTGGATCTTCCCACTTTGTCCAGGCCTGCCTTTGGATAGTGTTCACTTTGATTGGAGGCCACTCTGTCCAGCTGGGGATGGTTTTTCATCAACACCTTGGGTGGTTCCATGAAATTCCAAAGTAAGAACGGGAGCTTTGAGGATAGATTTGGACTGTAGTTAATGTCAACAGTCTGCTACATTGACTCAGGACTACAGTTTGCTTCTGACCACCATCACTGTACCCTGCAGCATAGTTTATCTGCAATAAATGGACATTTGGTGCAACCCAGATGAGGATGGGTTCCCTCTTAAGTCTAGTTCCTCTCAAGGTTTCTTCCTTATGCCATCTCGGGGAGTATTTCCTTGCCACAGTCACCACCAGCTAGCTCATCAGGGACAAACTTACACTTATAAAGAACATAATCGTTTTTTTTAATCACCACATTATCTGTGTAAAGCTGCTTTAAAACATTGTTTATTCTTAAAAGCGTTATACAAATAAAAATAAATTGAATTTAAACAGCTTGCCATTGTTCACGTATACAGACGACGGACTGAATCTTGGTGAATACCTCTTCCTTCCATATACAATCAGACAAAACGTTACACCTCTTTAGCCTTGAGACCTTAACAAGGGATTGTCTACAGCATATGTGTCAAACTTAAGGCCACATCTGGCCCGATGCCGGCAAGATAATTTTATATAGATCTATTATTATTGCTATTAATGGCCTCGCGATATGAAGCGCTGATAACACACAAACTACAGATCCCATAATGCAGCGCTTCAGCTGCCTTGCCAAACTCTAGGCCACCTGGGAACATAGGCTAGGCTACCTGCGTCAATCAAGTCAAGCTTCTATTGATGTATACATCCCTATTGTAAAGTTATTGCGAAGCCGCTCACAATGGCGAAGAGAAAACTTGATTCTGAAAACAGATTGTTTCAAAACCGATGGGAGGCTGAGTATGTGTTTACTGACATTGCAGGTAAACCCGTGTGTCTTAATTGTGGAATTAATGTGGCTGTAATTAAGGAATTGAATCTAAAACGGCAAAATGACACAAAACATCAGGATAAGCTATTTTCTGTTCTGAATGCAGAGCAGAAGATACAGAAAGTAGAAGAGTTAAAGAAGAATCTGACATTTCAGCTGACGTTTTTCACCAGGGCAAAAATTTACAAGGTGAAGCTGCTGTGAAATCAGAGGAGAAATCAAAGGCAAATCAGCCCAGCCATTTACAGAGTGAGTGTTTCTGAAGAGCTGCAATGTCTTGTGTGCAATGTCTTGACAGGAGATATTTTAAGTTATTCAAAGTTCAAGGTTTATATTTTTTTAAATGGCAAAAATAGCAATAAGGAGCAAAAATATCTGATTGTTTTGATTTGTTATTTTAACGTTAAAAGCACAATTTTTATTTATATTTTCAGGGTTCTTTTGCCGCATATTCATATTTCTAACTTGTAAAATTTTGATAGGATAATATATATATACATATAGTATTTAACCTCCTACGACCTGGGTGTCCACATACGTGGACATTGTGCACAATGGTGTCTTTATTGTTTTCTGTAGATACAGACCGAGTGTCCACATAAGTGACATCATTTTTTTCCAAGAACAGCTTCATGTTCAAAGAAAATATATGGTTATTCTAATTATTGGTTCTTTCTAACCCTAATTAACTGGAAGAAATCTAAAATGCGAGCCAAACCAAAGCTCAGGTTTCAGGAGGTTAAAGTTTAAGTTGATTTATTCTGGAATAATATTCCTCTCTTTTTTATTCATATTTATGTTTAAAAAATATTTAGTTTTAGTGTGTTCAATAAATGTTTATCTTGTTCGGACCGCGACCTAAAGTGTGCTTTGAGTCTTGGCCCTCTGTGCAATTGAGTTTGACACCCCTGGTCTACAGTGTCCGGTTTCCTCTGAACCATCTGATCTGATTTGTTTTGCCCTTTGCTTTCAAAGGGCAAAACAACTGACTAAACATAGCATTGTTATTATTACACATATTGCACTAGTTCCTTCATTCTGGGCCTCCACATTCCTTTCTGTAGTGTTCCTCTGTATAGGCACACTTTAGTTAGAGGTGAGAGTTAACTGCTGTATTTGTGGACAGGTTCACTTGCATATACAGAAGAGGTGGGCCATGCATTTGGTACCTTGGTGTTCAGTGGAGACTCCACCCCCCCTCCAGTGGAGACTAAAATACTACTTAATCCACTTCTTAATACCACCACTATCACGTCGCAATTATAGAAACCATCAATACAATACAAAAACACAATATAACAACGCATGGCATTCCAGAGACAGAGGCATTTCACATATAGAGGGTGAATATAATTTTACTAAAGAAAGAAACCCAGTTAAGGCTCCAAACCTCTAGACTACATCCGCAACTGTGCACCTCCATTATCTGGAGCAGTTCAGACTTAATATTTGTCTAATAACATGACAAAAACCTTACAAATGTAAATAAAATACAACCTACTCACCAGAGAGGCATACTCATAATCTGGCCATGTGAGGCGAATATAAAATCTTATTGTTTAAGGAAACAGAGCTATTTCTTAAGGAGACAATGGAAAAAAAGGCCAGCACTACAGACTATGTAGTAGAACTGTACTGTACAAGCTAAGCCAAGAGAAATGCTACAAAATAAAGAGAATAGACTGTTGGCAATGAATTAATTAAATTTCATGAAACAAATATTAAAATGTAGGTTGTAAATGTAGGTCAGTGCTTCTGTATGGTGTAGATGTGATTTTAAAGGAAGAGTTTATTGTAGTGGAGGTGAAGAGAGTTTCTGGTTATGAGTGTGAAAATGGAAGTTGAAGGGCTGATGTAAATGTCATCAGTGCTTATGCTCAACAAGTGGGTTGTGAGATGGAGAAGAAAAAATTCTGGAGTGAGTTTGATGAAGTTGGTGGAGAGTGTACATAGTAATGAATGATTGCTAATTGGGGAAGACTTTAATAGGCATGTAGGTTATGGGAAAGGTTAGTAGTTATGGCCTTAAGGAGAAAAATGTGGAAGGGCAGATGGTGGTAGATTTTGCTAAAAGGATGGAAATGGCAGTGGTGAATACTTGGGATCAGCAGAGAGATGAAAAACGTAGGCAGGAGCACAAGGAGATGTGGCAGCAGGTAAAGAGGAATGTGGCAAAAGCGAACAAAAGGCATATGGGGGTTGGACACTAAGTAAGGAGAAAAGGCTTTATACAGAGGCAGCAGAGAAACCGAGCTGGGAAGGATGTGCTGCAAGTTAGAGGAATAAACGATGTAGATGGAAATGTGTAGACTAGTGAGTAGAGTGTGTTGAGAAGATGGATGGAGTATTTTAAACAGCTGCTGAATAAGGAAAATAAGATCGAGAGAAGGTTGGATGATGTGGATATGGTAAAGCAGGAATTGGATATAATCAGAAAGGAGGAATTGAGAGCAGCAATGAAGAGGATGAAGAGTAAAAACATGGTAGGACCAGTTGGCATACCGGTAGAAGCATGGAGATGTTAAGAGATGGCAGTGAAGTTTTTAACAAGAGTGTTTAACAAGGAATGGAAAAGGAGTGTGCTGGTACCAGTTTTTAAGAATAAGAGAGATGTGCAGACCTGCAGTAACTACAGGGGAATAAAGTTGATCAGTCACATCATGAAGTTATGAGAAAAAAATAGTGGAAGCCAGGCTGAGCGAAGAGGTGACCATCTGTAAGCAGCAGTATGGTTTCGTGCCGAGGAAGAGCACTACTTCCGATGTATTAGTTGCTTTGAGAATGTTGATGGAGAAGAACAGAAAAGGTCAGAAGGAGTTGCATTGTGGGTTGTGGATTTAGAGAAAGCGTACGACAGGGAAAGTGTATAGGACTGTAGTGAGACCTGCTATATTGTATAGTTTAGAGAAAGTGGCATTGAGTAAAAGTTGTTAGATGTTTTGTAGACAAGGTGAGGGAGACGTGATTGAGATGGTTTGTACTGCTACACAAGCTGCACATTGACTACTCTAAAATATATCCAAGTTTCATTTTTATAATATTGTACCTTGAGAAGATATTAATAAAATGGTCGCTGAAATGTGTGTGGTGTACTCACTTTTGTGAGATACTGAATATTATATATTATATATTATATATATATATATATATATATATATATATATATATACATATACATACACACACACTCACCGGCCACTTTATTAGGTACACCTTACTAGTACCGGGTTGGACCGCATTTTGCCTTTAGAACTGCCTTAATCCTTCGTGGCATAGATTCAACAAGATACTGAAAAAATTCCTCAGAGATTTTGGTCCATATTTACATGATAGCATCACGCAGTTGCTGCAGATTTGTCGGCTGCACATCCGTGATGCGAATCTCCCGTTCCACCACATCCCAAAGGTGCTCTATTGGATTGAGATCTGGTGCCTGTGGAGGCCATTTGAGTACAGTGAACTCATTCTCATGTTCAAGAAACCAGTCTGAGATGATTCACACTTTATGACATTATGGCACGTTATCCTGCTGGAAGTAGCCATCAGAAGATGGGTACACTATGGTCATAAAGGGATGAACAATGGTCAGCAACAATACTCAGGTAGGCTGTGGCGTTGACAAGATGCTCAATTGGTACTAAGTGACAATTGGTACCAAATGTGCCAAGAAAATATCCTCCACACCATCAGCCTTAACCGTTGATGCAAGGCAGGATGGATCCATGCTTTCAGGTTGTTGACACCAAATTCTGACCCTACCATCCGAATGTCACAGCAGAAATCGAGACTTATTAGACCAGGCAACGTTTTTTTCAATCTTCTATTGTCCAATTTTGGTGATCCTGTGCGAATTGCAGCCTCAGTTTCCTGTTCTTAGCTGTCAGGAGTGACACTTGTCTTCTGCTGCTGTAGCCCATCCGCCTCAAGGTTCGATGTGCATTCAGAGATGCTCTTCTGCATACCTCGGTTGTAACGAGTGGTTATTTGAGTTACTGTTGCCTTTCTATCAGCTGTGACCAGTCTGGCCGTTCTCCTCTGACCTCTGGCATCAACAAGGCATTTGCGCCAACAGAACTGCCGCTCACTGGATATTTTCTCTTTTTCTGACCATTCTTTGTAAACCCTAGAGATGGTTGTGCGTGAAAATCCCAGTAGATCAGCAGTTTTTTTAAATACTCAGACCAGCCCGTCTGGCACCAACAACTATGTCACTTAAATCACCTTTCTTCCCCATTCTGACACTTGGTTTGAACTGCAGCAGATCGTCTTGACCATGTCTACATGCCTAAATGCATTGGGTTGCTGCCATATGATTGGCTGATTTGAAATTTGCGTTAACGAGCAGTTGTACCTAATAAAGTCGCCGGTGAGTGTAAATGCACACACACATTCAAACATGTATAAATTTGTTTTAATTATCAACTAGATAGATAGATAGATAGATAGATAGATAGATAGATAGATAGATAGATAGATAAAAACAAATAACTGAACTGAACAGATCGATTCTTTATTACCTAGGTAAAAATGTAATATCTGAACACCGTGCAAAAAAACATGCACTTTAACATACACAAAAAACTTTTTAAAACAACACATTTTATACAGAGGTTTTGGTTTAGAGGTGAGTAAAGGTCTGAGGTGACACTCGGACTCCCTCGAAATCAACAGGTGATTTGCTGACCTCATGAGCAGATGAAACACACAAGTCTAGTGGCAAGTTTGTAGTCAGAATCTCCTCTAAGGCGGTATAACAGTTACACAGGGACACCTGAAAGAAACAGGAAGAAAAACAACCAGACATGGGAAATGAAATGACCCAAAAGTGACCTTTACCTATCGGACATCACAATGCTCTGTTACTGATATTCATGGTCGTGAGCACGGCTCTGTCTTCTAACACAAGACATGTCTGTGTTGACACAGACATGCTTCACGTGACATGCTGCATTATGATGTCCGAGAGCATGACTTAAACACACGGCAGGTGAGACGTGAAACAGGCGAGTGTCAGTATCGGATGCAGACAGAGTGTTGGTCAGAGCCATTGGATTAGGGTGCAACATAAAATCTCACCAGGTCGCTGTCTAGGGTGCTAGCCATGAGCTGCAGGAGAGTTTCGCATGACAGGCCGCCATCCAGCAGGTTCAGATGCTGAATAGCAGCAGCTATACAGCTACAGGCAATAACGGAGGGACGGTATGTAGAAAATGTAAACTCTGCAACACACACATACACCAGCAGTGTTAATGCTGAACCCAAGGCAAGGGGATGAACAGAATAAATTATATATAATACACTATATGATGTGGAAAGCACAATGAATGGCATAACACAACAGCGGGGTGCCGTCAGGTTTAGCAAGACCTTTTCTGCTGACTCTGAACCACTGTTTTGTGTTTTAATATATGTTTCCATGAATATGAATTAAATTACACCATTATTCCTAGTTGTTCATTCTCTTAATTTTTTTTCTAACATTTTTAATGGTTGCTCTGCTCCCTAAACTGCGTGTTATGTAGGAGTTCCTATCTAATCAGATTTCACATATTGCCAGGGTCTACAGTGAGAGGGTCTATAGCTTCAAATCATTGACAGTAAAACTGCTGTTTTAAGCTATCAGATGTCAAGATGGTGACATTGGGGCCATCTAGCAGACGTACCATAACGTCAGCATTATTACGTCCTTTGACTGGATTGTCAGAGAGCGCACTAGTGTGAGCTCACAAGCCACGTCTGTAGCAAACAGCACAAACCCAAATGTATTTGTGTAGACTTCATAGCTCTTTTTTTATTCGACAACAGCTGGCAGAAGAGAATAAATTAATTAGGTTGCAGATACACTTATTAGGCCATTTTTAAAACGGATTTTTCAAGAAAAGCTGGAGATCACGAGGAAAGGGCAGCCCAAACAGTTCAAAATAGTTGTTAAGCTTTTTCAAAATACATTTATACTTTTGGGTTCCTGTCAAATTTGCACAAACACTGGTTAATTCAATTTGGTTAATATCGTTGCTTGTGCTACAGATGATGTGCAGGGGGGGCAGTTGTGGCTACAGTGAAAGGAGATGTGTTAAATTGTGTTCATTGGTTTTCTTGCTTTAGAAACGCCATTCATTCTCACTGTATGAGATTCCTGTCTGTGATGCAGCGCTCTGTTCCACTGCGTTTCTGTATAACATTGATGTTTCTGTCACTGTGGTGATGGTATTAAGAGGTGCACTGATTAAGAAAGGACACCATTCAAGGCTGAGGTATAAAATGCACCGGATGCTACTGCATCCAATAAAATATCTTACCCTTGGCAGCCTGAGTTACTGAATGAGGAAACACATGTAGGGAAAGAAGGGTTTTACACCACTCATACTGTAGCTCAGGCTATCACTTACACACACGCACAATATTATCCGTATTGATATATATTAAATTCTACATCACAAGACAAACCTGGATATAAATGTCAATGTGAATTTGTACATGTGTGTGTTTACCTGTAGCACTTAAAGCAATGTATGAGTGTGTGTGTCTAAGGAGAGCTGAGATGTCATGAGGAATTATGGGAAGGCTGTGCAGTAGGGGTTCCAGGTAATCTGAGGGCAGCACTGAGGCCAAATCCCAGTTCAGTCTAGACACAATCTCGATCTCCCACTCCTACACGTACACGTACACGTACACGTACACACACACACACACACACACACAAAATGCAAGACTGGTATGTCATAGCAATATACATCTAAATGATTTTTTCCCCTCAGAAGCCATTATTATAATTTTATAATATTGTATTTAATAATATACAATTTATTTTCCATCTTTTTAAAACATAATTTTAAATCGGAAAAGACCTGCTCTTTATAACCCAAAGACACTGTGATGGCGAAATTTACCAGGAGCTCCATAATGGAGAAGGTGTTGTCGGAGTAGAGGCAGAGCTTCGTGGCACTCAGAGGAGACGTGTCTCTGATTTTGGAGGCAAGGAAAATGCAGACAGCACCGAGCAGCTGCAGATTGGATATGTCCATTGGATACTGAGCCATGTACCTGTCCACAAACTGTGCTGCCAGCAAAAACACCTCATGCTCACACCTCTGATCCTCACACACCTGGAAAACCCAAAACAGGAATGTCATACTATATGACCTTTTCACTGTGTCATTTCATTCATGTACCGCTAAAAAAAATAATGTTGCTGTTGAATAAAGAAAATTACAATCATGAAGTAATGGTGAGTAGATTAATTAGCTTTTGTCACCTTCATGTGACCTTAAAGTTAAAATGATTGAAATTCTGATGTGCAAATCTCATGGCCCCATATTTTATTCACAATAAAACATAAAAACCAACTTGCCAAATTCGTAAACTGAGAAAATGAAACATTATCAAGAAAATATATGGTATGGAAAAAGGAACAACAAAACAGCCAAACTGAAAGACAGTTTACATCACGGATAAAACGACCAGAAGAGACACTGAACTGAGAGAAAAAGAAAAGCAGGGAAAAGAGAAAGAAAAAACCCTTGGATTCCCAAAATATGACAAAAAAATAGTTTATAACATTTTATCCAGTCAGTGTAAATCTGATCGTTTCCAGCCAGGCTGTTACTAATGCAGGGGTTGAGGATTTCCAGCATAAAAATTTCCCTGTGGGCCAAAAAATGATGTGAAAGCAATAATGCTTCTCTGTCTTGTAGTTAAAGTGACACATTATGTTCCAAAAATAACTTTTAAAAGGCTTGGTCTGAACTAGGGATGTCAATTTCGACAAATTCTCATGATCGATCGTCGTTTAAATTAACGTTTAATTAATCGATTAATCGTTAACCTTCATACTGCAAGATGTGTCTACAGTAGTTATCGCATGAATTGTTGTGCAGTGACACTAAAAACGCAAGCGTCCTCCTACAAAGGAAAGGGTTTTTACTGTAAATAAAAGGCTAGTAGGATTATAAAATGAATCAATTGATCATTTCATATAATTATTTAATTTAAATACAATGACTAATATAACGCAGTCTCAGATGCACTCTGGCATATGAGCTGAGCGAAGCGGAGTGGTAATATTTCCTTAAGAGCGCAGAGCGCCTTTCTGAAGATTCCACTCCGCTCGCTTAACCCAGTTCATAATCCAAGCGTTCTAAGTGCATTTTATCTTGTGTGTGACACATGCTTTATAATCCATGTGTATTTTGTAAAGATCTACGCACATTTCATCTCGTGTGAGTGTGTGCGTTTGTGTTTTAATGAGCCGGTTTTGAATATTCTGTTGAACAACAACGGCAGCTATTTTCACGGAAATAAAGTGAATGAAAATCAAATACACTTTTTCAGTTTTTCCATTTTAGGAATGTTTGCTAAGGATAGATTAATATATTTAATACATTTTAATTAATGCAATTAAGCAGAATTAAAAAAATTGTTTGGAAACATAATAATTGCTATTTATCAGCATGCATAATTTTAGACAATTATAAAAGAATTTTTGTACAAACAGTAAACAATTAGGCCTACTAGAAAAACTTTATGTTGGAGCTGGAACTGGTTTACGTCGAGCGTCAGCGGAATATTACCGGAGCGCTTGCTCGGGCAGTTAGCGACTGAGAGGAGCGCACTTCCATAGAGCGGAAATCGTAGCGAGCGTGCGTCCATGTCAGCAAGTTTTTGTTACGGTGACGCTTATAGGCAACATGTCATTTGCAATCATTTTGCACAGTCGTTCAGTTATATCTTCTGCCTTCTGAGTTCCTACCTTTTTCCAGGCTAAAATGGAGGTTATTGTTGGCTGTGTCGAATCAAATCCTGTCCCGGAAACCGCTGGATGCACTTTTTTCAAATGATATATCATAGCGCTTGTTAATGTATTATATTTTAAAATACAGGCACAATGTTTGCAATGAACATTATCACCATTTGAAATAAAATGATCCCAAACAAAACTCTTGCGTGCTCGCTTCATTTTCCTTCACAACTGCTGTACTTTACATGTTTTGGCATGTGCGTCGTCCTCTTTTGGCGGTTGGCAAACCAGCTAGCTGCCTACGTCTCAAACTATGCACGGTAATGGTGATCATGCTTAATCGACCGTCGATACGGTTTATCGATTAAAATATTTATCGACAATTAATCGATCGTCGATTAATCGTTGACATCCCTAATCTGAACCCCAGTAACATTAGCAATATTTCAGAGAAACGAAGCCCAGTACTGATCCAAAAAGAGGCAGGACCAAAACATGTGCTAGGTGAGCTGAAGAAAAAGAGCATCTATTACATCTGCCCCAGGGTTCAATTCAGCAAGCTTAGCTTTACTTAAATAGGACCCTGTGCAAAACTAAGCCCTAATCCAGGGATCTGCAAATTTACATCCAAAAAAGCCATTTTGGCCCCTATCCCACCATTGCCTGGAGCCGCAAAACATATTTGACCCTTAAATAAATATGCAGTCAGCCCCCGACCTACGAATTTTCGGAATTAAAAAATATATTCAAGAAAACTTTCAAAAATCTGGGCACGCTATTCAGATTTGACAACGCCGCAAACAGAGGAAGAAGAAGAAGAACGCCTGGCAGGCATGCATTATGGGACAGAGACACGCAAGTCTCACTCTTCTCGACCTATGAATAATCGACTTTTCCGGTCCCTAACTATTTCGTCGGGGGCTACCTTTAATACAATTTTGTTGTTTTATGCAGATGTAAGGTAGTTGCACCACTAATTTCCTTTGTATTTGTATTCTGACAATTTATACCTTTTGTCTCTGGCAAGACATAGGAGTGATGGGAGAGTGGGGTTGCGGTAGCAGTTAGCTTACGAGGGCAGCGTTCTGGACCTTAATATAAGCTACCTTTGGGTCAAAGTGCAAGAAGAAGAGAGTAACGTATGCTTACACCCAACACCAAGCTAAAGATCCGAACGTGGCTCTAGAGTTGCTCGTTGTCGACCCCCACCCTAATCATCTACCATAGGGTGATGAAGTGCCTCTTTCCAATAGGCCTCAAATACCCAGTTCACCTTCCCATCCAGATTTGATTTTATCAATTCTAGGTCTTTCCAAAGTCAAAAGCTGAGAATACAATATAGCACAGACCCTATAGCACTAATATTAAGTGTAAGGCTGTCCATAACTAAAACAGGTGTTGAGGAATACAGAAGATGAGGAAAAGTGGGATAACTGTCCTTGACAAAATGAAAAATCTATAAAAATATATCTATAAAAGTGGTTTGCGTGGGAGGTCATCGGTTCTGCAAAGAATTTCTAAACTATTAAATAAACTATCGGTACACAAGTCTTTGACACATTACAGACCATTGGTTGCCCACTGTCTAAATGTCGAGTGTAATGTGGGGTGGAGGAATGAATGATTTTTTGGGATAGGGCCCAGGAATGATGCTGATGTAAACGTATAATGATGGTGAAACTGGTTAAAGATTTAAACTGGTTAAGAAGAATATATTGGAGCTGAGAGAGATGAGAAGGGAGACAATTGTGATTCAACTGAACACCAATTTGGTGAATCAAATCTATGAAGCCAGAACAGTTTACATTTAGTCCTTTAACCATCCATGACAACAACAACCTCACACGATGGTCTTCATCATCATCACCTTTATCAACAAATATATAAAGCATGGAATACTGTAATCAAAAATGTATATCTTAATATAAAGCAATTTGTAAACATGATCTGTAAAGAACAACAAACAGCACAATGTAAAATACTAACAACTGTAAGCTGCAAACCCTCCCTACCAGTCAACAACCAAACATGAGAAAAGATGTCGCATTACAATTAACTTCCAATGTGTATGAAACTAAGAATATAGTCGTATACAGTCCAGTTGGAGCTCACTTCTAGAAGAAGTTTACAAAATGTTGTCACATTATTAATATATAAACATAATAAACATGGAATGAAGAAGAAAAGTATACAGGTGATCTGTCTAATTAGTCCCCAAATTTGCACATTTTCAAGCAAGCAGCTGACGTTTTACTCCAACCCGAACCTTATTGCATGTTAATCTTCACCCCAATGAGAGGTTAAAATCGCTGGCTTTCTCTGGTGTATCAAAGATGTGCACTTTACCTTTTGTAATCCCCAACTTTGCCGGATATAAGACGCTGAATTTAACTCTTTTGTCGTGTCACATATTAAAACGCTGCTCCCCCCCCCAGCTCTTTTGACTTGACCTGCTAAACTTGAAGATGCAATGCTTCCATTTACATTTAATGGCATTTGGCAGCTGCCCTTATCCAGAAAAAGTTTGTCATAAATTTAACTGGGTCCAATCCCTTAGGTTTTTCAGGAATTCTCCCTCATATTGGACCTCCTTAAGCAGTTCTCAAGGTAATCAGAATCATTTTGGCAAATTTCCCTTCGGTGAAGGTGCTTCATCACAAGCTTCATATTGCTTTACTTGCTCTAGAGTCAGTTCACAGCTGACAAGGCGTAAACCAGCTCTGTTTTTAAAAGAGAGTGGACCACATGTTTGAGAGGAGCATTGAACAGAGCTTTTTAAGGTCATCAGGTAGAGCTGGGAGAGTGGGGTCAAATTTACCTAGTTGCATTCTAGACCCCATAACGTGATTCAGCTACATTACACCAAGTAAGCAATTCAACATATTCATTATAAATGCTGATCCTGATCACACATCTTCTCACCATGCTTAACCCTGCAGCTCTGCATGGTAGAGTCTGTGCTCACAGACAATAGGAGGTGTTTCTGAACCTGTGCAGCGATTTCCGTTACAGAATCATGCCTGATTTTGATGCAGTGTTTCCTGAGGACCAGAAGATCATGGACATCCAGTACTGATTTTCACCCTTGTCCTTACAAAGATCTCTTCACATTCTCTGAATCATGTGATGATATTATGGACTGTAGATGATCAGATTTTCTCAATTTTATATTGAGGAACATTATTCTGAAAATTCTTCCTCCTCCCAGCTTCTGAGAGCCTCTGCCTGAGAGGTTCTTATGACTGACCTTCAGCAAAATGATCCTCCAACTGGTTCTGTCCAGAATAAATGTATTTTCCAGCATTTTGTTGCCCCTGTACTAACTTTTTTAATTTTGTCTTAGATGTGTTGATTTTATATTCTGATTTGATCTCTTTTACTGTGAATCAAATCTGGATTTATGAGCTCTGCAAACAGCTTCTGCATATTTACAGTGCCCAGAGATTTTATATTTGTTTGCTGTACATATATTGGCATTTATATACTTGTTAGTTTGCACATAGGTGCGGTTTAAATTTTCATATTACGCAGTGTACCAACTTTTTTTTAGACCTGTGGCTGCAGATTTAATTTATTATTACAAAAAATATTGATATTGATATTAATGTAATACCTTTAGCATCCACATGGTCAGGATTTTTCTCATTTTCGGCTGCACTTCTTTTTGCACGGTGCCGAAATACGAGCCTGAAATGGTGCAGCTTTGCTCTAAGACCTCCAGGTTTCTCCACACCCGGGGGTCTCTGAGCAGAACCGGGTCGCAGGCAGCGAGGACATGGCCTACCGACTCCTTATCGTTCTGGGAGAAATGCACGTTTTCCCGGCAAGTCAGATCCATTGGAGCGTGAAACTGCGTCAGCTGTGCGATGAAGCCTCGCTTCAGTTCACCGCTGGATGAACCCTGTTCACTCACCCAATCTACCTTTTACTTAAGTCCCGCCCACATGCGTCCGTGCGCGTAACGGACCGTTTGATTGGTCGGTTGGACGCAGTAATAGGCCACGCCCCTTAGTTAACCCTGACCTTGGTGTTAAGTAGTGATGAGAAGATCGAATCTTGACACGGTTCTTTGTATCTCGTTTATCAAAATCTTTTTATTTATTTATTTTTCTTTTTATTTAGTTCATTTGGTCAAAAATGTTACGTTTTCAATAAGCAGATTCCCCCAACATGTCTAAATACAAGAACTTTAGGGATAGTTTCAATAATGTAAATATGACAATGCAGCTAAGGAGAAATTTGAATAAACAGAATGAGTAGCTCGCCTCTTATATCTCATTGTCACGTCACAGAAAGACGTACTGCGTTTCAGTATTTCAGTAAAAAGTAGTCATTACAGTGTCACACTGGTGACTGAACCTCACATTATATTAATATATTAATACAAAAGAATAAAAAATTGCTACCTGATGAATGTATCCAGGTTAAACAACCGCCATATAGAACACAAGCAGAGAAAAGATGATGATAATGATTAAGTGATCAGGAACGTCTCTGTTCTCAGTCATGTTTACATCGTTGACATCCCTCTGTCTCATCCACATAACCCTAGAATTCTTGTATCCTTCTGCAATGCTCATTGTTAGCTTCATAATTTAGCCTACGTCTGTGGTGTGTGAAAGACAGGAAACAATACACCAGTGAAAGGTTAAAAAGTTGCGCAATGACAAGAAATATATTGATGGGCTGAAAACGTTGTGCAATTAAAAGAAAAGAAAAAAAATCATGTTACCAAATAGATTTAAACTAAAGTAACGGGCCTGGTTTAAAAATGTAAGAAGGAGAAATTACAGATATGTGTGAATGTAAAATGTTGTCCGAAAAATAAACAGTAAAGAAAAGTACTAATACAAGAAAAATCTATTTAAGTACAGTAATTAAGTATTTTTACTTCATTACTTCCCATCTCTGCTTTCTGCCCTCTGTGAAACCCTTCCTCCCTTTCTAGTTGTTTGTCTTGGTGTGGAGGTGAGTGGTAATGAACAAAATTTAAAGTACTTACTCCACTATTTATTTTTCAGACAACTTTTTGCTTTTACCATTTTTACAAAAAGGATTCCTGGTGAATGCGTTGTAAATTGTGTCAACCCAAAAAACACAAAGTGCTGGCTTTCATGAATTTGCTGTCAAATTTGAGAAAACACATACAGGTATCTAACATATCTTTCTTGTCATAAGCTATTTTAATGTTTTGTGTAATAATAGTGTTTGCTATGTCTAATGTTAGCATACATTTATATGAGTGCACATTTTGGGCATGTCTTTGCTTGATTAGCGAATGTTAGTTAACTTCCCCTCCTGCTCTTCCAGCAGGATTAGCAGGAATCGAATACCGTTTTGGACAGATGCTTGTTGATCCAGAGCTTTAATGCTGCTGCGTTTCTACTCCCCAAATTTAAGACTTGCTGGACAAGTGATGAATGTGTCCTGAAACTTGGTAAGATTTGAACAGTTTGCTTTATGCTTTACTGCTGAAGATATCAAAAGACATTTTGGCATAAAAAAAAAACCCATGAGCAATTGTTTTTCATGCAGGAGTGGGCAAAATGATTTTACCTAACCATCTTGGCATAAAAAAACCCTTATTGGTTTTATATTCCATAGGTCTTGACTTTATTAAAAGCCACCTGAAACAACAAATGGAAGTGCATAAAAGTGAGACCTTCCATTCCTCAGAAGATGATAAATTTTTTTCAGCGATGAAAAAAGTTCCACTCTCGAGATGACACCAGTCAGCTAGAGACCTTCCTCAACTGTCCCTCTGACACTTTGGAGATACTAAATTCTTTCTCTGCACTCTGCCACTTGTCCTTGAGGCTTAACACTCCGCTTCCAGCCTCAGCTGCCTGTGAGCGAATGTTCAGTACTGCAGGACTGATTTTTACACCAAAAAGAGCATGTATGGATTCCAAAAACTTTGAAAATCAACTGCTTCTCAAGCTAAACAAAAAGACTTTTGTTAATACGTTTTTTTCCCTACAATTCTGTTTATGTTTATATAGGGGATGCTGCCATGAGGAGCCATTTTGTTTTAATAATATGTTTGTAATGTTCTTAATTTCCATTATATGTAATTGTTATTTGAAATCTGATTTAGTCAGAGTTCTATAGTTTTTATATGCTGTAAAAATGCTATAGAGGTAAATTATAAATTAATTATTTTTCTTCTCAAAATTTTCCTGTTTCAATTTCAATAAAATGCACAGCTTAACTCACCTTCATTTTGTCATTTGTAAAACATTACAATAATTTTGAGTTGTTTTCAAAAACAGAGCTGGAATCTCCCTACAGTTTGGGATATGGCCTTGGTGATACACTTAGTATACACTATATTTCCAAAAGTATTGGTCACCTGACCTTTCCTGCTATATGTGGTTGTTTTCTGATCTCATCCCTACTGAACACATTACCAGAATAGTGATGGGAATTACAAGGGAATTGCATACATACATATACACACATTTATGTACAGTATATATATATATATATATAAACATGTCGTCCAGTTACCAGTGTGACACTAAAGCATGTAGTAGTAACGGCGACTTTGTACTTAAGTACATGTCAAAGTCATACTTCTTTACTTCAACTTGAGTAAAAAAGTGTAGTCAGTACTTCTACTTTTACTGATGTCTTTTAGAAAATTAGTATCTGTACTTCTACTTGAGTAAATGATGTGTGTACTTTTGCCACCTCTGACTATGACACACCCTATCCCACCTGAACCAAGCTTCAGAGGATTTATAAAAAAGCATGTAAGAAAACCCCCAATCCAGGAGAACTAAGATTGTTGCGTCATAGCCAAATAAAACTTGAGGCTGTAATTGCTGCCGAAGGTGCTTCAACTATCAAGAACTAAAAACAAAAGGGTCTGAATACTTATGAACATGTTATATGTCAGGTGTTTTAATAAAAAAAAAACATTTCTAGAATTATGTTTTCACTTTTTCACTCTGGTGTTTTGAGTTTAGTTCCATGAAAAAAAAATAATTTGAGTGATTGTAGTGTCAGAATGCAACATAAAATTGGGGGTCTAAATATTTTCTGAATTCACTGTATATAGAGGTCTGATAACTCCGTAGAACACAACTGTCATGGACTGTGAAGAGACAGAGAGCTGTAATTTTATCAGGACTCGCTGCAACCACTAGCACAAATATTAGTAAATTGGGTATTAGAATAAAAGGGAATAATGTTTTTCATGCTTGTACATAAATAAATGCTCTCATCCCTGTTTGATTTTTAAGTTCTCAAGGATGCAGGAATGTAAACCTGACAGTTTGATACAGACTTCATAGTCACCAGACAATGTAGAGATACTGTATGAATTCCTTCCTAAAAACACTGTGAAGAGCTTACAGTGCCATGGAAGATTGTGTGGGAGGCAGACAGCAAGTTTCATGCTCGCTTCTTCTTGCTCCACCTTCCTGTTGTTGATTGGAGAGCTGAATGAGGCATCCTTTATGGTCATGCCATGTACATAACGCACCACCAATGCCTTTACATTATTTACATTAAACCCTTTCCACCAAATCATAGCTAGCATATGTCACTCTGTCCTTCGGTGCTACTTCATTTTCCTTTTAGCCTGCTTCCACAGATTTACCCCCACTGACTCCCAACCTGCCCTGCTCTTACACTTTTTATCATTCACGAAAAGCCTGCAGCTGAAACAGTACATAATTCTCAGGAAAATACGCTAACCATTGCTGTGCTTATCCCAACAAGGAGTTCATTTTTTGGGAATGGGTGACAGGGATCCACTGAATCAAAAAAAGGCCATGGTATATGTTATATGTCTTTAAAATCTGCAGGATCTCATGGATTTTGTAACTGAAGCCAAACCACAAAGTATTCAGGCACTTTCTCCATTGTGTACATGACAGTGGCTGCCTCGCTCTCCATATCTTCCTGTTCTGTCTCTTTCCTCTCTGTCTCGTCTCTGTGTGTGTGTGTGTGTGTGTGTGTGTGTGTGTGTGTGTGTATATACCTATATATATATATATATATACCTAATTACAATAATTAAAGTGCTAAATACTCTAAATATATATAAGTGCTTAATATATGATGATTTACCTGTTGGCTTGTTGAAGCTTTGAATCCATGTTTGCAATGTTGAATTTAGGGTAGAGGAGCAGTGGCTCAGCTCAGAACAGGTTCACCCCCTGTGCACAGCCCTGGTGGTCAGGTTGCCGTGTTTACTAAACACAAGAGGTCAAATATGCAGTCACTCATTCTGTTGCAATGGATGCAGTAAAAGCTACCTGAAAGAGATTTCTTGTAACACCAGAGAGTTAAAAAAGTTGTTTTCTCGACTCAAGACTTGACTTCTTAATGGAATATTTAGTTTTTATAATGTATATTGACTTATTGAAGTTATTCAGCGTTCCCAGCTACAACCAAAAGTGCATCCATGATGCCACTGTCTCCAAGAACATTATTTCATCCTCTAACCAACAATGGTAGATGACTACAGAGGTGTGTGCACCGCTGAGGACCTCCAACTCAACCGTCAGAGTAAGTCACGGATAGCAAGACACACTCTCCTGCCATCTGGAAAAAGGAACAGAAATATTCAAGCACTCATGAACAGACTGTGTAACAATTTATTTCAATGGCCATACACTTGGGACACGGCAAACCCTAAACTGTCTAACGGCTCATTTCCGCTGTCTGTGACAGCAGTGAAGTGTGCAGTAAGAACGACAGACTGGTTCAAGGTGAAGATGGGACTGCATCAAGGACTCTAAACCCTTTCCTGTTTGCAGTGGTGACGGACAGGTTGACAGATGAGGTCAGACAGAAGCCTCCGTGGACAATAATTATTGTGAGAATAGGAAACAGGCGGAGAAGAGCCTGGAGATGTGGTGGTAAGCGCTGGAGCGAAGGTAAATAAAAGTCAGTGAAAGATGTGCAGAGGAGGCTCATGAGGTATATTGGTAGGAGAATGCTGAGGATGGAGCCACCAGGAGGAAGGAGCAAAAGAGGAAGACCAAGGAAGAGGTTTATACTGTAGATGTGGTGAGGGAAGACATGCAGTTGGTTTTGGTAGTTGGTTTGAAGGCAGCTGTAATGGGAATGGGATCCCTAATGGGAGCAGCCAAAAGAAGAAGAAGAATTTCAGACCTAGCTACTCCTTTAGATGCAGCATTAATTATTGTTGTTTTTAATATTCATTTAGATAATCGGGAAGACCCTTTGGGAACACCAGTTGTGTTCATTTTAGATTCAGTAAGAATAATCGAAATGTAGGACCCACTCATTGTGGCAAACACACTCTTGATTTAATACTAACGTGAAATAAATACAGAAAATATAGTCATTATTCCACTTTCGCAAATATTATCCCTTTTAAAATCCTCAGTCTTAAAATATGTATCTCTCCACATTACCATGTTAATTTACATTCATGGCAGCTACTGCAATGCAATGAGTTTTATCAAAAATTATTGACAATATTTAGATCACATTCTAAGCCAATAGAGATTGATTGGGCTGATGAATGTCTAGAATCAACGTTCTATCAATCTAGTTGCAGAAAAGCTTTTAATACAGCTAATTAAATGTTTTCTACTTGGACACGGATGATCCGCTCTGGCGACACCTAACGGGGGGGAGTAGGAAGAAGAAGAAGCAGCAGCTACTAAACGTTCTACTTTTTTTTACATGATGCTGCCAAAAAAAGACTTTTCCTTTTTATTCCATTGATCAGACAATAAATAGGGTAAATGAATTCGTTGTAAAAATTTATATATTTTCTTAAAATGTTATGTTTTGTTGGCTGTAGGGGGGTGTTTAATGTTTAATACTGATCAAATTTGAATTCTTGTAGATTTAACTAAGGCACAAATTGTATGTAAGATTTAAATGTACATTTACTTTGATTTAGACCTCAGCCATCACATAAAACAATTAGAGAAGTGTATGGATTAGTAGAAGCTGATTATCTGAAGTCTGTAGAGGGGTTTAACTCAGTACAGCGACAGGGTTGTGGTTAAACATTTAACACTCTACACTTACTGCTAACACACGCTTAGAATTCAGTACCTGGAGAAGAAACATTTTATCCAGATGAAGAGAAACAACATTAAGACAGAAGTGCAGAAGAAAAATGCAGTTTCAGCTGCAATCAAAGTGAATGTCTGCTGACTGACAGGAGGAAAAGTGTTTGTTAGAAAATTAAGTGTGTGTTTGTGTGGGCTCATCAGCATAAACCCTAGTCTCAGATCAGATTGTACTCAGTGTATACATGTTTTTTTCCAATTGTAACTTTAAAATCATTAGGAGAAAATAAAAAAAAAGTTTGATCATAAGCAGAAACAAGCAGGTTCTTACACATTGTGATTTGAATTTATGCACACACATTTTGTGTATTATTGTTAAAATAAATAAATAAATAAATAAAAACTGAGGTGCTACAAACAACCACAGCTGTCCAGTTTAGGAGAAGTTTAAATCTTTATTGGCAGGAAAAATATACTGGCTACTGTACCACATGTATATAAAGACTGAAAAGTGCCAAAACCCTTCAAATTAATGAGAAATGGAACAGATTGTGCTTATGGCTTTCATTGCATTATTATGAAGGAAAAAATAAAATACATTAAAACATTCATTTTGAAAAGTCATAAAATATAAAAACACGAATGTTAAATACCAGCTTATTTAAAATTGATCATTCAAGTGTTTATTTTTACTCTGATAATAGACAAACACATTCATCATAAAACATTATGGTAAAACTAAACCACAGTGGTATTATTGCTAATAACAGAAATAAAGCTTTATTTAGTGCAGGGGTTTTTCATAAAGTGCAACAGATAATACCTAAACACCCTGCATTTATCAATAACCCCGGGAACAATGGGTAAGGGGCAATTTGACCAGCATTGAGAGACGCACTGTGGTAAATATAGGGATGTCACTTTAATTCACACCCCCACCATAATCCAAATAACCCTAAAAAACAAATATGCTCAGAAATAGGCATGCGATATGTCAAAACACTTGGCACAGTGGGGGGACTTAAACCCCCGGTAAACTTTTGGCATCAGTTGGCCACGTGCACTACACAAACCTATTAGCTTGCCGCGCCGCTAAACTCAATCCGACCCAGACCAGTGACACCTCAAACCGCTTGGCACAGCCTGGAAATGCCATATCGAAGCTGCCTGACATCAGTGGCCCCACCCCTTGGAAAAAAAGGGCACGGTGGTCTCTCTGAATAAAATCGCGTCTCACAGTCGGCACCGTAAGCACCACTCACATTTTCTTCAGTAAAGGTCACATTCTAGTTATTATTACGATCTGTAAACAGTCAGTGTTACAAGGAAACTGTAAATGAAACCCTATTATTCCAGTATTTGAGCTAATACTACAGGTAGGTAGCATGTGTCAGTAATGAAATCTATGGGAGAAAAAGAAGGGCAAAATAAATAGTGAGAGACAGACAAGAAAATATTCACCAAACAGTAAACCCTTGACATTTCCCCAGGTTAAGGCGATGCTGATGTGATCGGAGATCGGACAGAGTTTCAGCTGGATAGGAATGTGCAGGTGTGTGCTTGTCCCAAACATTTTACTTTTAAAACTAGTTTTTCCACAACCCCCCATCCACCCCCACCTCTGACAGCATTGAGAAGAGAAGACAAAGTGAGGTAAGAAGTAACTGTAGATCAACATATTGCTAATTTGCTACTCCAGTTAGTGAGAGAAGTGTGTACCGAGTTGTTTCCTTTAATTCAGGTGTGGCATTTGGAGATGCTTTAGATTCTGATCTGCTCAGAAGTCTTTTCTTCAGACGCATATTCATCACAAACAGAAATCCAGTCACAGGCAGAACCAGAACCAGGACCAGGACCAGAACCAACACCAGCACCCACACTGCAAGACCACACTCCTGATCCCTGTCCAGGCCTGGCTCCTTCTCTGGAAACACACACACACACACACACATACACACACAGGAAGAGGGAAAATCACATTAGAAAGAGAATCTGACTTTCTATTTTACACTTCAGCAGGGAATTGAAGCTATCCACACAACGTTAGTGACACCAGGGAGACACCAGTACAGATCTACAGTCTCAAGATTGCTTTACTCCGTCACTGATGGAGAAATGGTGTGGAGTGATGTGAAAATCACAGTGAAGTCACAGTGCTGAGATTTCCTTCAGATCCGAGTAGAGAAAAGTTACCTCTCACTTGGACGTTGATGATGGCTATCGTCTCATCATTCAGTGTATCCTGTACTGTGTAGTTCCCACTGTCTGAGACGTTTCCATTTTTAATCTGTACAATGTTGATGCGAGACACTCTGTCTTCATATTCTGGATTGCTCTGGATCTTCTCATTAGCCACGGTGCAGATCTTCAGGTTTGATGGTTTTACAGAATCAGTGGCAGTGAAGCTCACCTCCACCTGGTCAGTGAGGGGTAAGAACACGTCTATCGGCTCACCTGGGGAAACCACGTGCTTCGTCTCTACAGCTGAGGAGGGAAGAAGATGGAGATTAGTAGTAAATGTAGTGTCGGGGTTAATGCCCATTTTACAGTGGTCAGGTAACACACTCAGGAAAGATCAGAGAATTACATCAATAAACACACAAACTGACACACACACTACTGCAGCTTTATCACACCACACCAAACACCGCTACAGCATCATCACACCGAACACCACTACAGTGATCATAAAAGATGACAGTCAGGTTTCTGCTGCTATAGTGAACACTACACACCACTGACTGAACTTGTGACTAAATTGCATTATGACCAGCAGATTTCTACAGTGTTTGTATAAATAAATTATGATTATTGTATAAGAAATATTGTGACTCTCTAATGCAGTTCAGCATCAATTCTTGCATTTAAAAATAAATTACCTTGTTACTGAATCCAGGTCAACTATGATTGTGAACAACAAAGAACACAGTTAAACACAGTAACGATTTCACTATTATTTTTATAACATTTCCTATTCCCTTTCACTCCTCCTGATCCAATAAAGTGAAATCAGTGACAAACAGAAACTACACTTACTCTCAATCAAGAGTCGCACGTCACACACGTCTCTGTTGTCACACTGACACGTGTATAAACCCCTCGTACTGTAATCAGCTGCAGTGATGCTGAGAGCGAGATCTCCCTGCAAGTACTGATCATGGGACATCTCATATCCCGTCTGCTGTGAGCTGCATGAGGTCTGATTACAAAGAGCCAGAACCTGGGTCTTATGAAACCGGCTCCATTTGACCAGACCATGACATGTATAATCACAGCGGAGGGTAACAGGCTGGTAAAGTTTGGCTGATACAGAATGTTCACCAGAACCAGTCACAGCAACTGAAGAAAAAACACACAAACACACAGAAAAAAAAACCCAATTAGAGCATTAATTACTGCTTAAATATTGCTGAACACAAACACCATTAACACCAGCATAATAAAAACCATATAGCACTGTGTGTGTGTGTGTGTGTGTGTGTGTGTGTGTAATAGCTAAATGCAACTTACTGATGCCGATCTGCAACACAAACAGGACTGTGCATCTCTCCATATCTGCAGAAACACAGAACACACACTCTCTCTTATGGCACATTTATGGTATGGCAGCTGTGCTGTGTTCACTGTAATGCAGGAGCAACATCTATCCAACCAGCTAAACACTCTCTCAGCCTTATACTGTGTACATCTTACAGCTAGAGTGAAAAGTGCATAAGCACCGAACATGAACATCAGAATGTTTTCATTTTTTTGCAAATGATTACAATAATGTTTACATTAAAACTATTCATAATATTAACTTAAAAAATGTATCTATGAAAATCTAAACTTAGAACATTACTTTAGTATGGTTTACAGTGTGGATTGCACTGGATACAAAAGCATGTGTAAATACTACATGCTTCCTCAAACAATGATCTCAAAATTCTGAAACAGAACCCACCATCTTCCCCAAAACAACACCCTGGAGTCCTAAATTCACCATACATTTCCACTGTTAATTTCACTGTGTCTGAAGTCGATCCCTGTCTTCTATACAGATATATAATATTATTGCCACTTGGTTTGTATATGACTAATTGCTTAATAAATAAATAAAAAAGTAGAACAGCTACTGCCTCTTCTTCTGTTGTTTAAATGGCGGTTGGCAAACCAACTTTAAAAAATTTGAGATAAAAAATAAAGTTCATTCTTCCCTTCTTACATTATTTTTTTTGAAAAAAAAAAAAAAACATTTCAAAGATTTCACATTTTTCAGTTTCCACACTCCTTCTCTTCTTCATCATGCTTTTTTCTCCTAATTTACACCAGCTTCTAACTACACAAAATCGTTTTCCAAATCCTACAATATCATTAATCTTTTTAACGTTCTCCAGTGAATGATTGTTTACGTCATCCAGGAAGTTTAAAGACCTAGATGTCTCATAGCCCGCAGAATCGTACATCAACGTGTTTACCATCTTTGTTTTTTGTTTTTTTAGTAAGAGTAATTCAAGATTAACTAAAATGTACAAGACAAAAATGTTAACATCAAATTTCTGCATAAAAAATATGTGGTGAGGAGAAGAATGTACAAGAACCGTGATAGAAAAAAAAATACTAGAATTTAATTGATTCTCTCCGACAGCGCCGCCCTGGTGGCGCGCAAGGGAAATAGCTGTTCCACACCACGCCCTTACCTGCTCCTAGAGTAAAAAAAAAAAAAAAGGGGGAAAAGCCCACATTAATCAAAAGTTAAAAATATAAATTAACACAATTCACACTGGAAAAATAAAAGAAATACAAATAATAAAATAATAAACTCACTAAGTCCAGAAAACTAGAAAAAAAAAATCAACCAAAAAACCAACTCCGCTGATAAATCCCAATGAATAAATAAATAGAAAATTACTACTCCATTCTTTGGAGATCAGTTAGCTATTATGTGAAACGAAAATTCATGCCAAGCGCATGAAATGAAATATATGAAATAAACAAATCAGACACCACGCTCGCGACCCTACCGGCCTACGCAGCAATAACATCAGAAGCAAAGCATCATCAGTGTCAATAAACCAAACAGCAGTGAAGTCACATAAACTCTTCAGCTGGGCATCGGCTAACAGTATAGAATGTTCCATCTCATTACAGTAAAAAACATCAAGGTGCAGATGTATGTCTACTCACAGGTGTATCACCAGATCCGCTAGAATTCTACTACTGACAACCGGCATTACACAGGGCACGCCAGGAACCTCCCATATCACCACTCGTCAAAACAAGAGTCTTTAAGGGTCTTTAAATAAAATGAGATAAAAGCACTTACCCTGCTAAATAAACATATCATCGCATATACACATAATATTACGGAGAAACAAAAGGGGAAAGAAACAAATCATAAATGTTTATTTCCAATTCCTAGAGACATTTCCAAAATACACATAATCTGACAAGCACAGCAGGTTATTACTTTACAAAGAATTTCTCCTTAAAATGTTACAGATTTTTTTTTATCTTGTTGTTGTTAATGAACACTTAAGACTTTTTTTGACACCATCTCTGTCAAGAATAATTCACATTTAGGTATACAATTTGCAAATGTTTGTTTCTGGACAATATTTTCCATGCAGAAATGTAAAAGTTCATATAACATATGTGAACATTTTGCTTTTGTGTGTAAGAACATCTAACATATTTTAAATATATTTTATATTTATGTTATATAATATTTATAATTCATTTTAATTCATAATGCATTTATGCAAACAGAACTCTTGCCCTGGACAAAATGGCGGACACATTGACGCGTCTTCTGTATGCGCATGCGCTTTAGGTGGGGAGAGTTGCCATGGTGACATGTAAACGGAGAGTGCATGCCCTGGAGGCTGGAGGTTGAAAGACGCTGCGCAAACTGAAGGTAAGAAAATAGGCTGAATTTTTAACAGAGTCGACAAACTGAAATAAAACAGCACCAGAAGTCAGGTACTGAGTCTCCGAGTCTCTCGGATGAGCTACATTTACATAGATGAGTAGATAATTAGCTTCTCATACAGCTGCAGTGAGAGTGATGGTCAGGTTTGATGTTCAGCTCTTACCTCTGACACTGATATCTCTGAATACCTAAGATAGTGGTAAAAAACAATCTATCACTGTTTTATCATGTGATTTATTCATGGTCCATGTCTATGCCCTGTTCACAAGACTCCAATATGGGAACCACCACAAGTCCTGACCATCTATTCTTCTGACACATTTATTAATTTTGATAAATGACATCTTGAAGGCTTAAGAGCTGGTGTATTGTGCTCACTAATGTTATAGATATGTTGATATTAATCACTTGCTGTGAATATACTGATTCGTAAAGATGATAGAAAACACTTAATTATGCAAAGGTAAAATACAGCATTAGGTGAGGACAGGACAAATGAGGTGAGGACATGTTAGATTATGTTAGATGAGGTGAGGGCATGGTAGAAGTGTAAGAAACGATGTGAGGTTAGATGAGGTAAGGACAGGTAAGGACATTTGAGATGAGGACAGGTTAGGACACAATACCATTTGTTTTAAGTATAAACAGTAAATCTCCTGTTGTGTGCTGTATTTTCAGTGACAGCTTTTATTTTAATCCAGCACCTTTTTACTGTATTTTTTTTATTTCATTTGCATTTGATTTCCTCTCTCAACATATGCAGTATTATTTGCTCAGCAGATTACTGAGCGTTTGATTTGATCATGGAGTCTCATGGTGATAGTACATGTGCCGATCCCTTGTCTGACTGTCTGATAGAGGATGAAGTTGAGAACGAATTTCTGTGCTCCAAGCCTACTTGCTTCATTATCCTGGGAAAACCGGTGAGTTGAAACCTTCTGTGTGATTAATACATACCTCAAGAGACACTTGTATTGTATTGTAATACAATAAGATAAATATAATACAATAAGAAATAAGATAAGACTTTACTGTCACTCTGCTTTAGTGCAAACAATGTTAATGGAATGATGCTTCTTGTTTTAAAAAAAAAATGTTATACAACAACATAAAGTAACATTTGTAATATAATGTATATGAACACATGAAACACCTGGCCATCACACAGTGAGAAGCACTTGTATGTAATTTTTGCTCATTGTAACTCAGAGGCCTAAATCCTGTTTTAGCACGACAATGCACATGTTTAGAAAACGATTATTGTGAAGACTCTGTGTGTTAAGGGCTAATTAAGCCGTCAGCTCCTCAAACTCTCAGAATCCCTTTGGGATGAACTGAAACCAATGTAGCTAAATGAACAGTAATGGCTCCATGACTATTTTCCCTAAATCCAGTGGAAAACACACAGTGTATCATATATTTAAGTGTAGAAGAGAAAAAGTGTAATACTTACTCAGGCTGCGCTTAAAAAAAAGATGCACTCGGATAAACTCAGACATGTGTTCTGATTTTTTTTTTCTTTTTTCTAAAGGGGATTGGGAAGTCTACCCTCGCCAGAAAATTCGCCAAGACCTGGGGTTGTGTCCTCATTGATGGTAATGTTTAGTCTCTCATTTCCCTCAGTCAACCACCCTGAGTTCTCTTCTGTTGTATATTCTCTAATAATAATTTTTTTCTGCAGACACAGAGTTGCTCGGCACTCACCTTCTCGAAGGTACAGAGCAAGCAAAAGAGGTGTGTGCATGTTAGGTTTAATTTCTGTACATATTTGAAATCATGTCCCCAGAGGCACTTTTTTATACCCTTGTGAATTGGATGTGATGTCTGGATTTTAGCTGTTAGCCATCCTGGCTGAAGGAAAGAGCATTCCAGAGGAGAGGATTGTGACGTTAATTCTTGATAAGCTCAAATCGCCCGAGGTGGAAAGCTATGGTAAGGTGACCTAAAGTAATTTCTTGTGATAAACGATTTATATTCAAAAGATTACCAAAATATAATTGAATTGTATTAAATTAAATTGAAAGACAGTCGATTGTAAAGGATGTGGTTGCTAAAAACTTTATAGCTTGTAAAAAGTTCTTCAGGTAGGCAGAAACTCATGAGTGGTCCATGTTGTGCTTAAACAGGCTATGTTCTGTCCTGCTTACCATCAATGTCTGAGGAATATCTGAAGATTCGTGAGCAAATAGATTTAGTGAAAAACCAAAAACTTCCACCAGACTTCATCATCAATATAAAGGTAAACTTTATCCTTCCATCACCTTGTTGGTCCACAATGAAATTGAGTAAACACCAAACGATTATAGAACGAAAGGTTCACCACAGGTCACTTTGCTGAACCCTGTAGAGCAGTGTAACCATGCGGTTTGTGCCTGTTTGAATAGTTTACATGAGTACTGCTTATTCTCTTTGGATGCAGTGTGCAGACATTGACCTGATCAAACGACTTGCATGCCAGAAGCAGCACTATAACACAGAGCAGTGGAACAAGGTGTTATCTGAGAGAGATGCAGAGGAAAAAAGTGAGGACGATGACAAAGAGGAGGAAGACGAGCAGGAGGTAAAAAAAGCTGATCTGCATATGAAAGAATGAATGCGAAAATTAAATGGTCGCAAGTTTTGGCAATTGTGCTTAACAGTTATAATACAGGATAGGCACGGTCATGCTTAGTAAGTTCACTTTCTGAGTGTGTGTGTGTGTGTGTGTGTGTGTGTGTGTGTGTGTTTGTGCAGAGGGATATGCACGCTCCAAGTCACTTGGTGAGGGTAAAAGAAACATACCCAGAGGAGGCCAATCGCAGGATTCACCTTTATACCCAAAACATGCTCATGCCTTTGGAGGTGGGAAAATCTTTATTTGTAATATATTTATTGTCTATTCAGATATAGTGCACTTATATACACTGTATATTAGGGTTGTGTATCTCCATAACAGAGGCCAATTTTAAATCTGGAAGCATAGCCAATGATACGATACGTATAAAGATACATTTGAAGCAGCTACCGATGCGATACGATTCGATTTACCCCTATTACAATGCAGAGTGATCCGATTCTTTTCTCTGCAATATGACACAAAGAAAAAAATCTGATGCTCTGTGATTCAATACTGTACAGGTAGTTCACTTTTATGGTTCAGACAGACATCAAATCATCAATTTACTTAAGTGCCTTATGACTTCGAACTCATGGCCCTTTCACACACAGGTTTTTGTAATGCAAAAAGAAAAAAGATAAAATAAAACCAGAAGTCATATTCCTGTTGTGTCTTCAGGAAGACACAGCTCTACCTAACACAGCCATGTTAATCTGTATTCTATGTGACTCTCAAGACACGCCTCGTTCACAGTAGTGTTGTGAAACGTTATATTTTTGTAGCAGCAGTGGTGCTGAGAGAACGCGCTCGAGTAACAGTTCAGTGAGACGAAATCCATCTACATATCAAATATTGACCACAAATTATTTGAAAATAAATAGAGAAATAAATCTGGTTTAACTGATGCAAATTAAGATAAAAGCTATGCCTTTTTTTTCAATTGATGCGTCACATCTTTAAGTTTTTTTACACAACTTCATACAAGAATTCCTAAACTAATTACTGGTACTTAACAGAATGATCAGCACCCTACATGAAAATACTTATATAGAATAATACGATCTGAATGTCCTAATTTCAAACTAATTTAGAAAAATTACCATGTTTAGTACCATGTCATTTCCACCATACAATGTTTCAATCAGGATTTCATTCAAGTGCATTTCCTAATATATTTATTTTTACAATGAATATTTGTTAAAGTGCAGCCTTGAAGTGGTTTTTATTTCTGTTGTTGTGTGTGTAGGACTTCATGGCAGCTCATGACCCACGGTTTTTAATTGAGCTGGATGGAAACAAGAATCCAGAAGAGCTTTTGAGGGTGAGTGACCACTGTCTTATGAATATAATCTACTCTACACTGATTCAGCTGATTCAAATATGAAGCATTTTTCTGCATTTGTGTGTGTGTGTGTGTGTGTGTGTGTGTGTGTGTTCAGTGTCTAGTAGCCCGCCTAGACTTCATGGCTGTGAGAAGATCAGCAGCTCCTATGCGATTGGTAAGCCCAGATGAGGAGGAACTGCCAAAGGAGATGGACACTGTAAGATGAAAATCGAATGCACCTTCTGATTACAATTACAAGCCTTGCTGCTTGCGCTGCTTTACGTATATTTCTTGTCTCAACCCATGTAGGAAGAGTTGTTGGAGATCCTGTCCTCCAGCAAGACCATAGCACCAGGCTATTACTGGCAAAGGAGTCGATGGAGCTGCACTTGCCCTGTTGCTCTTAAAGAAGGCAAAATAATCAAGGGCAAACCGATATATTCTGTCAGGTCAGTGGACCAGAAACGAACAGTATTAGAGCTGCAAATACTAATATTAACATTACTTGATGAGAACAATCAGTGTGACTATAAAACCCAAATGAGTCATTAGGTTTCTTCATCTCTGCGTGGGAAATCGGTTGCTAAATGTTGGGAATAGATATGTTTTTCCATTTACCATTGTGTTTTCTTTTTGTCGTTTCTCTGTTCCACTAGTTACCTAAATAAATTTTACCTGCTGTCCTCTAATGAGGCTCTGCAGAAGTTCATGGTGAAGCCAAGATGGTACCTGGTTCCACCCATGCCACGTCCACCCTGCAGAGTGTCTGTGATCGGGCCACCACTGTCTGGAAAGACCACTCTGAGTGCACTTTTGGCTGAGCATTATGATGCCGTTGTGATAGACATGAAGATGCTAATGGATGATGGCTTGGACAAAATCAGGCAAGAACGGCTGGAGAAAACGCATCAGGATGCAGTGATTTCAGCCCTGGAAAAAGTCAAGGCGAGGATGATGAGCGAGGATGAGTCTGGTGAGAGTGGACTTAGAAACTTCACATTCTAGAAATTCAATCATTTCCCCAAATATTTAGGGGAGGTCAGATGTGACAAAATGTAACTTAATGAATTAATAGTTCAACAATGAAATTTCAGGAGTAGTGACGAACATTGTAAGTAGTTAAGAATGTAATAGGGTGTCATTAACAAAAACTGTGGCTTCACCCTGTGAGTTTGTTGTACAGGGTTACAGACAGACATACGGATTAACTGTTCGACTTTTAATATTTTCACCTGCAACACAATGATATGTGAAACATATTGTTGCAATGTGTGTCACTGTAGAAATGGAGGTAAAGGAGGATCACCCGGAAGTTCAAGCTCTAGTAGAAGAAGCCATGAAAAAAGCAGAATTGATGTCAATAGAACCAACAGATGAAGTGTATGCAGATGTCTTAAAAAAACGGATCTCAGAGGTAGTGTAACTGTGCTTACATTAAAATAATGTGTAAATATTAGAGGTCGACTGAATAATGGTACTGATAGTGGGAGGTGGTAGCTCAGTGGTTCAGGTATTGGACTTTGGATCGGCACGTCCTGGGTTCAAATTAAAGCACCACCGAGCTGCTACTGCAGAGCTTTTTTTCTGGGTTTCGTTATACATTACGAGGGCGGCCTCTAGAGGCGAATCACTGACACTGATATGTCTTTTTAAAATTCATTTTAGATGTTTTTTATTTATTTGGAGTGTTTCTTTTTGTTTAATTTTGAATGCACATCTTCTATTTTCCTCAATATTCATTATTATAATGAATATATAAATTGTTATTTAATTTAGCACTTTTTTAAGATTCAGTACTAATGCCTGATTAATTGGTTATTGTCAAGTACGATCCAGACCAGCTATCGGTATCAGTGAAATCAGTATCGGTCAGCCTCTAGTAAATATAGTATGATAACTATTTATTATTGCATTTAGTTATGCTGACTGTGAATAATGACTGATATAATCAACCGTGGATTGTTAGATTCAGGCAGAAGATGCTGATGCCGAGTTTAAAAGGGGCTGGGTGCTGGACAACTTTCCTACCACCGAAACTCAGCTGACATTTATCCAGGAACAGCATCCTGACCTCACTCCTGATATGGTGTTCTGCCTCATAGACAGTGCGGCAGAAGGTGAAGTTGATTGTGATTTTATCCGACACACCCATTTTTGCAGAGTTTAATTGCCTGTTTTAGTAATGTGTGGTCTTATTAATTGCATCTACCTTCAAGCATTCTTAATCTGTCATTCAGACCATGTGTTTTACAGCACAAATACTGTAGGTACAGGCGCTCTACTCGAGTGTCTTTGTTTCACATCAATCTGTATAAAATTATTCTAAGTGCAATACAAATATGGTCTTTTAGATTAGATCAGCTTTCACAGTAGACGGCCTTAGGATTTTAATTCAGTAGAAATGAATAGGAATTTAAAGTTGAGATTGGATTATATCTTTACATTTTATATCCACACAATAAATATTACAGTATGTTTTGGGGTAAAAAAAGGAATGAGTAATAGAGTTCATGTCTGCTTAATTAATTGAGTTTGTATGTTTTTGTAGGGTCGAATTTGCCTAGTACTTGGGAACAGGGTAAAAAACCAGGCCCAGAGATGGAAATGTACAAGCTGCAGCTAAGGAAGTTTATGCAGGAATGGAATAGCATGGAGTCCATCATTGCTGTCTGCTATGCTACACTGGATATCGCCAACCAAAAGCCAGACGTCCTGCTCCAGAACATGATTGACCAAATGGAGAGTATGTCAAAATATTTCTTTTTAGTTTTGAACTCGGCAACATTGAAAGCTGGTTTACACCAGAAATATTTATGGATTTCTCCACACACTTCTTAAATGTAGCACTTATGCATCTGTTTGAACAAACTTTTCAATGCACATCAGCGTTATATACAATGAGCCTACATTGCGCTAGCCTTTTTTTTTTGATAGATTCATGTTTCTTTTTTTAACCTTTACTCATATCAATAATAGAAACACATTAAAATCACACTGTCTATATACAGGGAGTGCAGAATTATTAGGCAAATGAGTATTTTGACCACATCATCCTCGTTATGCATGTTGTCTTACTCCAAGCTGTATAGGCTGGAAAGCCTACTACCAATTAAGCATATTAGGTGATGTGCATCCAGGATATATAGTTTTTACATGAATTTACATAGTTAAATAAAATAAAATATAGACTATAAACAGTAATTTAAAGATGCATATGTACTATAAATGTATTATACAGATGAATATATGTACTAAAAACATAATATACAGACTAATAACTATAAACAGAGAACGGGTATATATACAATAGTGAGCAGCAGTACAAAAAAGAGCAGTGTGCAAATGAGCAAAGGTTTGTGTAAACAGTCCGTGCAATTTCAAAGTGCGAGGTGAGAAATGATCAGTGTCTTGGTGAGCATAAGTTTTTGTTAAGAGAGAATGTTCAGAGAGAATGTCTTGGTGAGCATATGTTTTTGTTCAGAGAGTCCATTAACAAAGTGAAGAAGTGTGAGGTGTGTGGGGAAATGTGGTAGTGTATCAGTTCATTCAGTAGATTTTATTTATTTCCTGGGAGTTTTTGCATGTCACAGAATGTATATTTTGTTCAAATGATTAATGGCACTTTCTTTTTTGATTTTGTAACTTAGAACAATTTAAGAACAAAGCCCACTATATGTCCAGCATTGATCAGGATAAAGAGGAGGAAGAGGAGGAGGATGAGGATGCCCATGAGGAGGAAGATGAACCAGAGGTTGGTGCATAAGCTTAAACCAAAGTTCATAGGTGTAATGTTTTCGTATATCACTTACAATCTACTTGCATCCATCCCTAGGAAAAGAGCAGTAACTGGAAGCTTGGGGATTCTAATAAGTACTGCCCGGTGGTGCTGAAGGAGAGCGGCACTTTGGTTCCCTGCACGAGTGGCATTGCTGCAAAATACAGGGAAAAGGTTTACTTCCTTTCTAGTAGAAAAGCATGGGAGAAGTTCATGCAGAAGCCAGAGTTTTATGTCGCAACTACTCAACTACTCAAGGTCGGAGATCATCAAATAATTTAAATATCAATAAATGTTAAAAATGTTTTTAATTGATCTGTAAAAAATTGTGATTATAAAATGCTGTCTTCACCAGTGTGAGGCAAAGTACATTTCAATTTTAGATATTTTCCAATGTATTACAAGGATTATTTTGAAAGAATATAATAAAGGTCGACTGATGGTGGATTTTACCGATACAAAGAACTAGGTTCAATCGTACCTGCCGATACCTGATTAATCAACTGATCTTTAAATGGATACTGAATAAAAAAAACAAACAAACATAACACTCCTGAATAGTGAAATAATACTGAACTTTATTACAAACATAAAAACATACAGGCTAAATCATGAAAATGTGCTAAAGGAAATAAATATGCATACATTTAATTATATAATTAATACATTATAAATAATAAATATAATATATCGCTCTCTATGCAGCGAACAGTCTCACGTGTAAAAACAATCAGCACATGGGGTCAGTGATTTGCCTCTAAAGGCCACTTTTATAATGACAGCTGACTGAAAGCTAGAAAAAAACTATCGGTATGGATTTTGGAAACCGATTAATCGGTCAACCTCTAGAACATATCTTGGAGTTTTGAAGAAATCTATAAAATATAATCCTTGCATCATATTTTTTTATTGCATAAGTATTCTTGCATAACCTAAATAAACACCTCATATTTTCCTCATATCTAAAGCCTCCTGCCCTGCGTTTGTTCCTGCTGGGAGTACGTGGCTCAGGAAAAACCACTCATGGCCGATGGCTGGCGCAGCAGTTGGGTCTCTTTCATATCCAATTCCGTGAGCTGCTGCAAGAGCTGATCCTGCCCCAGACTCATACCCGTGTGCCCTATGCTGATGAGGTTGAGCCACCTGAAGAGCCACCTGAAGAGCTGCAAAGTTTGCTGCAGGAACATCCTCAGTCCACAGCATCTCCTGTCGAGCCAGAGGATGAGGTGAGCTGAAAGGAAATTCTATTTAATAATGAAGACCATACAAATGTAGGTATGGAGAAGATGCTATAGATGATTGAAAGTATGAAAATCAGGCTGCCACTTAACACCAGAAACACTCTTTCTGGTTCCTTCACAATACCCAAATATGACAACTGTTTTCTAAGCTACTGTTTGAATTCAGCAATGCTTAAAATAGCTATTATACCTTTGGACTTATTTCCCTGTTAATATGTATTTAATTTTTTTTAAACTCTTAAAATTAAGAGTTTATGTTGATGTAGGTTTTTGTTTTATGGTAGATGGTACATATTTATATATATCAGTTCTTTCGTTCTTGTCTTGAGGTTCAGTCAACTTTTTTCATTTGTTTGTAGTAGTGGTGTAAAGGTACACAAAACGCATTTTACTATATTGATTAAATTGAGTAATTGATTAAATTGTCACAAATTAAATTATTAATATGATTATTGATACAATTTGGTAAATACAGTGTGTATATGTCAGGGATCCACCAGCCACACCCTCCCCAAACCCTTCTATCACTCCAAGCAGCTCTCCTACTTACTAATCATCTACACCTGGCCCAAATCAGTCATCACGCTATATAACCTCCATTTATCCACAAGCTCATTGTCCGTTCTACAGTTTAGGCTTATGAACAATGTCGGACTACCCAAACTATTCTGTTTGGTTCTTCTTTGTGTACAAGATTCTGTGTGTCTGTTGCTCTCTCTTAGTCACTACTTTCACCTGGGTTTGTTTAACCTGAGTTTTGTTGTGGTTTGCCGTTTTTCTGCCTTGCCATTTTGTTCCCCATTCAAAAGACCTTCGTGGATTTCACTTCGGTTTCCGGCACGTTCTTTTCACCTGACAATAATGTGTGTGTGTGTGTGTGTGTGTGTGTATGTGTTTTACTTTTAATACAAAATTTTCTAAAAATCTACTTAACTGCTCTACTTATTTGAGCATAATTTAGCAAATGTCTGCATTTAAGAAACAAGACAGTTATTTATTCATTCATTCAATTTATTTATTCATAATATTAATAATGCTCCCTTCCATCATTGGTTCATACAAATCGAGTAGCCACAGTGACACTGCACTCAAAGTGTGAGGCTGAGACTTAACAAACTTGTGGTCAACCAATTAATTGGTTAAAACAATTAATTAAAAAATTATTGTTCATGAGGGAACCCAGATTTCAACTATGTCCCAAAACAAGGATTGGCGTAAAACAAGGATTTTATTGGGTACACATGTGCACCGCACAGAAAGTCCTGTACCCATATGGTTCGTTACAAATACATGTACCGATACACCGCTAGTTTGTAGAGATGCTGATGATGTCCAGAATTCTTTGTCATATGGACAATTTGGTTATGCAGATAAAAAGGCTTGACCAGTACACAACATTCCTCTTGATTGCTTTTCAGTGTGTCTCACAGAGGGATATGCAACTGAAGCATTGATATATTACAATTTTTTAAAAATGCATACCTTGAAGAAATCCAGTGAAGTAATAGTAATGAAGTAAATGTGTTGTGTGTTAGTGTGGATTATCTTTGCATAACATTTGTGTGATGCAAATGTAATTGTGTACCACTGTGATTGGCTCACAATTTCACACAAAATCGCTTTGCTGGAATTATATAATCAGTGATTTCATATTACTATAAGATGGTATCAAAACTTTCAAGACAAGTTTACACGAAAGTTCTTTATTTATCTACATGTGTTCTGGAAGTCTTCTTTTCAAAGTGTGTCAAGCACCTTCTGCGATTTGTGCCGGCTCTCTGCAACAATGTCAAAACGGCAAACTTTGATCCAGATCTTCATCTAAGGGAAAAGGGTGAAGTCCGCAGAAGCCAAATCTTGCTAGTAGGGTGGGTGTGGAAGTGAGATCATGTGTATTGTTCTCCGATGATCATCATGCACAAATTGCCGAATGGTTTTGACATTTTCAGGGATTCAGCCTGTTAAAGGTATTCTTGATCTCTTGCCATCTTCCAGTGATGTTATTCGACTCTGGAAGTGTGCAAATGCAGCAGATTTTCACAGTTTCACACACAATTGCACATTTGCTCTGTGTTCTAACTTGCTGTCCATGATTAAATCGCAGATGTGGTAACACACACGGTCGGAATAACCATTGTGATTGAAGTACAATTTTACACTAAATTTCTCTATCGATACAAAGGATTAACATTGTGCATGTAATAATTTGTTTTGCTTGAATTGTCCTTTTTTTGCTAAAATTATATGATTAATGTTTTATGTTTTATATAACGATTTGTTCATTTATACAAATCACCCTGAAATCTATTTAGATCTATTAAGAACAATGGATTGGTTGTAGTATTTTGAATTTATTGTGCATTTTGTGTACAAAGACCAGAGGCTCATTGTTTTTGTGCACGTCCTGTTCTGTAGGAGACTCCAGCCTTGACAAATGAAGAACAACTCATAAAGTCTTATTTGTCAGAAGGACAGCCTTTGCCACACAATATCTTAGAGAAGGTTCTGCTGCAGTTCTGGCATCAAGAGCCATACAAGTAAAGTTTTACCATGCAATGTTCAAATTCAAAATATTTGTATGATATATATATATATATATATATATATATACACTGCCTTTCTATGGTTCTCGTAGGTCAACAGGCTTTATTCTTGAGGGTTTTCCTCAAAACTCAGAGGAGGTGTCCTTTCTAGTGGAGCACAACTTATACCCAGATACCACCTTAAATATGTCTATAGAAGTCTCAGAAGTGGTAAAGCGTCTGCTGCCCCCACGGCTAGAAAGATGGAGAGAGAGATGTGCACGAAGGAGAGGGCAAATGGAGTTACTAAAACAGCTACGCAACCAAATTAGAGTGAGAAAGAAAACAATGAGATTCATCGCAATTATGTTTATCATTAAGGACAGTTATTATCATTGTGTTAATGATTTTTATCTGAATTAGGAGGAGGCTGTTGCCAAAAGAAGAGCTGAACTTTTACCGGAATATACACCCGAAACACCGAGTGTAAGTCATGATTGTAGTTCTCATAGCTAACACTGTAGTGCACTGGGACACAACCTCAAAATGACCTTATTGTCTTTTTGTCCTCTACGATAAGAACTATGATGATCAGGAGGTGCAGGAAGAAGATGAAGAGCAACCGAACTGGGAGCAAGAACTGGAAGAAAGACTGCTGGAGGAGTTTCCCATGGAGGAGCTAGAGGACGGAGAGGAAGAAGAGCCCGAAGCCGATGCAACGGATCGGATAGGAACAGAGATCAGTGAGAGGTTTGAAAGGGATGACAGCAACCTCACAATTATAATGGTAAGCATTGTTTGAAAATGTAGTTTATTCATATTAATTGAAATTAAATCAGTAAAAAAAGAATCCCTTTACAAGTAAAGATGCAAGTAAACTTTTTTTTCTCAGGAGCTTTTGAGTGAAAACCGGATTCCTCACCTTATAATCAGTGCCGGCCGGAAGCCTTGCATTGTGCATGCCCAGCTACTAAAGCAAGTCAAGCCCTTGATGGAAAACAGGAAATCTCTATTTCACAGCTGTTATCCCATCAGCTATGCCATTGCTCGGAAACTCCTGCACTTCTCTTACAAGTTCTACAGTGCCTTTGGGTGTTGGGATCCTGTCCGGGTTTGTTATATAGTGTTAGAGTTTATGCTCTATTTCATTGAATTTTCTTTTTTTTAGCCATCATCACTACAAAACCACAATGTTTACACTTACAAAAAATGTAGTGTAACCTAATACAGCTTTGTACCTCACAGTGATGGACGAAGTACACCAATCACGTACTTGAGTTAAATGTACTTAAGTATCCAAAGTACTATTATTTTATTTGGCTATAATGTCATTTGCTTTTAATGTCATTTTTTTTGTCACAAGACTCCTACATTTACTTTGTTACTGTTCACTAGGACTTTAGTGAAAGAAAAGATTAGTTATTCAGTGAAAGTGAGAGAATAAAAAATTTTTTTTTGTTGCTTTTTATCAACTGATAGGGAAATATAATGTAAATATGGACACTAATATAAGAGTTTTATAAATTGAAATTCTGAATAATGTACCTACATAATGATGTAATGGAATATTTAGGAATAAAATGCATTTATCCATGTCCTTCAAGATTACAGTATATATACACCATATATCCAAAGCCAAAGTGAATGAAAAAATAATGACTCTCTTTTTTCTTTTTTTTTATTAATGCTTGGATAAATAGTATGCAGCGGGAGATCTGATCCAGCATATGCAGGACCCCCTGAAAATAAGCTACCCAATCCTCTTCCACAACTTCATCTACTTTTTCGCCTCCAAGGAGACACGCAACACCTTCATGATGAACCCTATCAAATACCTCTGCCAGCCCAAACCCAACCCTTCTCTGCCTATCAAACTTGCCATCATCGGTAGTCCAAAATCTGGAAAAACCACAGGTCAGTGACCCTTGCTTTTTTAATAGATACAGACATATTCTGTATGAATATTAGTAATAATTGTATGCTACATTATAAGGTAAAATTTAAAACACAAACAAACCAAAGCTGTTTTTTTGTTGTGTGGACTAGTTGCTCGCATGTTTGCTCGTGAATATGGACTGGCACACCTATCCATCAGTGATGTAATACAGACAGTGCTCAAAATCCAAGACAAGACAGAGCTCGCCACTAAGACGCTGAAGTACTTGATCCAAGGTTTGACTGTGCCCGATGAACTGGCAATTCAGTGCTTAGAGGTGGTCCTGTTGAATGTAGCCTGCAGCACACGAGGGTAATGAATCATTTCTTTTTTTTTTTTTTATTGTCCATTTGCACGTCTGATCACAGGGTATTGTTTCTGTAGAAACCAAACTCACAGAGCGGTCAATACCTAATGATCTATACTGATACATGTTTTGTACTTTTTTTTTACTTTCATGACTATTTCTAGTGGCTGAAAGGTTGTGATTTAAAATCCTAAACTTGAAGAGTGTAGTTTTTGGGCACTTCATCCAGATCTTCGGTTATTGTTTTGTTTTTCATGATGTCTTTTTTTTTAACAAAGCAAAAAAAAAATTTACAATTTAATGACAGACCAAATAGCCAGACACGTTCCAATCCTTTGTTCCAATCCTTTACAACCCTAAAAATCTATATAAATATAACAGAAATCGAATTAGAATGTTATAATTAAAATTAGATCTATGACTGTTCTTGTAATCGCATTTAAGAAAACACTTCTTTGATCATCAACCCAGGTATGTGCTGGACGGCTTTCCCATGACCCAAAGACAGGCCGAGCTGATGGCTGCTCGCCGCATTATTCCTTTTCGAGTGATCGAGCTGCAGCTAGGCACAGAGGAAATGCTTACAAGAGGCATAAAGGATAAGATGAAGTTGAACAGGTCTGAGTCCTTGTCATGTATTGAATAATGTGTAGTTGTATGTATTATATCTTCCACCGTGGACCTGAGAGAATGTACAAAAAATAAATTGGTTATTATATCAATTATCAGTAAGTAAAGAAATCAATATATAAAAAAAGGGATCTCTGTAAAGTGTAGCAATGCCGTCATGCTCTTTCTTTTTACAGGCCAGACACAATGCATGAGGGCACTGAGTTTCTGGACATCCGGATTTCATGTTTCAAGCATGAGATCGAGGCTCTCAGGAAACACTTCCAGCAGCAATACCGAAACTGGGTTGCAGTTAATGCACACAAAAGCAGTTGGTGGGTATGGCATCAGGTCGTGAACGAAGTCCAGATTAGTGTGCGACACATCAACAACTACTTGAAAAGAATTCATAAAGGTGAGAGCTCAAGTAAAAAAAAACCTGTGGAACTCTGTTCCGTGTGCATAGACACATATCCTGAATCCTAGTCAAAAATACCTGAGCATCTTGTGAGAGGTGGTAGCTTAGTGGCTAAGGCTTTGGGATTCGAAGGCTGCAAATTTAAATCTCAGCCACAACAAGCTGCTGTTCCTGGGCTTTTGAGCAAGGCCCTTACAACCATAGCTGCTCATTTATACGAATGAGATAAATGTGAGTCGCTCTGGATAATGGTGTCTGCCAGACGGCATAAATGTAAATTAATAATTTTATTTTGAAGTTGTAAGCTGAGTTTTTACCACCTTATTTCCGTTTGGGATGAGATCAATATTAACTCTATAAATTTTCTCTTAGGCCAGGCGGCTAGCATTGAGCATTTGTGTATTACTCCAAGTGAGCTTCAGTCTCGGCTGGGCGAGTTTGGCCATTATTGTCCCGTGAGCCTGGCCCTCCATAAACACTTGGTTGACTGCAGCCATGACTCTTACATGGAGTTGGCAGCAGAGTTCCGGGGATGCTACTACAAAATGGCATTCAGAGAATGTCTTGAGGTAGGGGTCTAATCCAATCTCAAATATTGTGTTAGAGATCATTGTTTTATCTTTGTGATATGAACACTCTTCCAAAGTGTAGCATCATTTTAAAACTTTCCAACACATTTCCAAATCACTGCTATTGTCGTATTATGCGAAATGTAATCAAATGTTGCAAATGTTGTAGATAATTATAATATAAAGGTAAAAAGTCGTAACAGTAAATGCGTTGTCAGGGTCTGTGGGGTCTTAAAAAGTCAAAAAAAGTCTACAAATTAATAATCTAACTTTTACTTCTCAAAAAGTCTTAAATTCGCTGTTAAATTCTTTTAAACAGATCTTAATTTTCTGTTGTGAATTGTGACACTACCTGTATTGCTCATTGAAACGCTTCCGTGGCACTTTAGAATGTTTTTTTTGTTTGTTTGTTTCTGTGATTGATTCTCTGATTGCTGTATTTAGAATATTAATAAGACCACCATGCAACAGGCAATCAGCTTTCTGTTATCATAGCAAATCTCTCTTGGATTGTACCACAGATGTAAAACAGCTTATTTTTCAGCTATTGGGAAGTGTGAGTTTAGTGATTCTTTCCTTGAATTTAAGGCTTGGTTGCCAACATATTTATGTGTAATGTATAAATTTAATTCTTGATGGTCTTGAAAAGTTGTTAGAAATATAAAATTTTCACTTGGTAAACCTGCAGAAACCCTGGTTGTACAGCATTGTGTTGGCAAAACTGTTTGAAAACTGTTTTCACCTAGAAAACATCGGATTTTCAACATATACAGAAGCATTTAATAAGCCTGTCATTTTTTCCCCATCTCTCCATTACAATAGAAATTTCTTGAGGCACCAGAGCAGTTTGTGGCTCCAAATTGCCCTTATAATTTACCCCCTCCTGATCTTCTTCCTCGTAAGCTGAGTGCTGGCCAGGTAAAGAGCCACTTACCTCAGGAGGTGGAGCTGAAAGGTTTCTGTCCAGTCACTTACCTAGAAGGCCAGCAGAGGTATGAAACATTTCAGATATCATTTTGGAATTCTGAGCTTTTGTTATAAACAAACTAATCATAGCTACCAGTCAGAGTAAACTTGTGAAATCAAGAATTTTGAGATAAGTCTTATAAATATAAATGTTCCCTGAAGGCAATCAAAATTCAATATTTTTGCTACCTTTTTCCTTTATGTAAAGGTATGAGGCTCTGGTTCAAGGCAGTGTGAACTTTGCAGTAGAATACCAGAAGAAAATCTACATTTTTGAGACGGAGGAGAAACAACATAAGTTTCTACGGTTGAGTAATGATACATGCTAGAAAGTTCAGAGTATCTCTTAGCTGTGGTAATTGACTAATTAGAATATTTTTGCACCTGTTCCCAGGTCCCCTGAGACCTACAGCAACCAGAACCTTCCTTATAAACTTCCACCAATGGGCAAGCCAATACAACTGACCTCATTGCCATTATTGGGCTATTTGGAACAGGTATGAAGAAAATAAATGTGGAAATGACATTTTTTCACTAATTGTTCACAAAAATTCAGAATATGTTGCATATCAGATTATTTTTTATAAACCTACAGTAAAAATATTTACATTTTATTGGAGGTTTTGTGGTTCTCAGACATGACTCATTGTGTTCATTCTCCATTTAAGGGGGCCGCCAGAGCCCTCATTAAAAGCTTGACAGCATTGGGCAACCTCAAGCCAAAATTCCCTTACCTCAGTATTAGGAGATCTGCGATACGCTTCCTGGGCTTATATCTAAAAGGTAATGATTTCGTCTTTGATGTTTATTTGCTGAGGCATCAACACTTGTTTGACTAAATATGAGGTCTTTTTTCGTTCTTTTAAACAAAGTAAAGCTTTACTGAATAAAATATTTTTCCCATCTATTACACAGCATATAACAGAACATTGATCAGTGATCAGAAGTACAAGAAGAAGCTGGTTCAGTATCAGGATGACTGTCAACTCATTTCCTATCTGAGCAACATATTGACACAGAAGTTCAAACCCCCTCATGAGCTTCCCATAGATTTTAATACTAAGCTTCACAGGTTTCTTTCCTTGAAGGACTCCACTAAAACTGGTCCAGGGCTCATCCAGCTTGGAAGGAATTAATATGGCACAATAACTTAATACGGAGCAGAAACGCTCATTCAAGTTTAAGGCACAAATTTAATCAATAGATTAAATAGAGCTCTGTGTAAAACTTTTGAATAAAAACAGAATGATTGGCAAATCTCACAAACCCCTATTTTATTCAAAATTAAACATAGAATATCAAATGTTAAAACTAAGGAAATTTCATTCCTCATGTAAAAACTATGGTAATTTTGAATTTGATGACCGCAAAATGTCTAAAAAATGTTGAGGAAAAGACAAGGGCAACAAACATTTTACAGCTCATTGGGTCAAAAGGCAACAAGTAAACTAACTGAGTATAAAGACAGTATTTTTAAAAAACAGAGTCTCTCTGTAAAGATAAACAGAATTTTACCAAACTGTGGAAAACTGCATCTGCAAATTGTGGACAACAATTAAAGAAAAACAATTTTAGAATAATGTTGCTCAGTTTATGCAACGACTTTGAATAGCTTATCATTTACAGTACATGATATCATCAAAAGAATCTGAGCATCTGGATAAATCTCTGTGCACAAAGGACAAGGGCGGAAATCAATATTAGATGTCCATAAACGTAGTTTTTTATCCTGTTTTTTTGTAATGGAAATGAGTGCATGTTCACAAAAGCACATATATATGTATATATATTGTAAAGTATGCAGATGACACTGCTTTAGTGAGCCTTTTACATTATGGTGAGGAAAAAGACTATTTTCACTTGATGATGCTAAATTTTTTTTTCCTTTTTATTCTATTGATCAGACATTATAATGGGTTATTTATTTATTTATTTATTTATTTATTTATTTATTTATTTATTTATTCATTCAAGGTTTTGTTTGGAGGTAATCAGAGTTTAATGTTGAATACAGGCTAGGCTATGATTAAACCTGGTGCCTTTTGTGGCTTTTACTGACTATAGCACAAAAATTATAAGTATTCATTTGTTCCACTTAGTCATTCAGTGTTTTACACCATTTAAAGGTTTTTTTTAGTACTTTGCCAATTTCTATACATGATATAGATAATCAGAGTTTAATGTTGAATACAGGCTAGGCTGTGATTAAACCTGGTGCCTTTTGTGGCTTTTACTGACTATAGCACAAAAATTATAAGTATTCATTTGTTCCACTTAGTCATTCAGTGTTTTACACCATTTAAAGGTTTTTTTTAGTACTTTGCCAATTTCTATACATGATATAGAGTTATTTATTTTTGCTAATCTTTACTGTGGAAGTGTATCTTCACCAGATTTGAATGAGTTTTTACATATCCTCATGTACAGTTAACAGTGGTTTGTAAGTGGTTAAGATGTTTGATTTTTGCACCTCTAATCGAAAGGTCACTAGTTCAAATCTCAGCATGCCTAACCTGCTCAAGGTCCCTTGTATTAACTGCTCACTTTATTTATATCACTATTATATTGGCATCTGCCAATTCCAGTAAATATACATTTTCCGGCATCAATGAATCCATATAAATTTTTTTTTAAATTCAAGCATTCATTGATTAAATATGCTCTTTTTCTGTATAAAGAAGGAATCTTGAAAGGTCCAAGAAAATATTCACCTTACATTTATTCTGTTAAATATTGCTTAAACTGCTGAATGAATTTTTAAGATAAATGCATTGTTGCAATGAGTACATTGCTCAGGGGTGTAGTGTAGAGTGTTATTTACAGTAGAACACCCAGGTGTACTAAATAAATGTAATATGTCTGTAAGAATATGCTTAAAAATATATTTTACCCACAGGAATTTGCAGTATAGGGGTGCCAGTAACTGTGACACCAATCATGATAAAGAAATACATTGTGATATAATCCTTAGCATGAGGATTCTGTAATTTGATAGAAAAGGCTTTTTTCATTAGCAGTCTCTTAATTTGTGTCCCTCTGTGTGCCCTCTGTGATTCAAATTCTTTCATTGATTCTTAACTAAACCAGATCACCAGTAGGTGGCGCCAATGGTTTTCCCGGAGCACGTCGTCGTTTCATTTACTCGATGCATTCAATTAAAATGCTTTGGTGTTATATTTTAATGGTATTAAATTGTTAATCTTTTATTGTCCATTTCACAAATAGAAGATTTTCTGAAGTTAATAAAGAAATGGATGCATTTTAGTTAGTGCAGGCTAGTTTTGAGAAAGTGGTCATAAAAAAGAAAAACTGTGCATGTATGAAGTAGATTTCGCACATTTATGTGGGAAAAGGTGTACTCCAAAATAGCTTCACATGAACATAAGCTAGAGAAACTTGTATAACAACCGCCAGCAGGGTTGCGGAGGAATAACGACGAGGCGGCGCAGCCCAGAGCTTATGGCGTAGAGTCGTGGTGTCTGGACAAAGCATAGCTGGAGCTCAGTTACAGTGGTGGCTTCTCATTGTCTTTATGTTCGGCAATGCCTATAAAAGGACATCAGGAAGACAGTGATGTGGAGAACCTTTGGTCCCTGAATAATACTGGCTTGGGCTCTCTCAGTTTATGTGAAGATGACAGCAGTAGAAAAGGATTTCCAACAGACCTCACAATGTGTGAGAGAGATGCTCTGTGGCCCTAAACCAGTTTTTTCTTACAAAGTCATGAATAGATCCAGCTCACCTGTAGGAACTAAGCCGTACTTCTCCCACTCTATACACTTTTCACTATCCTTTCTCCTCACTAGAACACTCTTTCCCCCTTTTAAATAAAGACACTATTTGTTCCCCAATTTCAGCGTTGTCTGTGTTCTGCTTGATGCGAGCCGCTAGAGTGGTGACTAAACCAAGTGCTGGAAGAGAGATATGACGCCAAGGAGGCTCAGCCATAGAGGGAGTGGGACCAGGCCAAAAAGCAGTGCTGCAGCCGCTGCGAACGGGACAGGCACTTCAATGGCTGCCACGCCTGGTCCAGGTGGTGGTGTACATGGAGACAGGAAGCTCCTCTCTCTTTCTCTTGCTCCCCTTTTTCTTCTCCATCATCCTCTCCCGTCTACCTCTTGGGCCTGTGGAGAGAATTCGCTCGGGCCGGACAGTTCCCTGGTCTGATTCGGCATTGGGGTATGTGGCAGCGGGAGCCCGTTCGCGAGTTGAGGGGGGGAGCCAGACAAAATGAGCGTTAAGACTACACCTGCAGATAATGATAATAATCAGTGTGCTCTGTTTTAGTGGGGCGAAGCATGATAAAGAAAAAAAAGGCAACAGCCTCAGTGGAGAGAAACATGTGTGATCCGAGTGCAGGAAGAAGGTGAATACAGACAACTCTGCTTGTCTGTCTTTCTTTTGGACACGGATGAATCTGTTTTTGGTGGAAAATGCGGCAATGAGCACAGACTTTCTGAGAGAACACTGCATCAAGTTTTTGGAACCAGCTCTTAATTAATGTAAAAACACTATGTAATCTTCTGCATTTAAAGAACAGATGATCCAAGTCCTCTTTTCCCCACAGAACCTACAGTCTCCCTTCACTGCTGGATTAAGGTGGGCCACATGTCCATCTGTAGCTATTGCCCCGTGAATAATCCATCACTGCTGGTCAGCAGTACGTTTCTCTACAGGGAGTTTATACAGGGTCCTCTACCTGACCTGCACCAGAAAGTCTCTGGCCACCTTGAGGCTTTTTGTCTCTTTAGAGAGGTCTGCAGGACCTTTAGAGTGAGCTGGTACTCACTATCTTCAAGCCCCCTCATAAGCTTCCCATGGATTTAAATTCTAAGCTTCACATTACTTTCTTTGTCGTGTCCTTTAAGAAATGTGTCTGAGGTGTTTCTTTCTCTCTCTCTCTCTCTCTCTCTCTCTCTCTCTCTCTCTCTCTCTCTCTCTCTCTCTCTCTCTCGTTCGAGTTAAACATGCTCCTAAAGGTTTCCAGTGACCACTGTTCCTGCCCCTCTTCCCTCCTCAGATCTTCCCACTTCGTCCAAGCCTGCCTCTGGAAAGTGTCCTCTTCGATTGGAGGCCACTCTGTGCAGCTGGGTTTGGGTCCTCATCAACGCCTCGGGTGGTTCTCCGGAGTAAGAACGGGAGCTTTGAGGATGTATTTGGACTGTAGTTAATGTCAGCAGTCTGTTACACTGACTCAGGACAACAGTTTGCTTCTGATCACCATCACTGCACCCCGCAACATTGTTTATCTGTAATCAATGAACATTTGGTGCAACCCAAATCAGGATGGGTTCCCACTTGAGTCTGGAATATTTTACTGTTAAGCGCTATACAAATAAAAATAATTGAATTGAATTGAATTGCCCATCCATCCATCCATCCATCCATCCATCCATCCATCTACAGCATTATTATTCCATTTCCCTTGGCAAAAATGCTTCTAAATTTACCCATGTCTAAAGAATTGGGTATGGCTCACTCATGGGCCAACATCATTCAATTCCTCTTTCCTAAATGCAATATGGTGGAGAATAGGTTTCTTGACAGTGTGAAGAAGGAACTCCTACCTAATGCTGGAGACACCAATTCCCAGGTCTCCAGCCATGGTCGTGTGCGGTACCAGGAAGGATTAAAAGAGCGACATTAATTACTAACTGCCCCTCTGGCAGATGAGCTAAACATCTTTATGCTCACTTCAAGGCTGCAGCTAACCACGCGAGCGGCGATGGCCACACAAACAAAATTCACACCGAAAGCCGGAGAGGTAAACAGGTTGACCAGATGGCATCTCATTGTTGAGGACATTCAAAAGAGTGAATACCAGGAAGGCAGCAGGACCAGATGGCATCACAGGTCAGGTTCTGAAAGCCTGTGCTGACCAGCTAGCACTGGTGTTCAAACAGTCCACCATTGTTCCTGTCCCAAAGAAGCCCCAGCACGACTGCCTAGACGACTACCGCCCTGTAGCCCTGACCTCAGTAGTGATGAAGTGCTTTGAAAGACTGGCCAGAGACTTCATCCCTGCAACATTTCCAGACACATTGGATCCTCTAAAGTCCGCGTACTGCCAGAACCGCACTACTGAGGATGCCATCGTAAATCTTTTACAAACAATGATGAGCCACCTTAACTACAGAAAAGGGAATTATGCAAAGATGCTGTTTGTGAACTAGAGTTCAGCGTTCAACACCATAATTCCCTTCACGCTTAACTCTAAGTTGGAGGTCCTGAGACTCCATGGAAGCAAACACAGAAAGAATGAGGAGGAGCTTCTTCCCGCAGGCCATTCCGAGTTTAAACCAGGAAACACCCAGGATCTAGTACTGGAACTATCTCTCCATCTGCACAACTTTTTTGCACTATGACACTGAATCTCTGGAGTGTCACTTTAACTCTGGACTTGCACAGCACAGTGCCACTTTATACCACACATACCGCACATAGTCACTTTAAGGACAATCACGTTAATCACTTTAAATTTTTATGCATCCATGTATATACACATATTTTCACATATATCTTCTTATATTTTATATTTTATATAGTTTATACTTTTTATTTATCTACCTTCTTTTTTTTCTTGGTTTTATGATTGAATGCCAGACCGTTGTAAAAAGCATTTCACTGTATGTATGTGTATGTGACAAATAAAATTGTATTTTATTTTATTTGATTCTTTTTCCACTGATCATCCCTGTGATTTTTCTACAACTTGATTAGAGTCAGTCTGTGGTAAATTCAGTTGATTGTACATGATTTGGAAAATCACACACCTGTCCATATGAGGTCCCACAGTTAACAGTGCATGTCAGAGCCCAAACCAAGCCATGAAGTCCAAGGAATTGTCTGTAGACCTCTGAGACAGGATTGTATCGAGGCACAGATCTGGTGAAGGGTACAGAAAGATTTATGCAGCATAGAAGATCCCAATGAGCACATTGGCCTCAATCATCCATTAATGAAAGAGGTTTGGAACCACCAGAACTCTTCCTAGAATGGCTGGCTGGCTAAACTGAGCGATCGGGGGAGAAGTGCCTTAGACAGGGAGGTGACCAAGAATCCAATGGTCACTCTGAAAGAGCTCCAGCGTTTTTCTGTAGAGAGAGGAGAACCTTCCAGAAGAACAACCATCTCTGCAGGACTCCACCAATCAGGCATGTATGGTAGAGCGGCCAGAAGGAAGCCACTCCTCAGTAAAAGGCTCATGACAGCCCGCAGTTTGCCAAAAGGCACCTGAAGGACTGCCAAGACAAAGATTGAATTTTTTGGGCTGAATGCCAAGCATAATGTCTTCAGAAAACCAGGCACCACCCATCACGAGGGAAAGATGAATGCACTCTGGACCTCAGATTGGGGCGACGGTTCATCTTCCAACAGGACAACGACTCAAAGCACACAGCCAAGAAAACAAAGGAGTGGCTACTCTGTGAATGTCCTTGAGTGACCCAGCCAGAGCCCAGACTTGAATCCAACTGAACATCTCTGGAGAGATCTGAAAATGGCTGTGCAATATGGGGTTTTGTTTGTAGAATTAATAATTAATTATACATTTAATCAATTTTGGAATTGAGCTGTAACATAACAAAATGTAGAAAAAGTGAAGTATTCAGTATCAGTATTAACCAGTATACTATAAACCAGTATTATTATATTAATCTATTAATGAATTATTTATTTATTCTGTTTCATTGTTTTTACTTCTTCATTTCTGTCTTCAACAGTAAGGTCAGGTGCTAACACAATGGAAAATGTATAATTTTCACAATAAAGAAATAAAAATTAATTTTATTATAATAGATGTAGAGTAGGTAGTAGATGGTATTTACAAGAAATCAGTTTAAATTTATACCCAGTTTAACCTTAATGTGAACCCAATTCCTTTACCTAGGGTTTGATATATAAGGCCCATGTGGGTTAATTTGAACTAAATAAAATAATAGTTTATATATGAAGAACATCCAAAGCTATAAGAATGGTTTATCCAAAGCAGCCGTTAGGACTCAGGCAAGGATTATTAAATATAAAATCCATTAAGTGGACATGGGAAGCTTCATATTGCATCATGCACTTGGATGTCTTGATGCCTTTTTCTCAGCATGGACATACATGTAGCAGTGCTTGAGAGTATCGACATAACCAATTTATTTTATTTTATTTTACTCTGTTTACTTTACTTTTGCATGTGTAATTTTCCAGTTCTTTTGGATAAACTTAAAACCAGAATTGTACCCTAGTAGTATTATACATGTTGAACCTGAGCTGAATAAGCTAGACTTTTTTATTTTATTTTGTATTACATTTACATTTAAATGAACAGCATTTGGCAGACACACTTAATCTATGCTATTACATTTACTAGGTAAAAGATTGAGAGCACTACAAGTCTACAAGATTTTTTTAATAAAATGCTAATTTAAGTACTTCAGGTAGGTTTTCGGCATTGTTTGAAGACTGTTCGTGACTTGTATAAAAACACTATGTCATGATTAGACCTTAGCACCCGATTAGACCTGGTACCTAAAATAATGAAGACTACAGCAGGGGGCAGATCTTTCTCTTATAAAGCCACACAGTTATGGAACAGCCTTCCAATCAGTGTTCGGGATACAGACACAGTCTCAGTGTTCAAGTTGAGGTTGAAAACATATTTATTTTGTCAAGCCTTTTATCAGTAGATTTTTCTTAGGTAAAGGAGCAGATCTGGAGGAATCATGGATATCGAGTGTTTGGTGAACTGGGAAATTTGTATGCTGTCGTCCCCTCACTCTCACACATTCACTCAGGTCTGTTGATGGTTGTGTGGTGGGTCGTCTCTTATCCCAGAGATTCCTCATGTGTGTGTTACCTTCTGGTTCCTGCCCCTCTTCCCTCCACGGATCTTCCCACTTCGTCCAGGCCTTCCTCTGGATAGTGTCCTCTGTGTTTGCAGGTCACACTGTGCAGCTGGGGACGTTTTCTCATCAACGCCCTGTGTGGTTCCATGAAATTCCGGAGTAAGAACGTGAACTCTGAGGATTTGGATTTGGACTGTGGGTAATGTCAACAGTCTGCTACACACTGACTCAGGACTATAGTTTGCTTCTGATCATCATCACTGTACCCCGCAACATCGTATATCTGCAATAAATGGACATTCAGTGCAACCCAGATTAAGATGCATTCACTCTTAAGTCTGGTTCTTCTCAAGGTTTCTTCCTTATGCCATCTGGGGGAATTTTTCCTTCACCACAGTTGCCACCGGCTCGCTCATCAAGAACAAACTTACACTTATAAAGAACATAATAATTTTTTATCACCACATTATCTGTGTAAAGCTGCTTTGAGACAATGTTCATTGTTAAAAACGCTATACAAATACAAATTAATTAAATTGAATTAAATAGCAAGATGCATCAAAATCAAGTTATAAGGGTAATGGAACACCATTATAGAGTCTGTATGGTGCACATGTGGATTCCCCTCAATGTCACCTGACATGACTGTGTTCACATGATGGAGATTTTAATCAACTAGCGTTGTTGCTGTTACGTTGATTATTTACTCATAGTCTTGACTGGAAATCTAAACCATAATATCTTATAAAAGTTAAATTATTATTCTGATTAGTCTACAATTTTAAAGAAATTAGCAAAATTTGTTGTTTTATGTTTTAAAATACATAAGTCATACATGTATGGAAAGTCCAGGAATTTAAAGATCGAATGAAGAAGAAATGAATCCGAATTAAACGGATCTTATAAACATTGTAAGATGTTTGGTTTTTTTTAGTCTGGAAAGGATTTTAAAAGTCTTATCGTAATATATGATTAAATCCCTGTCTATCATTACTGAATATATCTTTAGTAAAAAATGATCTATCGTGCTCCTCAAACTATTCTTATGCAAACTATTTAGCTTACATTATGTGATCTTATAGGTTCTACAGATACACTTGACTGGGAAACCAGGAGACAAAAAAGTCTTACATGGTAAATGTGTAGATTTAATATTCTGCCAAGTTCATGACTATATCACATCCACTAACTTCATGCAATCAAACTCAAATACTGAGGGGAAAAAGGGCCATATATTGTTTTATTCATTTGAATCACATCACAGGGAGAAGTGCAGCCATGGCATCAGGGACACATATACATGCAACATATACAAAATAATGAAAACCGTTTTGCTATCGCACAAATCTGGTGGCAGAGTAAAGCGAGAAAACGTTAATGTAAAACCGTGTGTGCAAAGCGCTTATTAACGACAGGACATTTGAGACGTAAAATCAAACTTGTGTTTGACAAGCCGAGCTGAATAAACGATGCAGACTGGTCTAGGAATGTGGAATGACAATTTAATTATTACATTGTGTGGTCTATTTTATTATTTTTGATTGATCTAACCCCTCTAGAGGTTCTCTCGTAACTCCCGGTGAAATAAATGCGACCGAAACAATATCTGAATATTTCATTAACAGTGATATGCAGTTTATCTGACACAATATACTGTTTAAGGTCATCTCAATAACATTAATAATAATCTCATCTCGCATTTATGAGTAACTGGGAAAAGTTTTCTCACAAGTAGAGACTACATCGTACAATTGTGTGTGCAGATTTCAGTACTTTATAATAAAACTTTTTAAGTCTCAAATGTTAATAATTATCTAAGGCACCTCATTATTAGCGCAGGTGCCAAAATTAGAGGTCAACAGATTAATTGGTTTTGCACTGATAGTTGTTTGCTGGAACTATCAGCTATTGGCAAAAATCCATACTGATAGTTTTTCCAGGTTGCTGGAGCGACGGAGAAGGTCTGCTGTCAATATACAGTGTGATAGAAGTCTCTATAGATGAATCACTGACACCACATGCATTTAGCACATTTTCATGATCAGTACTTTTTTTTGTAATAAAGTTCTGTACTATTTTACATGAAGTGTTTTTTTCTTTTTTAAACTATCAGTTGATTAATTGGTTTTCAGCAAGTACGATTCAACCTAGCTATCTGTATTGGTAAAATCCATCGGTCGACATCTTGCCAAAACTAATTTTAAACTTATGCAGAAAAAAACATTTCCCTTTTATCATCATGGACTTTGCATATCATAGTAAACAGCTGTTCCTAATATTTCAGTTACACAGAAACAACGTTTTGTTTTAGTATGAACGCGAATGTCTACTCACACAGTATAATAACTGAAAAATCTGAAATATGTCCTGTTACCAATGGATCTGATTTGTTTTACATTAAACAGTATTATTATACACTTAGCAAGCATTGGTATTGTGGTACAATAAGTGGTCGTGTATGTCAGTAGACTGTATGGAAATGTATGTTCTCACACTTCACATATTGGCAGTTGATTTGAAGTTTATGCATCTATTTTCGATTCTTTTTCATTTTTTTATATTGTGATGGTGAGAGCTTGTTTAGTGTGTGTGTGTGTGTGTGTGTGTGTGTGTGTGTGTGTGTGTGTGTGTGTGTGTGTGTGTGTGTGTGTGTTTGTGTTTGGAAGTGTGTGCTTCTGTCTGTGCACGTCTAAAATTTGTTGGCAAAGAACATTCTCATGCACACAAGTGTTTCAAACACAGAAAGCAGATCTATTGAAAGGTAGTCCAAGCATATTTTTTTTTCTCAGTGGAAATAGCTGCAAACTGAATGGAACACTGATCTTCGGCACAGTCTCTGGCGTTTCACTCGGACGCCACGCTTATTTTTGCAGGTCACACTGCAGCAGTAATACGATGGATGGGTCGCTCTTTGCTGCCTCTTTGAACTCCTCCAAACTGATCTGATCGTCGTTGTTCTTATCCATCTTGCTGAAGATTTTGTCGACCCGCTGCTCGGGGGTAAGGCCATCCTCATTCATCTTCATCATGATCACAGTGCCCACCATTTTGTAGATCGCCTGTAAGAGTTTTGATTCAACTTTTATGAACAGTTTCCTTATTCTACTGTGTGACAGTATTTTGTTCATTTAAATGCAGGGATATTGGGATAGGACACGTTATCTGACCAGGCTTACCTCACGGCTATATTGATCGCTACAAAATTCTCCTTTTTTTGTTGAACTGTTTTCTGGCAATATATGTCAAATTACCTTATATTTCCTTTCCCAGCCTGACCCCTTCACACCAACATGATCTGTAACTCCTGCTAAAAGGCCAGACACCAATGACAGACCAGATATCACCAAGAAACCTGGTATAATTTACCACATAGTTCATAACTGAACACACTGATGATCTTTACCGCACAATATCCATTGGAATCTCTCTATTCTCATAGATTTTGGTTATTATGTAGAAAGTGACCAATCTTTTACGACCAATTTTTTTGTATGTAGATTGATTTCTCCTCATTAAACTGTTTCTCAATGTAACGCTGCATCTTCCTGGAGACAGAACAGGAAAAGAACGACTGGTTTTACTGATTTTTTTTCTCTTTTTGTTTTCCTGTTTGTAAAAGGGCCATACATTAGTCAGAAGGCACTTACTTAAATTTATGATTTGCTGTCTGTTTCAACCCAAGAAACAAAAAATATATACTATATTGAATTTCAGAGCATCATATTTTTCAATTGCATATTCCATTGAATCGCATTTTATTTGTAATATGGGTGAACCGTATAGCATTTGTAGCTGCTTCACATATATCTTTAATGTAACGCATCGTTGGCTATGCATCGAGTTTCGAATCGCATCGACCTCAGTTATGAAGATGCACATCCCTACTGCCCTCTGGCTCAAATTAATTCTCTTTAACTTTGCTTTTGTTTCATTCGACATTGGTATTTTGAAATGTAAAAAAAGAAACCCAAATAAATAAAAATGAATGATGTAATATATTTATACTAGTTTAAAAAAAATAAAGACCACTAAGGATTTAGAGGCAAAGTGTTTTTTGAGGTTTAACAATATCTAAACCAAATTGAGCACATTGAATTTGAGAGATCTGCAGCACTAGGCCGTCGTTCTTAATCACAAAGCTTCACATAGTCTTCAGCTTTGGGATAGCACAGGAATCATACAGCAGTTTAAGATTCATCTCCATCCAACTGAGCTTCTTGAGAATTCTTTGCCTCTCAAGGATAAAGAAATGGTAGCTTAGTGGTTACGGCACAGGACATTGGATTAAAAAATCTTGATTTTAAATCGCAGCATTATCAAGCTGCCACTCCTGGGCCAATGAGCAAGGACTTTAACCCCTTAAGTGCTCAGTCCTACAACTAAAATAAATTGTAAATTGCCCTGAATAAGGGTGTCTTTCAAATGCTTTCCCAGATCTGTGGCAGGTTGTTTTGTATGGCCCACTTATAATGTTCAGTGGTGGCAATAGCACCTTTTACCATTTTGGCTGGAAAAGTCAGATGTCCCAATACTTTTTTTCAGTGTACATTTAAATACCATGTCCTGGTCACAAACACAAAGTTTGACAGAATAAGAATGAAGAGCAATTTTATTTTATATTTTTGGGAAAAATCTAATAGAAAAGAAAATGTTTACACCTAGGAACAAAAATATCTTTTAAACCAGAAAACTGACTGATTAGATGTTAGAATTAGAATATTCCACAGGGACAAAGACACATTAAGAACAAATGTCTTTCCTTTCAACAGTGTTCAAATCTGAAATCACCCAATGCTCAGACAAAAAAAAAATCTACACAATATATTTAGAAGGTTTTAAAGCTTTATGTATATCCGTGACTCTATGACTATGACTACAAGTATGGAATTTGTTTCCTCATCTGCTTGCCTCCTGTCAAAGTACAAATAGCACATCGTGACTGTGACCGCAGGTAAAAAAAGGACCCTGCCATATCTTGTTTATCAACCGTAGAGGCGGTTCCTGCTTCCTGCTTTTTTTTTTACTAAAAATGGCAATCCCTCAATTGTTAGATTTCATCAGGAATGAAGTCTGATAAGGTAACAATTGAGGATAAATATCGCTAAACCTCACATGGCTTAAAAAACAAAAAACAACAACAACTCAGTCATTAATAGATGTTGAGCTCCACTATGACACTGTTTTAATGCCCTCCACCTTAATATTTCCATGGTGAATGGCACTTAATAGAAGAAGACACATGCTCAATTGAATTTAAACATGCAGATGCAATTATTTATTTTACCTTTGGAGTGACCTCTGTGAAGACTACAGTCTTTTGGTAGTTTGTGTATTCTACCTGGTCTTGATAGTTTTTTTTCTTCTAAATGTCAGGAATTCTTTTGGTTTGTTCAATCTACAATTGCATCACACTCTTCCAACCTCTGAAATCATAAGGGAAATCATTCTGCTAATGCAGCATTCTGTATTTGACGGCGAATGAAATGTGGACCCGCATATTTCAGGTCTATTGTCTCACTACAATTATGTGTAGGCACCCGTTTCTTTGTTTGAATTGGAAAACTGGAAAGCACAAAGAATCCAGTGTCTGTTTCACACCTGCTGGTCTGCTTCTCACACCATTGTAGAGCGGAGCAATGTGTTTGGTGGTGGTCAACATAAAAACTGTAAGAACATGTATTTTCATATATGATGATTCACTTTCTGTGAATTGTTCCATTGTCGTGTGGTCACACCCTGATTGTTATGAAACAAATCTAGTGATCAGGTGATGTATCCCATGCCATAAATCTACTGCAACAGTTTCTAAAACCCAATTTTCCATGAATAGGGAAAAGGTGTCATATAACTGTGATGGCTTGATGTCACAAAGTCACAAAGGTGTCTCTTCTTATCTGAAATCATCTGCTAGTTCTATAAAAAGGTGCCTTTTACAGCAATTCTTTCTTCGCATATCCCAGGGATGTTAGGAAGCTGAGGGCAGCCATGATACAGCACACCTATAGGATAGAGGGTAAAGGGCCTTGCTCTAGCACCCAACGGTGGCATCTTGGCAATACCAGGGCTTGAAAACCCAACCCAACCTAGCTGTACGCCAACTGAGATCCATGATGACCTGCTGTGTTAGAGTTGGAGTGAAAGAACTCAATTGTTCTGTATAGGGGCTCTGACATCAAGTCCACTAACACTGTCTGAACCCCAAACCTCCTTACCTACATCAGTACCTGATCTCACTAATGCTCTTCTAGCTGAATGATTAAACATCCCCACAGCCATGCTCCTACATCTAGTGGAAAGCCTTAACAGGCAAGTGGTATAATTACAGCAAAGTGGTAGTGAACCTGATCTGGCAACCCTTGTGTGTGATAGTCACATGTCCATAAACACTGATCAGGCATAACATAATGACCACCTGCCTAATATCCCATACGGAAATCAGATATATAGCAATATATGCAAAGCACATATTTTGCATAGATGTTCATGTTTGGATTTTACTGATATCAAAATATATCATATACATGTACATATATGCCGCAAATGTTTAAAAATATTTAAAAAAATATATAAAAACGTTTTTTCCCAAATACACACACACACACACACACACACACACACACACACACACACATACATATATAAATATCACACATATATACATATAAGATAGATGTTCATATATGGGTAAAGGATCCTTGTATTTATAATAGAAACACACAAATGCACACACACACACACATACACACACACACACACACACACACATAGTGCTTACTCTTTTCCAATAACTTATCATTTACTTTACTACCCAACTACCTTACACTTCCTTAACTCTATTAAATAAATGGTCAAAAGAAAATGTTATTTTCAAACATTTACTGGCGCTTTATAATTGCTTTTAGTTGCTTTGTGCTAACAAGTAACTGAGATAAACTAGGAACCAATCTAACATTAAACATAATGTAACAAATCTGTAACATTGCAACATTAAACATTATTTTCGCATTTTCAAAGTAACATCAATTTGCACATCCTGATCTGGAACTTGAAACACATTTGATTGTGTCCCAAACTGGAGTCAAAAATGTTGAAAAAATGTCAATCCTAAAACACACATATCTAAAAAAAAAAGAAGAGAGAAAACAAGAATCAACCAAAGAAATTACACAAGTAAAGTTAAGTTTATTTAAAAAAAAAAAAAAGAGAGGAAAAGATACTATAATTCAGTGATTGAAACATTTTTCTAATGAAAAATGCTTAATTTACACTTCATGTACACAATTTGTTTTACATGACATCAAACCTTTAAATGTAGATGAACTTTCATAAACAGTCGACTAAGCGTGTCCAACGTTTTGGCATATTGGCAAAGGATAATTCTAGTAAAATAAATCATACACAAGTCATTTGCTTTGAATATGACGCATAAAGGCGTCCGTATATCTGACAATGATCCATGTTACAAATGTTTGCTAACAGATGAGAAAGAGTTCGCATATTATTAGGCAAATGCACGTCGAGATGACAAAACTGTTTAAAAAACATAAACTCATCATCTGTAAGAGATGATGCATGTTAGTGAGTCGACAGTAATCGATTTTATAATGATATATATTTTTTTATTGAAGGCGGGAAATAGTTATTTCGCCCATGACTGCAGTCACGGCAAAACTAAGACTAATTAATCATCAAAATTGTAACTGTTCAAGTGTAAATCATTTATAAATATGGAAAATTTCTTCACAACTTTTCATGCTACTCTTCCTTGTCATTGAGTCAGTATTGCAGAAAGTATTTCAGGAAACATTCCTCCGAATTGCCGTATGTATCATACAAATAAATAATTAAAAAATCATACATTGTGATTTCTGGATTTTTTTTTTAGATTGTCTCTCACAGTGGACATGCACCTATGATGAATTTCAGACCCCTCCATGATTTCCAAGTGGGAGAACTTGCAAAATAGCAGGGTGTTCAAATACTTATTTTCCTCACGGTATGTGACATTAGTTTTACATAGTTCCTAACATGAGTAACTTTATCCATAACGTAACATCAGGTATCTCATATACATATAATCTTCTAATTTAATGTATCATGAATGCTGTTATATATTAAAACACAATATATTAAACTATATGTAACCTACATATGTAGATAGTAAGTTAAAAAATTAGTTTCCCCACAAATTTGTGCATATACTTTATTATAAATATCTCAAGCAAACAATAGAACTACAAATATTTTCTTATATGACCATATATCAGATTTCCGTATGAAATTGTTTTGGTCCCCCTTTTGCTGCTAAAACTGTTCTGACCCGTCGCGCATTAACAGCATGAACTTCTTCAGCAGTTTGAGCTACAGGAGCTCGTCTGTTGTATCGGACCACACGGATCAGCCTTCGCTTCCCACGTGCATAAATGAGTCTCGGCCGCCCAGGACCCTGTCTCCGGTTCACCATTGTTTCTTCCTTGGATCACTTTTAATAGATACTGAACACTGCAGACCAGGAACATCCCACAAGAGCTTCGTCACAATTAGTCAAACTCGCTTAAATCCTTATGCTTGCCCATTTTTCTTGATTTTAACATTAACTTTGAGGACAAAATGTTTACTTGCTGCCTAATAAATAAATCCACCTACTAACACTTGCGATAATGAAAAGATAATCGGTGTTATTCACTTAAACACTTAAATGTTATGCCATAATGTTATGCCTGATCGGTGTATGTGCAGCCAGTTTGCTATCGTACATACCTCAATAATCTCCAGCATTTCCACTCGTGTGATCTTGCCGTCTCCATCCAGGTCATACATGTTGAAGGCCCAATTTAGTTTCTGTTCGAAACTGCCTCTTGATGTAATAGACAGAGCACAGATAAACTCCCTGAAGTCAATGGTGCCATCTCCATTTTTGTCGAAGGTCCGAAAGGCGTGCTGGGCAAACTTTGATGCATCGCCGTAGGGGAAAAACTGAAAGAAAGATAAAAGGTATATTTACACTAACCGGTACTTCCATTTTCTAATGCTTTTGCTTTAAACACCAGCACTTTGGATTTGAACAACAACCTCTACAATGGGTTTTAGTTTCAAATGGCCAATGGTTAAGATGTGAAATATAGTTGTGTGTGTGTGTGTGTGTGTGTGTGTGTGTGTGTGTGTGTGTGTGTGTGTATGTGTGTGTGAATTTGATCCCGACACCATCACCATGGAGTGTTTTTGGCGGCCTCTCTGCAGGTGTGGGCTGCAATGCGGACCTCAGAAGAGCTCTGAATGCTGCAGCAACACAGCTCATCATTCCTTTCTTTATGGGGTGGGCGGATAGATGATAAGACTCTTAACAACCTCAGACTGAAATGACCTCCACTCCTCTAGTGCGCACACTGCTTCTGCATTGAGACCCATGAATGTGCACAGCTGAAACCCCAATCTATTATCTAATTTACAATTTTATATAACTGGGTGTGAAAATTACTGGCATGGTAACAAAAACAATATCTCTGTATATATGAACCTCTTATATATGAACAAATGGATGGAGCTGAAATGCCATGTTTATTGAGTGTTAACACAAATAACAGGAGGATTCGAAAACAAAACAGAAAAATGCTTGATTTTTTTATCTAAATGCAGACCTACATACATCACAACAGTTTTGAACAGAGGTGGGCGAAGCTCATACTGTTTATAAAGGTAATTGTGCTACATAATACTATTTTCTTTTATCAAGTATGAGCTATTTTACATAGATTTGTATGTACTAATATCAATAAAAAGGTCACATATATGACCTAATAGCATGGACTAAAAACAAACTTATGCACATGGGCCGTCAACTTCCTGATTTCAGAATCCAGAATAAACAGAATGTGAATAAACCATAGTCCAACTTCATTTATTTAATTCCATTCAATGTAAATGCTGCTTTATATGCACTGTATGTTAATATTTTTGAATTTTTTAAATGTATTCTACTCTTTAAAATGTTACCGTTTATTATGCATACAATTTTATGTTATATTGAATTGAACTGAATTTTACAACACATCCCAGATTGAAGTTTTTCTAATAATAATAATATATCTAGGATTTGAAATTTGCACTGATTCGATCACCATTTTCATCTACTAAATGGTAACTTTTTAATTACTATATAATTGTAAAACATAAAAATAAAAATTTAATTGTAAAATAAATGTATAATATAAATACATTTAAATTAAATTACTTGTAATAATGTATTATTAGATAATAAAACTGCAGTAAAACACTTAAATTATATTGCAGCTGTTCTGCTGATCAGCTGTACCTTAGTACAAATATTTGTAACCATATTACATAACGCTATTAAAACTATTGTTTCCATATATTTGTGTGTGCCACTTTTATAACAGTCTGATATCCACATACAAAGGCATAAGATATAATAGTCAGTCACACTCTGAACAATTCCAATCTTCTATGTGAAAAAAAGAAAAGCAATCGAACAAAGCGGCGCTGAAAATTTCAACCTGAGAGAATCTATCACAGTCTCCTGAAACGACAGAACACCATGACATCAAGACAGAGGTCTCCCCTTTTCTGCCCCTCCATCGGGCCTTACTTTAATGGAAAAGCACTGAGCAGCACATGCCATCATGCAGGCTGCAATAATGCAAAGTGTCTCTCTCATGGGGCAGACCCTTTCTGCTCCATCTGGCCAAACATTGCGAGGGGGAAAAGTGCAAGTCATGGGAAAACAGAGCTGCAGTGAAAGAGCTAGAGCATGCCAATAATTTAATTAGGAAATCACCTCAGCACATACGGTATGCATTTCATTTCTCTTTTTTTATTGTGTTTATTGTGCATGTTTTTTCTTTAAGAGTCCAATCACAGGAAGCTGATGCTTGCAGATGTGCCACTTCTCAATTCAATTAATCTCATTTTTATTTGTATAGCGCTTTTAACAATAAACATTGTCTCAGTTTCTCCAAATAAAGATCACAAGTTGTCAGTGATAATGCCTTCAAGACATATATTACTAGTGGGTTCAAAGGGCTATCCCTAGAGTCCGCATAAAAGTACAGCTGATATAGGAATACTTAAACTGGTCTGTCTGGTACCGACAATCACTAAAATCACTGTGAACTGAGATCTGAGATCACTTTCCCCAATCATATGGTTAAATCTGAACAATGTGACGTCTTACTTAACTGTGGATGATATATACTGTACACACACTTCATTGTAATCAGGGTTGCAGCAGACTTTACACCTACAGTATACATTGCAGTTCATACATTACATAACAGGTACCGAGCATCTGGTACCCTCCACACAGACAAGCAGCCGAAGCTCAGAACTGAACAAGGTTTCCTGAAGCTGTATGTCAGCAATGCTACCCACTGCATTGTCATGCCACTTTGTGTGTGTGAGGATGTGTCTATATATACTGTATGTGTGTGTGTGTGTGTGTGTGTGTGTGTGTGTGTGCAGGATGACTCAAAGGTCTAGAGACTGGTGAGTCTTTAAGTGAGCAATCATAATAAATCAGAGGTACTAACTCTCACTGCTGCTCACCTCCCACTCTGGTGTAAGCTGCTTCCTCTCGCAATTTAATGCCTGATTTTAAAAAAGTCACAACCTCAAATAACTGAAGCTTTATTATAGATATACCTCATCTGACTCTTAAATCTTCAACTTCAACTCGCCTTCACACCCTACCAGAAAAACCCTCCTGTGTCTTTGATGCAATGTCAACTTACAGATATGGTGCACATGTTACATTTACAGCACTTAGCAGAAGCCCTTATCCAGAGCAACTTACAATTATCTCATTTATACAACTGAGCAGGTGAGGGTTAAGGGCCTTGCTCAAGCGGTGAGTTACAGCATATTAAACAGCAAGTTAATCAAAGTTGATGCATTTTTTCTTCTTCTTTTTCTGGCATCTCCCACCTCTTCTCCCTGCAACCGCACCACTCCACTGCCCTCCCTCTCATTCACACACATGTACTCTGTCTTACTCCTACTGATTTTCATTCCCCTTCTCTCCAGCACATATCTCCACCTCTCCAGGCTCTTCTCAACCTGCTCCCTACTCTCACCACAGATAACAATATCATCTGCAAACATCATAGTCCACGGAGACTCCTGTCTGACCTCGTCCGTCAACCTGTCTGGCACCACTGCAATCAGGAAAGAGCTGAGAACCGATCCTTGATGCAATCCAGCCTTCACCGTAAACCAGTATGTTGTTCCTACTGCACACTTCACTGCTGTCATACTGTCCTCATACATGTCCTGCACCACTCTCACATACTTCTCTGACACTACTGACTTCCTCGATTATCCGCCTGTGGTGCTCTTCCTCGGCATGAAACCATACTGCTGCTCACAGATCGTCATCTCTTCTCTCAGGCTGGCTTCCACTACTCTTTCCCATAACTTCACTGTGTGATTGATCAACTTTATTCCCCTGTAGTTACTGCAGGTCTGCACATCTCCCTTATTCTTAAAGATCGGTACCAGCACACTCCTTCTCCATTCCTGAGGCATCCTCTCACCTTCCAAAATCCTGTTAAAAAATCTTGTTAAAAATTCCACTGCCATCTCTCCTAAACATCTCCATGCTTCTACCGGTATGTCATCGGGTCCCACTGACTTTCCACTCTTCATCCTCTTAATCAATGCTCTCATATCCTCCTTACTAATCCTATCCACTTCCTGCTTCACCATCTCCACACCATCCAAACTTCTCTCTCTCATTTTCCTGCTCAAAATACTCCCTGCATCTTCTCAACACACTCGCCTCACTAGTCAACACATTTCCATCTCCATCCTTTATTGCTCTAACTTGTAGCACATCTTTCCCAGCTCGGTCTCTCTGCCTGGTCAAATCCTTTTCTCCTTTTACTAAACATGTACAAATTTTACACAAAGCTACAACAACTACATCATTTACAGTTGTATTTGGGAAAAGTTCACATATAAAGGGGAATATATAAATAACTTTTTTTACATTTTTACTTTTTTTACTTATTTTTTTCATGATCAATCACTTTTAGTTATAATCTAATCTGACTGAGATCAGATTTTCAGTGCATTAATTATCCAAACTGTTTTGGCCACGGACAGTTTGTGAAACTACAAATCATAAAAGAAAAAAAGAAGAGAAATGAGAGAAAACTAAAAAGGCAGTTTATTAAATCATAACAATAAAGTAATGTAAGAATGTGGTTTTCTGGGGGTATGTTACATGATCCTGAGAAAGAGTTTTTATAAAACGTTCAGTGACTTGGGGGTTCTGTATAGTTTTAAGGTTGGCTGCAAAACAAACACAGCTCCAGGGTCTAATTACTATGATTATACAGTTGTAGGTATAACAAAAGAGGATACAAAGAATTACTTCAAGTGATTTAAACCATATTTACTCCTCTTCAATTATATTCCACCTACATACAAAACACAGTAGTGCATATAGTTGATTTAAAGAATAATAATATGATTTTTCCTCTTGAAACAATCAATATTCATTGAATTGCGAGCTTCAAATATAAAGTACCGGAAGAGTCGGACAGGTCTAACTTTAAGTAGAAGGATTATCTGGAGGAGAAGTAAGTGGTTCACCATCATCTATACATGCTGGCTCATGTAACCTGAACAGTTTCTCACTGATGCATTACCTTTAGCACTTTCCTAGCAGATGCTAATGCCAGTCTGAATTGATTTGTTATTTGTATTTCCTGATGGCCCCTTAACTGAATAGGACCTCTGGCAGAAACCACTCTTTGTTGACTAGTGATGTTAAATCGACATGGCTGCTCACAGCATTAGCAGCACACCAAGGAGCATTCTCACCTTGATATAAGTTATACTTAGTATTTGAGGTAGACAGACATAGACGTACTGAATTTTAAAATCTATAACACTATATAACACTATATAGTATTTTTTTAAAGAGGAAAATTCAGTATATATCACTTATCAGGCCACTCATTACAGTTAGTGCTAAACAAATATTATCATAGCTTCAATGCTCTGATGTCATTTCGAGTTACAAATTTCCACTTTGTAGTCAAATTAAATGCAGTTCATTGACTTGCAGTTAATTTTGCTAATTCTTTAAATAGCTATCTAGAGTTATGACATGTGTTGCCATCCATCAAATCCCTGAACATGAGAAAGTGGTTGCTGAAGGTAAATTAATGAAGATTAATAAAGACCTCGACACCGTGCATGTCTCAGTAAAAAACTTAGTGAAGAAACTGTAGCCTTCCAAGGCAAAATAATGCTTTAATAGACATTTGGGTAATGGACATACTGTAAGAACATTTTCTGCAGGTATTATATGTTCCCTAAGAACACAAAAGCTTCCATCAGTGAAGATGTCTGTTACAATACAGACCTAGTGATAAATACTAAAAAATAGATAACGCAGTCCGGGTCCATAATCGAAATGTTCTACAGCCACTGACCCCTTTGTAAAAATCTATATGCGTATTACTGGAAATTGATTCATTAATGAAACTAAATTCAAATAATTATTCAAATTGTCAAAACACTAAATCCTTCGCCCAGCTGAAGGTTCTGTCACTGTGTCAGAGGGAGGTGGTAGTTTAGTGGTTAAAGCATTGGACTTGCGTTGGACTCCTTGTATCTGTGACATTTGAAGGTTCTGAGTTCAGATCCCTGGTTGTAAATTTAAATCCCAAAGGCATTTTGTGAATGAGATAAATGAGTGAAAATACTGTGGCTCAAAGATATTAAAGGCCAAAAACAGGCTGGATATCCAACATTATCTCTAAACAAGACAATTACTCCTATCATTCATCCACTATTTTTTAGAGTGTCAGAATTAAAACCTGTGGTCTGGATTAAATCCTAATTAAATTCCTTTATAAACAGGAACAGCAAAAGTGGTGTTCCTTTATATAAGCAATTAAAGAATTAATATTGGGATTCTGGGTTGATAACTTCAGATGACACAGATGATATCCAGTATTATTACCAGTACCAGTTAAAAATTGGACAAATTATTGTTTTTCTCCTGTTCAAACTGAGTTAATTATTTCCATACTTTCTACTATATTATTTGTATTATATTTACAATATGATTTTGATTTGAAGAAAGTCAGCTGTTAAAAAAGATCAGCATTTAAAAAAAAATAAAAAAAATCAGTATCAGCTAGAGACAGATAAATTCAGTGATATCGGTACATCGGCATAAAAGTTAACTATGTGGTCCATCGATTAAAAAAAAAGTGTTCACTGGATACAAGTTGCCATTTTTATGACTATGCATCGTTTCTTTTTAGATATTTGAATAAGTAAAATTAGTTTTATTTATATTTAATTATTAGTAGATGTGCTTTACTTTTATTATTTAGAAAATGACCAAACATTTGTGGCCAATATTTGATATGTAAATGGATTTATTTTTGCAATGCAAAGGCCTCTGTGTAAAAGGGCCATGCATTAGAAATCAGAAGGCACCTTATAAATAGATGATTTGCTGTCTGTCCAAAGAACCGAAGAAATAAAAGCAAACTATCTCAACCATATTGATTTGTAGAGCATCATAATGTTTATATTGCATCGTATTGCATTGAATTACATTGTGTTAAATCAAATTGCACTGCATCGTAATAGGGGTGAATCGTATCACATCGCTTCGTTAGCTGCTTTATATGCATCTTTAATGTATAGTATGGTTGACTATGCATCAAGATGCGAATCGCATCGGCCTCAGTTATAGAGATGCACATTTCTTGTATCAGCTGAGACTCATCGTGCAATCTATATTACACACTGAGACACTCAGACACAGGTCACACAAAAAGCCTTTCCTACACCTTAAAATAAACACTTTTTTGTCATTTTGTATGCTTTAGTAGTATGCAGTGCGGTCAAAAAGTTCCTCGGAGGTGGCGGCGTAAAGCAGAGTGTGGAGCACGTTTTTAAATCTGCCGATAAATACAATGATTTAGTGCGTGAGAAATTTCAAGCAGCTTCCCAGAGACAAGAAACGATACTGTTACAATACATTTCATAAATGAATACATGAGTGAGAACAATTATGAGTTTAATTAAACAAATACTTTCTCATAACCTACAGCCACTGCTGAGGGACTTTTAGAACGCAACTGTATTTGCATTTTGATGTAATGATATTTCTTTTATGCTATTTAAGAATTTTAATTTTAAAAGACCGTCTTATTTTCTCTCTCGATTCTCGATTACTCAAATAATCGTTAGCAGCATCTTTAATTGTATGGTAAAATCGGATCCAATCAGCCGCAGTCCAGATGGAATTGCATGGTGTTGAAGTATGGAATTGTCGCCATGTTGGATCAATATTTCTTTCAAAACAACAAAACAACCTCAAACCATTAAACTTCTAACTCCATGTTCGACTGTGGGGGTGAGGCAGTCTGATCATCTTTTCCCCTGTTCCCCATTTTGTGCCAAAAATTTCCAAATTGGTCTCATCTATTCACATAAAATTTTTTCCCTGTCAATCAACGTCCAATTATTAGTTTTTTTTTCCTTTTATCTAGTTGTGGCTATTGAAAAAGATACATGCATGTGTCTCAAAAAACATAAAAAGATGAAGCATTTCCAAACTTTTGACAGGCACTTGAATATAAGTATATGTGTATTGTAAAAATACACATATGTGTATTGCCTCCACCTCAAGTACTGAAAGGGGAAATCACTCCAATAAAGACACTGATGTGATGTGAGTTTCCCGTGTCTGTGTTCAGCCCGATGCAGCGGCGAGTTGCCACAGTATACTGTAAGCATATACAGTATACACATATTTGCTAAGCAGTTATTTATTTATTTTTTATTCGATATTAATAAGTAACTGCTATAAAATGATCTATGACGACACTGGAAAAAGAGTAATTTAATGCTATTAAATACAACGCACAGTAGAGGAGTGAGACAAAATATCCACAAAATATACCATAAATCTGTACTACAGCTCAGCATTTTGGCTTAGTGTCTGACTTTTGGCTCATTTTAGCAGCTTGCATTTACAAAAATAAATACAAAAATAAAAAATACACAACATTTTTGGGTTTACGAATTTCAGGATCTAAATGTTTCTTACTGCAGCAACTGTTGCTGAAACTGCACCAAGAGAAAAAAAACGGAACCAGGTTTTGATTAAAATGCACTAAGCACTTTGTATGTAGAAGCACTCTTAGAGCTGGGCTAGAGCCCAGTCCTCCAACACCTAAGCTGGACACCTCCTCATTTAATGCATTACAAAAAGTAAATACTATGTGCAGGGGTCTGTCTCTCTCCTACCCTGTGTCTAACCCTCTTTCCTGATTGAGTGAGCTTGGCCAGGTGCCTGCAGGTGTATTTGTGTCTAGTTGGCACATCCTTCCATCTGCCGCGACGGTTCCAAATGCCATAATGTAATCCCCTGCAGCCTATTCATTCCAGACTGGCTAGCGTTAAAGAACATCTAAATACATTTTGAACAATGAACAGGTTCTGTTTCATATGAAAATTGTCCAAATTAATCACACTGTTTTAAATAAAGCTTTTAACATTTCTTCTTGGTGTCTTTTTTCTTTGTCCAAATACACAATATTGCCCAAAGTTTGCAGTCACCTGCTCATAAGTATTGGTATGTGCTTTATAATTCCCCCACTCTTCTGAGAAGCTGTTCCACTAGATTGGAATATGATGTGCTAATTTTGGACTTGTTCATTGGCCACATGGGTGTTATTAAAGGCAGGTACTGATGTAGGTGAGGAGGTCTGTGGTGCAGTCAGTGTTCACATTCATCCCAATGTTGTTCAGTAGGGTTGAGATCAGAGCTCTATAGCAGGCCACACAAGATCTTCCTCTCCAAACCATGTCAAGCAGATCTTAATGGAGCTCAACTGCATTGCCTTGGTAAACACAAAATGTTAGTATACTGCATCCAAAGACGTTCTCTATACACCTGTGTGCCTCCAGCTTTGTGGTAACAGTTTAGAAATGGACCACATATGGCAGGAAAGGTCAGGTCTCCCAAAACCTTTGTTCATATAGTGTAAGTAGGACAGGACAATTGGAAAATAATCTACAACAGGGTGGTGTGTTGCAGCCCCACAGCAGCTACAATTAACAAAGAATGATTTATTGCATCCACAAAAATGTCCTTGTTCCTGTTATCTTGCATTACAGCAGCTATAAAGAGTCAGTGCTTCACCATACTCTACTATTTTCCTTTTTTTTTTACCTGAATTGAACAAGACAAAGAATGAGCATTTTTCCGAGAAACCTGAAGAAGTGTCTTGAACTGTTGACAAGTTTGCTGGAATTGTAGACTTTCTCCATATATGCCAACAATAACCCCTTGTTACCCCTTGTTACACTATATTCAACAATAATCTGATGTTTCAGTTTGTAAAATAAGGTGAATAAATGAAACAGATTTTGTATGTGTATCTACAAATGCAGTAAAACAATAACAATTCAGGGTTGTTCAGAAATTTCAGGAAAATTATAAAAGGAAAGCTTATATTTTATATAAGAATATTTTATATAATAATACTTATAAGTTTACAGAAGAAAATCATTTAAACATATATAAGCAACATATTGCAGTGCTGCCAATGAGAAAAAATATAACTGTCTAAGAAAGAAAGAAAGAAAGAAAGAAAGAAAGAAAGAAAGAAAGAAAGAAAGAAAGAAAGAAAGAAAAACAAATTTAGTCAAGTCTGTCAAGAATTTAATGGAATGTGTTATGGATTTAAAAAAATTGAATCGGGAGACCATTTGAGTGTTTACAGAAGATGTGTCTATATGTTAATATTAATGCAAACAAGGCATAGGACAAAAAGAATTGTGGGCAAGATGTGAATAGAATGCACAAAGCAGTGAGTGCAAGACTGTTATGTGTGGGAGCATTTCTGTTTGCCAACCACTGAGAGATGACGTTCATACTTCACTTTCTCCCCCTCGTCTATACATTACTGAAGACTCAAGTTCATTCCTGAGATTTCTAAAACAGAGAACTGGAAGAATCAACTGAAGTGCACAGCGCTTTTAACCAAGCTGTCAGTTTACAACCTTTCAATTACTGTTAACCTTCATGACATCAGGTTAGACGTGCTTTCATATAATTGGATATTTCCATCTTTAGTAAGAATCAGAGCCCAGATCCTGTGAGGCAGGAATACAGCCTGGTCTAGATTCCAGTCAGGGGAAAGACTTGGTAGCAACCCTACATATAGTGTATACCAAGGCAAATATTGCATTTGTGACCGCAGTCAAAAAATACAACAACAAGAGATTCAAAAGGCATTAAAAGAAAAAGAAAGTCTAAATGAAGCATCATTTCATTTAAACACTGGCAATTACTTATGCATTTTTTACTATTTCTCTGTGTCAATTGTAAAGTATAATTATTTTCAAATGTACATTGTAATTGAAAGAATATCATTATGGTATTAAAAAGTTTTGAAACCAATGGTATAACTGATGCTATTATGACCACGTGTTACCACATCTGCGATTTCATCATAGACAGCAAGTTAGAACAAAGAGCAAACGTTAAATATTATGTAAAATTGGGCAAATCTGCCACAAAGAAGTTTGACATGACGTATGAGCAAAAGCAGAACATAAGTGAAAGACGGCAAAAGATCAGGAAGACCTTTAACGAGCTCAACCACCGAAAATGATGATCATCGGAGAACAATCCAAATTATCCTATTTCCACACCCACCCAGCTGGAAAGATTTGATGCCAGTGGACTTCCTGAAGATGAAGATCTGGCTCATTGCGGATCCAGCCTAAATCACAGAAGGTGCTTGTTACCCTTTGAAAAGAAGACTTCCAGGACACATTCCAGAAGAACACTGGGAGCTTGCTGTTCAAGGGGACTATTTTGAAGATAATAGTGTGTAAACGTAGATAAATAAAGTCCTACCTACCTACCTACCTACCTACAGTTGGCATTTGTCAGAGTTTGCCCATTCTTTTCCAGAATTGGTGCTTCATAGCCACTGTTTCTTTAAATTCTCCTCTACCTGCTTGATCCACAGTTACTCCTGCATCATTTAAAGGAAACTACAATGCAGGTTGAATTCCCCAGAGGACACTGTGGCCTGATGGTTGCCATTTAATAGCCAAATTCATTGCCAAATCACCACAATCACCTCGATCATTGGTTGGTAAGAGCACAATTTCAAGCAATCAAGTATTTGAAACCAGCTCAAAGAAGCGAATCTGGGGCTGTGTACAGGACACCACCACCTACACCACCATAATGACTAATTTGCAATCAACTGTTTGTAGCAATTTGTCCAGCGCTCAGTCTCTGTCATGCCTCTTGCATTCTTAACCACTGAATAAACAAAGCAAACAAGCAGATTTAAAACACACATACACACAGACACAGAGACAAAGGTTAGAAACAAAGAGCTTGATTGAAAAATTATCAGAAACACAAACCCAGTTAGCAATCAAAAAGGGTTCTAGGTGTTTTTTCAACACTGTTTTTTTCATCCAACGTCATCCAGGTAAACAAAAGATATTCATTTGAATTTTATTTCATCATAGCTCAACTTGTATCTTTACTATTGAGTGGCACATTGATGCATCAGCATAAAAGTTAATGATGTGATGCATCGATTTTAAAATGATTTATTTCTATATAATTATTAATAGATGCTCAATACTTTTATTATTTAAACTAAACTGTTCCTCGAGCACGTTCTCTCAGCACAACGCCTGCTAAATAAATATGATGCATCACAACACTACGCTGAACGAGGCATGTCCTGAGAGATCCACAGAATACAGATTAACATGGCAGAGGCAATGCTGTGTCTTCCTGGAGACACAACAGGAAAAGAACATCTGTTTTTATGTAATAATTGTCCTTTTTTTTCTTTGCACTGCAAAGGCTGTGTGTGAAAGGGCTATGCGTTAGAAGTCAGAAGGCAATTAAGTAAATAAAATTAAACTATCTGTACTGTATTGAATTGTAAAGCATAATTTTTTTTATTGCATTGTTTTGCACTGAATCACATTGTGTTGAATCGAATCAAATTCGGATTTTGCTGCATCATAATAGTGGTGAATTGTATCGCATGCCCTCTGTAGCTGCTTCATATGTATCTTTACTGTATGACCTCATTGGCTATGAATCGAGATGTGAATAGCTTCTGACTCATTTATGGAGATGCACATGCCTAAAAGATATACTGACCAGGTTGCTGTATAAAAAGAGACAATATACCCAATTAACCTTGTTTAGATGACAATAATAAATGTCCTCTAGTTAATCAGGTGACATTAAGCATGTAAATTAAAGCCTAAACTGTTTAAACCTATTACATTTCGATTAGAGCCGCTCCTGCTTTAAGTCAGCTGAGGCATTGATGTATACAACCTTTGTTATAATTTAATAATAGGTTTTGTTTCTCATAATGTATGGGTTCATGTTGGCTCACTCACTTGCTCATTTTTCAGTCTTTAATTTATGCCAATAATATAAACTGCCTGATACTCTAGTCTCTGACTTAATGTTCAATTATGCATTGTTCAATTAGCATGTTTCTCTGAGAAAGTCCAGTGCTCTGGATATGGGCATCTGCTGAATGCCCAAGACATTATAGAATTGGGCAATTTAAGCTTATAATACATAGTATACAGTAAAACCCTTTTGCTCGGTCGCTCTCATTGTTCCGTGCAGCAAAAACTTAACTTTTTTTAGTGTCATATTTCAGATATTCATAGATGGTGCTGTGAAAACAAAAGTGCTCGTCCTACTGGGTTTTACTGTAATAAAATATATAAATGTGCAGGAGTCAAACTTGATTATTGAAATCAATCAATCAAGGTTAACATTACTTTGCATTAGCAGTTTCTGTTTAAACGGCTCCTAAAATTTACATTAGTTTACAAGTTTATAAGCTAGTTTTCAGACAGACAGACAGACAGACAGACAAGACAGACAGACAGATAGATAGATAGATAGATAGATAGATAGATAGATAGATAGATAGATAGATAGATAGATAGATAGATAGAAAACCATTTCTCAGAAATTCATCAGGAATCCTCATAAACGCTAAATAGTTTGTGTAAATGCTTGTACAAAGATACTGCTGCTAACCTTTGACCCAGAACACTGCAGTATTTTTTGTTGTTGTTGTTGTTGCTGGTAATAAAAAAGGTGAAATGAAACTCTGTGTTCATTAAATGCATCTGTTTTAATGTCTGAGCAACTGCAAAATATGTACCATACAGTATATTGTACAATTCACATCTGCAGTTTACCATGTGGTGTTAATTTTACGTTCTCTGTTGTTTTTCTGTGGTATCAGTTCCCTATTTTCGTGTGCAGTAAATTGAAAGTCTCAATTTAAGTGATGTTTTTAGGCCCAGCTAGGCTGTAGATCACTGGCAAAGGGAAGACCTTGGGGTAACATTGAACAGACAGGTGTCAGGGTTGCTGTGCTACCATGAGCTAATCAGAGCAGCATTCATGGCTTGTTGTTTTTTTTACCCGAAACTCCACTGCAGGAGAACACATCAGAAAGACCAAAGCCAGGACCAGTCACGCAATGTACGTCTTTAGCCTTGCCATCGCGTATTGTGAGGTTTTGTTCGGCAGCAGTTACAGGCTAGTTATTGACTGCGTCACAGTGAAGGGATATTTTCCAGGACTACAGCATTACTCTTTACCATTTTCTTAGCTTTATTTAGGCACTTGTTGTTTTCATTGACAAGACCTAAAATTATAGTTAAAATTTCCTGTATTCAAAATAGAAATAGAATAGAATTGGATCTGAGTCATCTTTAGGAATAAACAGAAATGTTAAACTAGAGAAACTAGTACTGACCCCAGGGAATAATTGTATTCTTCCTCATCAGGAACAACTTAGTATGACTTTAAATTCACCGACATGCATGAAGTTGAAGGCATATCATTCTATAACTATAATAAGCCTGAGGAGATAAGACATTTGGATGTAGGAAGTTGAGTTTTGGCCAGAGTTGGGCAGCAGTAGATGCATTCCACCTCTCAGAACACATAGATTTATTTTATTCAACTGTAGTAATAAACATATCTCAATGACAAAGAATGCTTGTCACTGGAGCAGTACCCACAAAGGTACACGCTTGGTATCTGATAATATAGGCACCTCATACATCCTCTTGTCAGCCTTTTAGCCATATAAGTGATTGTATCTCTTTTGGGGATCGATTGATCTCAAGGTGTAACCCAGTGGGGGTACAACCTTAGCAACCCTGTGTGTTAACCACTGGACTCCAAACACACCCTTTGCCCTGACGGTGAATAGACAATTTGGAGTTCACCTACTGGCCTGAATAGTGACGCAGGAGGAAACTGCAGAACCCACAGAAAACCCATATTCATACACAGAGAAACAATACCCCATGCTCAGGACCCTGAAAGTATATGGTGTCCACCCCAGTGGCACTTTATTTTGTACAATAAGTATGTGAATTTAAACATATTTATAGCATTCAACAAATAAAATACACAATACACCAGAGTTCACTTAAATATGGCTTTGGTATATAGAATATTTCGATTCAATTCATTTATATTTGTATAGCGCTTTTAACAATGAACATTGTCTAAAAGCAGCTTTACACAGATAATGTGGTGATTAAAAGTGAATATGTTCTTTATAAGTGTAAGTTTGTCCCTGATGATCAAGCCAGTGGCGACTGTGGCAAGGAAAACTCCCCGAGATGGCATTAGGAAGAAACCTTGAGAGGAACCAGACTTAAGAGGGAACCCATCCTCATCTCTGTTGCACTGAATGTCCATTTATAGCAGATACACGGTGTTGCGGGGTACAGTGATGATGATCAGAAGAGAAAAGTAGTCCTGAGTCAGTGTAGCAGACTGTTGACATTAACTACAGTCCAATCCATCCTCAAAGCGCCCGTTCTTACTCCGGAATTTCATGGAACCACCCAAGGCGTATATCACACATCATACATCACATATCAAACATATATCCTCTTACAGGTCTACACTCTAAATATATGCTATGCTTTCATGTATGGAAGAATCTTTTCAGAGAAGCTGTGAAACAGACTTCGCCATGACTGAGTTTGGGCGTGGTCAGGTCAGAATGTCTTCTCAAAACCACACTGACAACTAGATTTGTCACGGGGTATTCATTGACAACGCACTTTTCAAACTTCAACGCATTAAAACAGACATTTAAAATGCCATTTTGCTACCTTTTCGCTATAACTTAAGCTCAGAATGCATTTTAAAAATACACACAATTTTGCTACATATATTACATGGCGTTATGATGAAAATGCAATGCATTTAGGACAAATAACATTTAAATTATAATTTTGCTATCATTTCTGCTTGGACATGTTGCACATCAAATTATTTTGAGTAAAATGTTTTCTTAGATAGCATCAAAATTAGTATGTAATTTACATATTAAAACTACTGTTGGAATGGCAAATGTAAATTATATAATTTCATTTACAAAAACCCATAGTTCATAATGGTTCATAATAATCATGCTGCTGTAAATAGTCTGCCTTACTTATTTCAAGCAATACAACAGATCAGGCATCTCAACATGAGCAGCAGCAGGAGGAAGGCAGCGAGATAAATCTGGAAGCTTTTGGTTGCTTTCAGTGAAACGAACCTGACAAGCGTACTACAAGACACAGGGAAACAATAGCAGCATGCTATTTTTAGGCATTCTGCTTGCGTGTTTCACTTTGCTGAAGTATAACAAACACACTGTATCAAATGGCATATGTTTACATGCAGGGAGAGGAAAAAAGAGTAAAATTAAGACAATCTGGAAAAATATTTGATGCCGATGTTGTGTAATCATTTGAACATAGGTATAATCAGGATTAAAATTCAATTCTAAGTTGATGTCTGGCCGGGCAGCATATGAGCTTTAGCAGAAAGCTAGAACAGACCACATTGAAGGTTCGGGCTCATCATAGAATGGCAGCTTAGTGGTTAAGAAGTTCGGCCCTTGAGCAAGGCTTAACCTTTCACTGCTTAGTTAATACTGTATGTCTACTCTACATTTACACCAAATGCCATAAATGTAGATTCTCTTAAACTAATTTATGTGATGAAAACAAATAAAAACAACAAAAGGTTGTATCCTAAAACTTATGTCCAACCAAGCAGCTGTTTTATATGTAACTGACATCAAAAGCATGTCTATGTACATGTCTATGGATTTTGCATCGCACTATAGCAAACTCAAATGGCAGATTCTTTGTATGTCATGTTTTTGCACTTAATCCTTTTGGCAATAAACTTTCTTTGGCACATGTTTTATAACCTAAAGAAATTACAGGCTGAAAAACATTCGACTGCATTACCATGTGATTTGCGAGTCTGATTGCGTCTGCAAGAAACTGAGAAGTCTCGTGCCTCAGGCAAGTTTATGGTTCTATGAAATCAATTTACTGTATATCAATTGTATTTAATAGTCGACAGTATTGTGATTAAAAAACTTGAAATCTATATGTATCATTAATGAACCTGGATCAAATTTTATAAGTGATGTAGTGGCATTATATGTAGCTATGACATGGTCTTTTTAGAGAAAGAGAGGAGAGAAAGAGACCAATTTAGTCGAATTTAGCAAATAGTTCCTACTAAAAATTATGCCAATATGCATAATTTTTTTTTACCTTAGTTCAAGCTTGAATTATTTGTTTTCAATTGGCAGGTCTATTTTTTTGCTTATTAAATGCATTGATTTTTTAAAAGAAGCAAAATTATCTGAAGAAAATTTAATCAATTCTAAATGTCTTTCTTCCTCATGCCATCTTTTTTCTTGATGCAGTTGCCACTGGCTCACTCATTAGGTGTAAACTTATAAAGAACTTAACACTAAACGTAAACATTCAAACTTTATAACCCATTTATCTCTGTAAAGTTGCTCTGAAACAATATCCAGTGTTAAATGTTTTATAAAAAATTTAACTGAATCGAATTGAATTTGTAAAAAAAATCCTCAAAAATGTTCAGAATAGGAATATTATTGGTTGCATTTTTCGTGATACTGTAGCAGAAACCTTTCTACAGTACTATATGCAATTTCCCCAATCTTTCATGAATTAATTCATTAATACTTACAAATGAGTTAATGTACAGTCCTGCCTGAGGGGTGCATGTGGAACAGCTACAGTATGACAGGCATTCTATTCAATTACATTTTGTGACAAAATGTCTAATGTCAAAATTCTATCACCGCTCACTATGCTGTAGTCAACATTTTAGGAAGCACACATTCTCTCTCTCTCTCTCTCTCTCTCTCTCTCTCTCTCTCTCTCTCAGACAGACAACACAACACTTTTTCAGTGATAATGCAAGGTCATCCATTTTCTCACTATTTTTGCCTCTGGATTTTAATAAAACCATCTGTCTGATACACTGTTGCTGGGAAACCCATCAGACAATTGCTAAAAGGGTTAGTGACCAGCAAACTAAATGCCTTTGTGGGCAAAGCTGATATAACAGGCACAGTGCTTGTGCAGATGGCTGAACTGATCATTTAGTCCAGTTGTATAATATACGGTCCACACAAACCTATTGGTGCGACATCTGGGTTTGAGATTGAAAGAAGAATATGAGATGAAGGATCCGAATTACAGCTTAATTTCCTGCTATTCCCATCAAGATGTGTTAGAAATTAGAAAGACAAAGTTGAAACAATGATTGTGAGTAATTGTTTAATTTATTGTAATAAAAGTGGATTAACCAACATGAACAGAGAGCTGTCTACTGGAGAAATGCAAGTGACTGTACCTGAAAAATGGAAAATATATCAGAATTTTCACAGTCACAATTTTTCACAATTTTCACAAATCAACAAAGAAAAATCCAGATAAACAATAGACACAAAACCAAGCTTACTTTTGACCAAAGTGATGAAATGGAATGGCCAAATTTTATAGTAAGAAAGGAACTGTTCATGATGCAAACCTTTGGAGATGAGATCATGGCCTGGACTTTGATGTGTGATGTAACTCATGGTGGAAGCAGATACACAGCCAACGCAAGAAAAGACTCCACCAGTGGAAAAAGTGTAAGGTTTTAGACTGGCAAAGTCAATCATTAGAATTGAGACAATGGTGAAACTGAAAGGAGTCCCTTCCTGCCCCCATAAAAAAAAGAAGAAAAAAAAAGAAAAAAAAGAACTGGATGAAGATCACAAAGGGAATGTTGGAGTTTGGTGATATTAATGGCTCACCATCTTAATTCAAGTCCTTGTAAGCAAGTGACATACAACCAAAAATTGAGTATTCTTTTTTTTAAGACTGTATACTTTCCTGAAATGACTGGCAACCAAATTTGTTTAATACATCTTGATATATCAGGACATAAAAGGGAAAATTCTCATTGTTCTCCTTATAGAACTCTTTTGATCCTAATCTCAAATATCTTGGTTGGACAACAAATTGTCCTTGTTTCAATATTTTCAGATTTCAATTTTCATCCAAGACATGGGAGCATTTTATATTAAACACAGTAAAGAAAACTGTACCTGGAAGCTATGTAAAGTGTAGCAAAGTACCACAGTGATGCACAAGCACATGAAGAAAAAACATGCTGGTTCACAGATGAAGGCAAAACAAAAAAACAAAAAAACGGTATAATCCTCATGTAAAAATAGTTTAATGAAGTTTTATTGTGTAAACTATTTGTTTGCTAACTTCGGGACAGTCAGACTGGATCTGTCTTGGTGTGACTCACGTTGCGCAATCAGCTCGCACTAAATCTAAAAGCAGCAAATAACAGCAGCAGTATACAAGTACATGTTTACTCACTGTTTGGGTTTTCAGCGACTGCTTGTGCGTTTGTACACCAATGCATATTTTCTTTTTTTAAATTAAGCCTGTTAGCTGCGTTTCTCCGTTCCATTCTCTTTTTACAGCATTTGTCTACTACAACATTAACTTATCGGTTTTCAAATGTAATTTACTGCGATTTACTTCAAATGTTTGTATATTTATTGTATGCATATATCATTTACTTATTATACAACATTAAAATTACTAGATATTCTAGATGCCTATATTTTCACAACTGAACAAAATGGCAGTGTTTTTTTTTAAACATCAAAATATATTATATAGATTTTTTTAAGCATGGTTGTGAACTTGCCATCTGCAATTAGCGTTAAAAACAATATAAAATGTTGATTTACACAAATTGCTTCAACTTGCATAATCAAACGTTATTTTTTGGGGGGATTTTTTTACATAAAGAAACAACCCAGCACGGGGAAATTTCTTTGAAGGAGAAATCCCCTATCCATTTCTCAACAAGCAGCTACTATAAGCTTTAAAATGTCAACATTTAAGATAGTTAAACTTAATATGTGGCTTTTGCATTTTTTGAAGTACACTTTAATACATAAATACTCTAAATTAGAGTTTTATATAGTCATAATAAGGAAAACATAAAATATATAATTTTTTTATATTTATCTGATTAATTGGCAAATCTATATTTGATTATCAAAATAATCATTAGTTGCTTCCCTAATTTTAATACATTTTTAAGCTGTTAAAGTTCTAATTCTTTTGGCAGATCGTTTTGCCTCGTTCTAAAAAGTAATAGCCAAAATGTACTGTTTGATTTGCATAAAAGATTTCAAGCTCAAGGTTGTTAGAAATGTCTTAAAATAGGCTTATTATTTGGTTAAATAGGTTGACTGATTAGATAAATTAGAGTATACTGAAAACATTTTCACTTGCTTGGAGATAATTTTCGGTTCGAGTTTATATTTCTGTAAGTGTCTCAGAATATGTGCTGCTCAATCAGTGAAAATCCAAAGCCAGCCTGAACCTAATACTACAGCGCACTTTTTTTTTTTTCCTCGAGTGAGTAATATAGGGACAAGGAGATACCTAATGATCTTTGGGAGTTGGTATAGTAACCAATGTGGAGAAAGTAAAGCTTTTATTGTGACTATAGGTAACTACAGCTAACCAGCTATAATTGTAGCTTAAAACAATAGCTTGGGTTTCTTTTGGTACAAAGGAACTGACAGGTTGAACAATAAAGCATTTACCTATAATCTATAATTACAAATACTACTATGCCATTATTATTAATATTTCACCATACTAATGCAATTGTGTTTTGCACTAGATTAGGACACTGTCTAGATTTCAATTTAAAGGTCATCAAAAGGAGAAGACTGGAGTTGAAGCGGCAAAACCCATTTAAGGAACTGTCGATGTAGCTTGCAATACCATTATTCTGCCAGAGAGGCACAATAACTAAAAAAAATCACACAAAATGTAGGTCAACACTTTTACCGGCAAGAGGAAGATCACCTGCCCGAACAATGGAATGTAAAACGCTCACCTTCACATATAACTGCTGAAATTCCTCAAGATTCAGGCGGCCACTGGGGCAGTCCTTTAGAAAGCCTTTGTACCACTGCTTTAGCTCATGCTCATTAAACTCTGTGCTCTTTACCAGGTCATCCAGCACCTCAGGGGTCAGCTTGCTGTTCTGTTTCCCCATGGTGTCTCTCTAGGAAACAAACCAGAAAAAAAGGCGAATTAATGAATTGTTCCAAAAAAAACCAAATGCCTAATGCTCTTTAATGTGGGAAAATTCATCCCACAATATGGACTAATTCTAATTTTAATAAAAGACATAAATATTTTTTATATCTCTATATACCCATTCTACAATATAAATAGGTAAAGTGAATAACTTTCAGGGTTTATAGCCTTTTTGGCAGCCTAGGCGAAATTCCTATTGTTCCCCCAAACTTACTCCGCCCTCCCACCAAAATGCTCCACCCCGACAAATCATTCGCAACCTTTCATAAAAAAACAAGGTTAAACACATTTAATCTTCATTGCAAAATTGCTAGAATTCAAGTATGTAAAAAAAGTACTGCATATTAAACTTCATTAGAACAATAGGTAAAAAATTCAAATGAGCGACCTAACAAAAGTGATCCAAGAAAGGGCATCTGACAAACTGTAAACAGGATCATAAATACCCAAGATAGCACAAATTTCTGGAAAAGTAAAGGTTGGCTCTCCCAAAAAGGAATCAGAACAAACAATACCTAACAACCTGCTGTGTATAAAGCTGAGTAGCTTCAGAGCAATCAAAGGGCCCATGCTGACTCCTGACCACCACACAAAGATCCTACAAAAGACCTGTGAACACCAGAACTGGGCCATGGACCAATCAAAGAAGGTGCCCTGGTATAAAGAATCACGTTATTTATTACATGTGAACCACCTTGTAGGAAAAGATGTCACCATGATGCATTATGGGAAGACGAGGCAGTGGAGGCAGTGTGATGCTCTGGGTGATGCTCTGCTGGAGAACCTTGTGTGCTGGCATTTACGCAGATGTTACTTTCACACGCACAGCTTACCTAAACATGGTTGCAGTCAAGTACACACTATTTAATAGCAGCAGCCTCTTTCAGCAGGATAATATAAGAATAATGAATTATAATGAATGAACATTTGTTGCCACCCAGATGAGGTTGGGTTTCCTTTTGTGTCTGGTTCCTTTCAAGGTTTCTTCCAAATTTTAAACCTACAGTATTTATCTCTGTAAAGCAGCTTTGGGACCATGTCTATCGAGAAAAGTGCTACGACTGAATTGAATCATGTTCCCTGACACAAGGCCGCATTGTTCACACGAGCTCAATGTGTTGATTTGGCCTCCAAATTCCCAAGATCTCAATCTGATCCAGTGTTTATAGGACGTGCTGGTCTGATTCATGGAGGCCCCACCTCGTAACTTACAGGACCTAAACAACCTTTTGATAACGTCACAGATATCACAGCACTCCTTAACAGGTCTTGTAGAGTCCAAAACTTGATGGACCTACACAATAGTGGACAGGTGGTTTTAATGTTATGGCTGTATATTGTGATTTTGCACAATTACACTATCATTTAAGAGTTTTTTTTTACTACAGACAGTGCCTTAGGTACAAAGATGAATGAAATGACCCCAAATTTACTGATATGAAATACACATTTGAGGTCCAGCACAAACACATGGTATTTGGTGATTATCGTAGCTACTGAATCATGAATAAAGTGAACTGGAGATGATATCATTAGAAAGATAATTAAGCATACATTTCAAATGTATGTTTGGTGTGATTAACCTAATTAAAGAGCCCTACAACAAAGAACAGAATGAGAAATCAAAAGTAATTGGTACTTCGCAATGCCTATAATATGACCGCAGGGAACAAGTCTGCATAGAATGTATTCTGGTAAACACCCAGGCGTATGCATGGGCCGAGACTTGCATAGCTTGCATAACAGTTTAGAAAAGACAAAAGTCTTCCAGAAAACATGGTGTAGGTTTGATGGAATGACGGTGCAGATGGCTTTTTTCCGAAACCCCGCCAAACACACAAAAATACCAAAATACACATCATAGCCAAATTCATCCACAAAGTAGCTGGAATCATCCTCACGGTGTCAGTCCGTTCCAGAGCCTCCATCACAAACAAACACAAAGGCATAGTTACACACTTTGACAGACAATTAATAATCAAACAGACACTGATAGGGATCAGAGTCAACACTGAAATTGGGAGATTAACAGACTGTAATTAATTTTCTCACACCAGCAATATTTCAATTCATTTACAAAGAAATGGAAGACTTTGAACACAATTTGTTCATTTTTCTTGACTGGAGCTGGATGAAGAATAGGAGTCCTACTCCACTCTAGATTTCACCTCACCACCCACGGCACACTGCTCTGGGAAACGCAAGCCGAGGTCAGAGGTCATGGCTGACGAACACATCACGTAGGAGAACTGGGAGAAAAAAGCCTACTTTGCATTTTGATGACACAATATCTTGACGCCAAACAAGGAACCGAGATCTTTTGAGAATGTTTCCCCTCGCAAGCTTCTCATCAACTCAATGCTTGCCCCAAGCATTGTGTGTTTACAGTCCTCTCAGTGGTTTTGAATCAGAGTAAAAACAGCACTCCTCTATGAAATATAGTACGTGTAATTATCAAAAGGGTCGTTTCCTCAAATTGACCAACATCCTCAATGATTCAGTTATTTTATAGATTATAAAGCACTGGCAGGTGCTTAATGCTTGATAGTCCAGTGTAAAAGCATGACATGATAGAACGCCATTTAAAATACTCATATTGTTAACATATATCTTTATATTAATAGAAAGTAACATTACAAGCACATCCTGACCAGGTGTGTATATCTGTCAAGCATACAGCATACAGGACATAGTGACAAGAACTAAACATATACCACAACAGCTTGATATTGTGTTTCAATATCATCATTACATGCATTGATTTAATTTTTTTTATAACGCTCCACACATTCTGTAAAAACTGTAAAACACGCACTCATGTTCTAAAGCACGAGCAAGATTTCCCGGTGATCGAGTTTCTCTTTTAAGAGCAGAGCATTTGCATAAATCATACGTCCACTCCATCCTGTCATGGTGGACCTCGTGCATTCGAAATGATCCTTACATTTGTACTACATCATGTCTTATTAAGGGACAAATGAAAAATCCTTACAGGTAAAAATATGATCTGAGCGTGACGATTTTGGACTTGAGAACAAAAGTGATCAACCTGCAAATAAATCCCATTGTCTATTTTCTATTTATCCTACATCAGCTAGACAACAACAAAAAAAACCCAGCGAGAAGCTTTTTCCTATACTAGGTTGGATCGATCTGTATCAATGATTTTGTCTTTTCAAGCAACGTTTGCTTTTAATGCAGCTACATTAATTGAATTGATCTTTTTTCAATTACACAGAGAGAAAGACAGGCTGTTATCGACGGCCGAGACGAGAGACGGGGAGAGCGGAGCACATCCCACTCCAGTCCTGTAACATTCACGACCAGATCATGACTAACAATTGGACTCGTTATCTTATGACCACTTCTAAACTTAAAAAAATTAAGAAAATCGTGCCTGATCGTTTACATAGCATTAGATCTGAGGTTATTCAATGCCACACTGCTGACCAGCATTAAGAACGTAATACCAGGACATGTGGAGCTCTCAGTGCTGATTTTCCATATGGTTCCTACAGTATTGATATGGGAATGCAGGAGTGAGAGCTTCACATGGCTTCCTCTTTTTATCATGCTGCACAATTCATTCTTTTTAATGGTTATTTTGATGTTCAAATATGTTTTTGATCTTTATTTATATGGTTGAGAAGTACTAGTTGATCCCAACAAGCCTGTACATACTATACGAATTGTAGAATGATGGAGGACCTGCTTTACTAGAGGAGACGCAACCACGAAAGCATCCATTCTTTCTCTTCTTTCTGCAGTGACCTTGAGGTCCTACAAGAATGGGATCAATATGGATAACTTTTATTGCAGTAGATTGCAATAAAGCCTGTGTTTAAACTCAGCTGTCATGGCTTTCTGCAGAGGAACTTGACCTCGCATCAGGTTCACCCCTGGACTCCAATCTCATGCACAACAGACAGATAAATTGCAGAATAACATGCGGGGGAGACAATTTAGGAGCGTGCAAGCCTTTTCCTATAAGTGGGATACTGACACAAGCGCATAATGTGTGCTGTGTTGTTTGTGTTGGTTGATGTGCTGGAGGACATGCATCCTGCAGCTTCTGCTGTGGTTACATTTAAGTCTCTCAGTGGGCACATGTACGGGTTTCATCCGTGAAAGCGTTCAAACCGGTACAAGTGTGCACGACGTGTAAAGACTTGCCAGTGCGCGCGCTCCCACCGCAGGTTTAGATCCAGATTAATTATGCAATAAAAATGACTTACCTTTTCCAAGGAGTAGCAGTAATAACTAGGCTTGTTATCCGCTCTAAGCGACACTGTAAGTGTGTGCGTGTGCGTGTGTCTCCAAGCTAAGGAGTTGGATGCGAAAGAAGCCGATGCCGGGATAAGGAGGAGAAAACCGTCAGCGCGCGACGCCGCAGATGAAGTGACGCTAGACGAGAAACTGCCGAACGAGCACGAGCGCTCTCTCTCTCTCTCTCTCTCTCTCTCTCTCTCTCTCTCACACACACACACACACACACACACACTCTCTTTTTCTTTCTCTCCTGCACGAGCCTGATGTGCTGCTAGAATAATAACACACGATACTACACAACACTATATACAATACAATACCATATACCGTACACATATGTAATATACAATACTATACCATACACAACACAATATACAATACACAAACCTATATACAATATACAATACCATATACTGTACACATAATATGTAATATACAATACTATACAATACACAACACAATATACAATACACAAAACTATATACAATATACAATACCATATACTGTACACATAATATGTAATATGCTACTACAACACTATATACACTTTATAACACTATATACAATACACAACACTATATATAACACACAACACTATATACCACACACAGCACTGTACCATACACAACACCGCATACAATACACACAACATTTTATAGAATACACACAATTATCTACATTTTTACACTGATCTCATTCTCGTAATGATGCAGGCTTTTGTCTTTATTTGTAGATGCAGGAAAACTGTATTGTTACAGACAAGTTGTGATGTCAGTTCAGGAAAGGAACACACATGTTTATGGCCATGTCGTGTGTATCATTGCTGTCACATACTGTACGTCTCGGCCTGAGAGGCTCACAAACTCACACTATTGTGGTAAAGCTGAAGGGGGGAAACATGTTCTAAGTCCTGCTACTAATGAAATATCATGTGCATGCTGTTTTTAGGAAATATTTAAACAGTGACGCAATTAAATTAAAGCTTCAACGTTTATTGATTAGTTGAAACAAGTCCTCCGAAAATTGGAAACCATCTAATGACTGGAAAAAGCAGTCTACCAGCATAATGTGCTCAGCCTGTGTTTAGAGTTAAATAATCCATAATCCACTCTTCATCTGAAAGAAAAAAAAAAACATCAGCAATATATATATATTTCCGGATCATTGCATAATATCATATGTGTACAGCATACACAACACTGCATACACACACACACACACACACACACACACACACACACACACACACACCACACACACACACACACACACACACAACACAGTACTACATACATTAAACTAAATACAATTCCCATCCCAACAGTACACAACTCTCTATACAATATACAATACTAAATAGATACATATAATTATATTTAATATACACAGCACTACATATACAACACTAGATACCATACACCATATAATATACAATACACAACAAAATGCTATAATACACAATATTATATATATATATATACAGTGGAACCCGGTTACCTCGCCCTCAGTTACCTTGACAACCCTATTAAGTCGACGTTTTTGAAGTGGAGCCGCCAAATTCTAATTTTTTAATGGTTATGTTTTTTTATGTCGCCGAACGCTGATATCTCGAGCACAAGGGGGAAAAAATTTGCCATTTAACGTCGGTTATCTCGGTGCAGCTGCAGAAGAACTTGCGGAAGTGGCAGAAAAATCAAGCCTTACAGCTGCTACAGGTGTTGTATTGTATACTGGTGAATCTCTGCTGTTAGTTAGTGCTTAGTTAGTGCCGGTGGGAAGGCATACACAAGGATACACATGAGCGATAACAATGACCGCCGTGAACCAACATATACCAACAATAACGGACAGTGAGAGTGTGGAAGTTTAAATAGGAGCTGGTGATGATAATAAACGATACCATATGTGCGCGATTGAAGCGGAGAGCTTCAGAGAAAGTGGACGAGAAAACACCTGACACGCTGAAGGGGGCCGAAGGGATTACTGACAGATCAACATGTACTGGTGGATTACTGACAGATCAACATGTACTGTATGTATTTTTATAGCATGCCTTCATCAAACAAATCGCGGCAACACTGTTGTGTAAGAAAACCCTTCAAAAACACGTGCATGCACATTCTCATTTATTAAAGCACATCATGTACATAAAGAAATTTCAAGCATGTTAATATATTGCCACCATTTTGATTTTCGTTTATCTCGATCATCGGTTACCTCGATGCTTTTTGGTGACCCCCTAGGACATCGACATAACCAGGTTCCACTGTATATATATATATAGCACATTTTCATCATTTAGCATGTTAGCAATTGAAAAAATATAAGAATAATAATCTACCATAATCTTATTTTTAGGAAGGTGTGGCTCAGTGCTTATGATGTTGGACTTCTGATTGAAGGTTGTGAGTTACACTGCCAGCACCACCATGCTGCCACTGCTGGCCCTTGATCAAGGCCCTCAACCCTCAACAGCTCAGTTGTACAAATTAGTTAATTGCAAGTCACTCTGGATAAAGGCGTCAAGCAAATGCTGTAAATGTCACGCGATACTACCCAGAAAAAAATCATACGCACAATATTTCAGACTTTTCACTCAGACAACTGGAGAAACAATGGACGTATTTTCTAACAAAAACATTATTTTTAACTTATTTCTCTTAATATAATTCTGGGTTGTGATTTTTGTGATTTTTGGCATTTCTGCACAATTTTAACCCATAAGTATAAGTTTTCTCTGGGTTCCCTAGTTTCCTTGCATCTCCCAAAAACATTGGTGGGGGAGATTAGCTACAATAAAATCCAATTAGGTTTGTATATGTGTATTCATGGTTCACTGTGAAGAACTGGTTTCCCATCCAATGGTGTTTATTAGCAGGAACACCAATCACAGCTCACAGGATTGGACCCTTAACACATGACTAACTGTTTGTTTCAGTGGGAATCGATGGCCTGAATAAACCTTGCAAGAACTGAGGATTCCACACACCATTTGGTCAGTGTAATTCCAATTTCCGGAGGAGCTGGAAGTGTTTTTGCAAGCCCAGTACAAAGACACCAGGCTGCACTTGGGTGAGTTATTACTGGAGTAAAAAGGGGCTAAAACATTTAATCAGTACTGCAACCAGTGAATAAGCGAGTTATCCAACCATTACTGATCGCATTCTTCCTCCGTCTCATCTCTCCGTTGTGCAAAATCCTTTGAGAATTTCTAATGAAAACATAGAGCAATCATTTTTAAAGATTATGCATACAGTCTGGTGGAGAAACAAAAGCTTCTGCTGTTAATTAGAAACGTGTGAATAAAAGTGTGTCGCAGGTCAGGCCTTTAGCAGACTGTGTTATTGAGCTCCTAACGCACCAAGAGGATCACCTCAATGCTCCGAAATCCAAAAGGTTACTGTTGTTAGACGAGTACAATGCGATGGCTTTAATAACTACTGTTACAGAACATTTCACTGATCCCATCCAGCTCCAGAGTGTCACAGCAAGTCTCCTTTAAGGCAAATTTCAGAGCTGTGGAGATCATTAGAAAAACATTGGCCCTTATTTCAAGCACGCATGAACAAAGATTAAAGTTTCAACAGGATATAATAGGTGATAACCAGCAATAGCTCTAAGCCGGGTCAGCTGGACAACAGATGCACACAGAGGACATTGTAGCACATATCAGAATCATAATCAGAAATAGCTTTATTACAAAGTATGTTTACACACATAAGGAATTTGACTTGGTGTCAGGAGTTAGTGCAGACATAATGTAACAGAATAGTGAACCAGACAGCTAAATAATGCAATATATACAGAGTGAAAAATATTGTTAAATAAATGTACAAATGTTATTTACAAGTGTGCAGTTTACAAATGGACCATTTGGATTCTATTTACAAATGTGACAGTTATGATGGACAATGTGTAGTTATTAATATTTTAATTGTTTATGCTGAGTAGAGCCTGCAGGAAAAAACTGTTGTTGTGCCTGGCTGTTCTGCTGTAGTCTCTTGATGTCTGATTTGGTAGGTGAACCAAACCAGACAATTTTAGATATACACAGGACAGATTCTATGATGGCTGAGTAGAATTGTTTCAGCAGCTCTTGTGGCAGGCTGAATTTCCTCAGTTGGCAAAGGAAGTACAACCACTGCTGAACCTTTTTAGCAATGGAGTAAATGTTATTATCCCACTTCAGGTCCTGGAAGATGGTGGTGTTTAACAGTACGGCTGTTAATACAGTGCTGTTCATGATGGTGAGTGGGGGGAGTGCTGGAGGATTTCTCCTGAAGTCCGCGATCATCTCCACTGTCTGTAAGCAGACTCCTCTTCATCCTGGATGAGGCCGATGACTGTGGTGTAATCCGCAACTTCAGGAGCTTGACAGAGGGGTTTTTAGAGGTGCAGTAATTTGTGTACAGTGAGAAGAGCAGTGGGGAGAGAACGCAACCCTAGGGAGCACCAGTGCTGATAGTGAGAGACCTGGATTTGAGTTTGCCCAGCCTCACTGCCTGCTGCCTGTCTGTCAGGAAGTGGTGATCCACAGACAGATTGGGGTGGGCACGGAAATCTGGGTCAGTCTGGCTATGGCATGAAAGGTCACACTATTATGGTATTAAAGGCTGAACTGAAGTCTACAATCAGATCCTCAGGCCTGTCAAGATGTTGCAGTATATAATGCAGTCCCATGTTGACTGCATCATCTGCAGACCAGTTTGCTCTGTAGGCAAACTGAAGGGGATCCAGCAGAGGTCCAGTGATGTCCTTCAGGTAGACCAGGACCAGTCTTTCAAATGACTTCATGATCACAGAAGTGAGAGCAACAGGTCTGTAATCTTAAAAAACAGTGATTTTGCGTTTTTTTGGGGACTGGAATAATCGTGGATGTTGGAAGCAGTAGGGAACTACACACAGCTCCAGTGATCTGTTAAAGATCTGAGTGAAGATGGGGGCCATGTAATTTATGATAACCAAGTGATTATACACACTTAAATTTCTCTACAATATTTAATCAAAGGTCACTGTAAGTCACTGTCACTTTCAGTAACACTTATAGGATTGGTATGTGTCTGTGCTGTTTTCAGTTTTTTTTCTATTTTCCCCCACCCCCCTCGTGTTGGCTCTTTCTTTGGCTCTCTATGGTTATATAGGTGATGTCACTTGGTAATTGTAATGAAGGCCTGAAAAAAAAGAGACCAATGAAGAGCAAGAGCCTGACCAGTTGAGGCGGAGCCTACAGTTTGAAAGCGGCAACCTGAACCCATGCCTGGGAGGAAGCAATAGGAGGGAGAAAAGTGTTTGCTAGTCGCCCTGTTTGCTAGTCATTCAAGCAAGCATTCATACTAGTTTACCTGGTTTGTGAACAGGTAAGAATGTGTGTGCACTTACATTCCACTATGTAGGTGTCCTCATTGTATAGACACCTTAAGTTTGAGGGCAGGTGCCAGCCCTTATATCTTTCTGATCCTGTAGCCTAGTGTAGTCAGCTAGTTTTTTTTTGCTTTTTGTTAGTTCAATTCAATTCAATTCATTTTTATTTGTATAGCGCTTTTAACTATGAACATTGTCTCAAAACAGCTTTACACAGATAATGTGGTGATTAAACGTAAATATGTTATTTGTAAGTATGTTTGTCCCTGATGAGCAACTGTGGCAAGGAAAAACTCTCCAAGACGGCATAAGGAAAAAACTTTGAGAGGAACCAGACTCAAGAGGGAACCCATCCTCATTTGGGTTGCACCAAATGTCCATTTGAAGCAGATATACAATGCTGCGGGGTGCAGTGATGATGATCAAAAGCAATCTGCACTCCCGAGTCAGTGCAGCAGACCGCCGACACCAACTACAGTCCAGTCCATCCTCAAAAGCACCCGTTCTACTCCGGAATTACATGGAACCACCCAAGGTGTTGATAAGAGACCGTCCCAAGCTGCACAGAAGTGTGAAGATCCACGGAGGGGGAGAGGGGCAGGAACAGTGGTCACTGGAGCCTCAGAAGCATGTTTAACTTGACAGAGAGAGAGCGAGAGAGAGAGAGAGAGAGAGAGAGAGAGAGAGAGAAAAAGAGAGGGTGATGGGAAGAGAAGGATATGGATTATTAAGTGTCCCTATTGTTGTATGAAAGTTAATGTCACTGTGCAGTTTGGACTACGGCAAGACTCACTATGGCAGCATAACTAAAAGGGAGAACCAGAAGGTAACACAGACATGAGGGATCTCTGGGATAAGAGACGACCCACCACACCACCGTCAACAAACCCGAGTGAACGTGTGAATGTGAGGGGATGACAGCATACAAACATCCCAGTTCAACAAACACTCCATATCCATGTTCCCTTCAGATCTGAGCCTTTACCAAAGAAAAATCTACTGATAAAAGGCTTGACTAAATAAATACGTTTTCAACCTCGACTTGAACACTGAGACTGTGTCTGAGTCCCGAACACTGGTTGGAAGGCTGTTCCATAACTGTGGGGCTTTATAAGAGAAAGATCTGCCCCCTGCTGTAGTCTTTATTATTTGGGGAACCAACAGATAGCCAGCACCTTTTGATCTAAGTAGGCGTGGAGGATCATACTGGTACAGAAGTTCACTCAGATACTGCGGTGATTTTGAAAGATAACTAGTATAGTTAGCTTTCAAAATACAGCCTAGAGTAGTCATTTTGTTCTATGTTTATGTTTTTTGGCACTGTCCATGTTCTCTTGCCAGTGTGAATATAGTCTTCTTGTCACCTTTGAACAGCATGTGTTGCCATTTTGTTTGTTGCACCATTACACTTGACCATTAAAAGCAATAACCACTCTAACCCCTTGTCCTACTATTTTTGCCCAACCAACCAGCAACAACTAAATTGTTCCAACACTCCACCAGGCCTAGCCAAGGTGGGAACGTAACAGGAATATTATAAATAACCTCAATACACCTTCGTTGGTAAAATAATCCTCTTTGAATTCTGTTTATGCATAAGGACAAAATAAATCACCCGGTCTTTATCAGGCTTTAAAATTAGGTAAATACAACCTTGAGTGAATGACAATACATGACATTGCATTGCATCATTATTTTATAAAAAGCCAGCCAAAATGTGCAAAAAAAAAAAGAGTATACTGTACCTTTACTGCTTCCCTAGATTTATAATGTCTAACTATTAATAACTACTAGTGCTGCTCATTAAATGTCTTTATTAATAAGGCATCGATAATTAACAACTGTGACCATCTCTATAAAGGTTTAAGTTTTAATAGATTGCTGGGCTGGAGCATTCAGGTGTGTCAACACAATGGCAAGAAGGAAAGACATCAGCTATTATCTTGGAAAAATAATTGCTGCTGCCCATAAACCTTTAAAGGGTTATAAGGCCATAAGCCCAAACCTTCATGTTCGTGTGAGGAAGTGTATTCACAAGCGGAAAACATTTAAAACAGTTGGCAGTTGACCCCAAGGTCAAACCGGTCAATGCTCAGAGAAATTACAAAACACACAAAAGGTATATTTTAGACTGTACAGGACTCAGTTAGCATGTTAAAGTTCATGACTGTACAAATATAAAAAGACTGAACAAGTTTGGTTTGTTTGTAGAAGTTGCTCAGAGAAAGTATCTAGAGTATAAAAGGACATGGGTTAAAAAGGGTAGCATGGGTTTAGGTTTCTAAAGTTGCACCTGAACAAACCACAAACATTTGAGAAGTAAATCCTTTGGACAGATAAGATTAAAGTGTAAGAGAACTCCTCCTACACCAAAGTATTCCAGAGTTAAATGTGAGGCCATGTGTCTGACAGCTAAAGCTTGGCCAAAATTGGGTCAGTTGGGACAATGATCCTAAGCACCCCAGCAAATATACAACAAAATGGCAGAAAAACACAGAATCAGGGTGTTCAAGATAATTCAATTCATTTTTATTTCTATAGCGCTTTTAACAATGAAGATTGTCTCAAAGCAGCTTTACACAGATAATGTGGTGATAAAAATAAAACTCCCTGAGATGGCATAAGGAAGAAACCTTGAGAGGAACCAGATTTAAGAAGGAACCCATCCTCATCTGGGTTGCACCGAATGTCCATTTATTGCAGATATACGATGTTGCGGGGAACAGTGATGGTGATCAGAAGCAAACTGTAGTTCTAATATGTTTCAGCTGGTAACAATTAATTAAACCCCAACTTATGCAGTACAGTAGGCAGCTTCTTATTTCCTAAATAAGCATGTTGGAAGACGTTTCTCGTGTACACGGAAAATGTTTGAAACAAATGTGGCAAAATTTTGGGCTGTATCAGACAGCAAAAATAGCTGAAATGTTCAGCACATTACTAAAACCTGAAAGGATTTGTGGTAAACTGTGAACTTCCTGGACAAATGTGGTCTTGAAAAACCAAATGATTGTGAATGGAATACTTACATTTATGGCATTAGGCAGATGCCCTTATCCAGAGCAACTTACATTGATCTCATTCATACAATTGGGCCGCTATGGGGTTAAGGGACTTGCTCAAGGGCCCAGGAGTAACAGCTTAACGTGGCTAGGATTTGAACTTACAACCATCGAACACAAAGCCTAATGCTGTAACCACTAAGCTACCTGTCCCTGTCAGCTAAGGACAGAATGACCAAGATTCATCTATGTGGTTACAAGGCATGCATGTTCAGTCAGAGGGTGTGGGAAGAACCCACTCTAAGAATATCATTATTACGAAAGGAACCTAAATTAGTATCACATGCATTAGTGCACACAGTTTTTGCAAAGTGTTATTAAATGTTTAATTATTTTGCTGAGGAAACAAAAAACTGCAATTGATTGCAGTTAGAAGTGCATTAGTACTGTCTGTAGCAGACCAGCAATTTAGCAGAATGGTGATCTGCCATGATGTTGGCAGACATTCAGAAAAGCAATCCCATTGGCTAAAAATCCTCAACATCATTGAATTTTATTGTCTTGCAGGGCAATTAATCTGTAATCCAAATATCAAATAATAACGTCAAGGTCTGTGACAGAAAATGTAACAGAATTATCACAAATTAGTCATAAATATTAAATCATTGAGACACTATCAGTGATTATTGACAACTGCTATTTATTACACATACATGAGCTACAATTATTAGACCATTCTAAATAATGTAATGTTATATAATGTATATATATATATATATATATATATATATATATATAATGAGTAATTTGTTTAGAATATTTTACAATAAATACTTACTGTGAGTTATAATAGTGTTCAGATAAAAATATTCAGATCACTTCTTGAACACTTAATTGTCTTATCTTGAAGTACATGTAGGTGACCTAAAACCCATGATTGAAATGGCAGAACATTCCCAAAAGACAAATAGAGAAGTAGTCTGTCTGGATGAAGTAAAAAGCATAAAGAAGGCACTTGGATAGAGAGAAAACTATGAAACCCCTATCTTTTCTCTAAAGGGGTCAAAAATCTAACAGTATTTAAACAAATCTGTGCTTTTTATGCAGCAGGATGAAGAAATGTTTTAGAATTGGGAGAAGGATGAATGCTGGTAATTACAGAGAGCACTGCCAAAGGTGCTTATACAAAAACCTAAATACTTATAAAGACTTTTTAGTTTTTTTAGTAGTTTCTAAATCCAATGTCATATTCTCTGATACATATCTGATCTATAAAGGCCTAATACCAGACAGTGAACAATATAATGAAATACCTTTTATTTATAACTTTCGGTTTTTGTGTTTTATCTGTGATCTCATTTGTATTCAGGGAAGAATGTGCCATACACACTTCAAAAAGCTATTCTACTTGCAGGACAATCAGAAGTCATTCATTCATGCTACTAAATGCTTCAATATTCATATAGAGCGATTTCCAAAACATCTGAGACCACACTGGAAAACTGTGATTTTTAATATTTTTTTAAATAACGTTTACGATAAAGCGCAAAAGTATGTGCTTAATATTTAGAATATTTAATATTCATGATATTCGTGAATTGTTGTTTTTTTCTAGATGTCTAATCTTTTCAACTGAAGCACACGATCACACGTTGTTGATGGATTTGATCTAAAATGGATCACTGTGATTTGCACAACGAGTGGAATCCATGCCAGCTTATTAAAGTATAAAAAAAAATAAAAAATATTCTGAGAAACTCAGTTTAATCCAATAGCAATTTTAACAGTAGACATTTTCCCAAAGCAGCCTTACAGAATTAAATAGAATACAAATAATAATTTTGGTATAATGTAATGTTAATATCTTTATGGGCAATCATTTCAGTTCAATAATAATAGTTAAAATTATAATACATTTTACGTGTGCAATAACATTTACAAATATTGTCTGACTTTTCTGCCATCTATTTTACTGCTGCTACACATTTCATTTCACTTATTATAAAACGTAATGTCTATTTAATTTAAATGTACTGTATTTTTAATCTTTAATCTTTACTTTTAAGGATCAATAAATGTCATAAATCAGTCTCTATAAGTTTATCCGAAATAAGCAAATGGTGATAGCTGGAAGGAAAAATGGTATATGGTAGAAACTTGAGAGGATCCGGACTCTAAAGGAAACCTCATCTGGGTGGCACTGAGTGTCCATTTATTATAGTTCCATCATGCTTGAGTTTATCAACCCGACATGGATAGAGACTTGAATCTAAAAACTATTCATGGCAATTGCAGCCCAAAACCATTTTAACAGAAAGTTAATATTAATTACAGTCCAAATTTATCTTTTGAGATTAAACCTCCATAGTGATCTCATAGATCTTTAGTCTGTTCATGTGGAACCATCCTCCCGTGGAATAAAACCAAGCTCTGAATATTATATACATATTTGAATAATTTTTGGTATTAAACTGTCTCCCACTGTGTTGCTGTGTTGGGTAGTTGCTGTGATCCAATGTGTTCTGTTTACCTGAGGTGGAGGTCTGACTTCATTAACGGTAACCTTGGATTATCTAAAACACATCAGCTGTGCCTGTAACATGAAAGACATAAGCAAGACATTGATAGTACAGTGAGGACATCAAAGTTTCCTCCCTTCCTTTTGAAGTTCTTAAGACATTCGGGGAGGCTCCTCTTCTCTCCTCCATTCTCTCCCGTGCAATTTGTTTACGGCAAATGAAGAGATCCTGTTGTTCTTTAATGTGGTTTCATATCTCATATAGAAGATCACTAAAATTACACTACTTTTCATTTACTGTTTATTAAAATTACAGGGAAAATTGGTTTTATTGAAGTAGAGAGACAATGATTGCTGAAACACCATTCAGTGTTCATCAGACTATAAAACAGTAAAAGTAAATTTGACCAAATTTCATTACAACTCTGCCTGCAGAAACACTGAAAAGCAATGTAATGTTAAATGGTATTTATACAGTAAAACAAACATGGTGAAAGCTGTTCCGTTCTATAAGATTAGAAAATGTGTGATACAATACTGTAAATCCAGAGCTGCTTATGCAAAAGTGTTGTGAGATTAGTAAGACAGATACTGTGGACTATTATATATTTGTAGCCTAAAGTTGCTTATGCATTTCATGGCTGTCTGGTTATGTTATGTATAACTCATTTTCACTGAAGGCAAATTGCGCAAATTGCAAATGGTATTACGTCAACTATCACCACATATCAATGCCAAAGTATCTTTACAGACAAATTTACAAATAATTAGTGTCTAACTGCATTCCTAATGAGTGAGCCAGTGGTGACAGTGCCAAGAAAAACTCTCCCTGAGATGGTATGAGGAAGAAACCTTGAGTGGATCCAGGCTCTAAAGAAAACCCATCCTAATCCTCAACACCGAATGTCCATACATTATAGTTCCTTCGTTGTTGAGGTTATCATCTGTTCACTGATAGACACTGTAGTGTAAAACTGTTCATGGTATCTGTAGTTCCAAGCCATTGAAGCATACTGTTCATATTAATTACAGTCCAAATCCATTCTTGTGGTTCTTGAGTTGAACCCTTCACAGTAACCTCATGGATCTTTAAACTGTTCATGTAGAACCATCCTCAGCAGCAGAGAGTGGTGTCCAATCAAAAAGAACTCCATGCAGCATCAGGATGAATCAGGCAGGTCTGAAAAGAAGAAAGGGACAGGATCACTGGTACCTCAGGGGCATGTTTGACATCGAGAGAGAGATTATTAAGTATAACTATTGTTATGTAATAGTTGATGACACTGTGCAGTATGAATAAAGTGCAAGTAAGGACTCCGGCAAGAATAATTTTGGCTGCATAACTAACAGAGATAAAAGATGGCCCGCCACACCTTCATCAACAAACTTGAGTGAACATGTGATAGTGGGGGAAAACAGCATTGAAAAGTCTCTGAATGCCTTTTTTTGACACTATCAGATAGTTTAATGGTGCACTGGAGTTGTCCTTACCATCAACATGCTTTATTATTAAAACCTAAAGCATGCATCTATCCATCTTCACTGTATGTCTACCATAACCATCCTTTTTCTATAGTGTTTGTCCCACACAGGGTTGCAGGGGAGCCTGGAGCCTATCCCAGAGTCGAGGCATGGAGTGCCAACTTACCGCAGGGAACAATCTTTCTCACACAGGCACCTACTGTAACAGTACCAGTTGAAAGTTGGGATGCTCCTCCTTCAGTGTTTTACTTTGTTTGTTTTTTTTTGTTTTTTTTACAGTATTTTTATTATTTTCACCTTTGTCCATTAGAACTGAAGACCTAATGAACATATATGAAAGAACATGTATGGAATTATGCAGTAAACTAAAAATAATTAATTGATATTTTTTCATTGTCCAAAGTAGCTAGCATTTAGCTTTGATGGCAGCTTGGCAAACTCACAACATTTTCTTATCAGATTTATGAGGTAGTCACTTGGAATGGCTTGCTGTTAAAAAGTTTGGCTTGTCAATAGTTAATTTGTGACATTTAAGTACAGAATTAAAAGCTCTACTAGTGCTACTGTAAAAATCCATATTATGGCAAGAAATGATGCAGCTGCCAAAACCATTAAACACTGAAACAGGCTCTAATCAGAACTGTTCCAGGAAAGGAAAACCAAGAGCTACCTCTGCGGCAGAGAATAAGTTTATAAAAATTACCAGCCACAAAAACACAGATTTATATAAACACTACTCAGAGCTTAAGTTACAGACATATTTCAGCCTCCACTGTTTAAAAAAGTCAGCATGAATCAGAACTTCATTGTCTAAATTATTATTTCTGATAAACAACAAGCAGAAGAGACTTGTTTGGGCCAAGATACACAAGGAATGGACATTGGATCAGTGAATAAGTCTTTTGTTCAGATGAGTACAAATGTAAGATTTTCAGGTGCTAGCAAAAAAAATGTTTCCTGAATGTGTGCCTTTCACTGTGAAGCATGGAGGAGGAGGAGGTGTGATGGTGTGGGGTTACCCAATCAAAATCAAGGGCACACTTAAGCAGCATGGCTAACACAGCATTTTGCAGCAACATGCCATCCCATCTGATTTGGACAATTTGTTTTCCAACAGGACAATAACAGTGAGCACTGCACAATCATCCAAATCCAATTGAGATATTTTAAAAGTCAAGGAAAAGCAGCCAACAAGTACTCAACACCACTGGGAACTCCTTCAAGATAAACTCCTTCAACCATGCCATGTGACGTCCTCATGAATCTAATGAGAGTGTGTGATGTCATCAACGACAAATGTAGCTACTGTGGACAATTGTTGCCTTATTCCATATGTGTTCTTTCATAGTTTGAATGTCCAGCGTTAATGAACAATGTTGAATAAAATACAAATAAGGAAAAAACAATAAAGGAGAAATTGTGTCCAAATTTTTTGACTGGTACTATAAATACAACAAAAAAAGTTCAAAGTCATCTAATTGTCCTACAACACTTTTTTGGGACTGGGGGACGAAACCAGAGCACCTGGAGGAAACCCTTGAAGCACAGAAAGAACATGCAAACTCTACATACTCAGGGCTCCCAACCCAACTCCCACTCTCGGGGAGTTTTTCCTTGCCACAGTCGCCACCGCCTTGCTCATCAGGGACAAACTTACATTTATAACGAACATCTTTCATTTTTATCACCACATCATCTGTGTAAAACTGCTTTGAGACAATGTTCATTGTTTAAAGCGCTATACAAATAAAAATGAATTGAACTGAATTGAACCTGTAGGTGAATCCCTTTTTTATATCGTTTTTTATTACAAATCCAGGAAGACCTGAAAATAATGTTAGTAAGCCAAACTGCTGAAAACTATAACATGACACAACTGCAGTACGTATGCAAAGTTGGAGGTCTGTTTTTGCTGCACTTATGCACTTAAGATAAGATAAGATAAGATAAGATAAGATAAGATAAGATAAGATAAGATAAGATAAGATAAGATAAGATAAGATAAACCTTTATTCATCCCACAGTGGGGAAATTTCTGTCACAGCAGCATGAAAAAATAAAAAATAAATGCAAATATATAAAAGAATAGACAAATAAGACATACTATAATATTACAAGTATATACACAACACAATGTATAAATACAGATGAGGGAAAAGTATGTATTGCAGGTTGTATTGCACACAGGTGGTATTTCACGTATTGGCGGGTAATATTGCACGTATTGTGGGTGATCTTGCACATATTGCAGGTAATATTGCACACAGGTAGTATTATTACATAGTACAACAGTAAAAACAGTAACTATTACACCATTGAACAGTAATAGCAGTGTGTATTTTGGTTAATGGTTCACTGGGCGCAGCTTTTATTGTACAGTCTAATAGCAGCAGGGAGAAAAGACCTTCTGTATCGCTCCTTCAGACACTTAGGATGTAACAGTCTGTCACTGAAGGAGCTGCTCAACGAGGTAACTGTTTCATACAGGGGGTGAGAGGCGTTCTGCAGTAATGATGATAGTTTTGCTACCATCCTCCTTTGTCCCACCTCCTGTACAGTGTCCAGGGGAATCCCCAGGACTGAGCTGGCCTTCCTGATCAGCTTGTCCATTCTATTCCTGTCTGCAGAAGAGATGCTGCTGCCCCAGCAGACCACTCCATAGAATATGGCTGATGCCACAACAGAGTCAAAAAAGGTCTTCAGTAGCGCTCCCTGCACTCCAGAAGACCTTAGTCTCCTCAGCAGAAAGAGTCTGCTCTGCCCTTTCTTATAGATTGCCTCAGTGTTGTCTGTCCAGTCCAGTTTGTTGTTTAGGTGAACACCCAGGTATTTGTAAGAGTCCTTTCCCTGAATGTTTACCAATGGAAGTGATAAAGTGTGGTTGTGCCTACGGAAATCCACCACCAGTTCTTTGGTTTTCCCCGTGTTTATCTGGAGGCAGCTCCGTTGGCACCAGTCCACAAAGTTCTGTATAAGTCCTCTGTACTCTCTGTCATCATCATTCGTGATCAGACCGACAATGACAGAGTCATCAGAGAACTTCTGTAGGTGACAGGTTGCTGAGCTAAACATGAAGTCTGCAGTGTAGATGGTGATGAGAAACGGGGGGAGTTAGGTGTGTTGTATATTGACTGTGAGCTGATAGCTGTGCAGAGAGAGGTGGGGCTGAAGCTGCTTGCTGTGGAACCAGAGAAGAATAATTTACTGATTATTTTTACATTTCAACCTGCATATAATGTACATCTGATCCTGAGATAATTTTACTTTCTGTCTGGGAAATTAGATGTTCTAATATGGAGTTCTTCAGGTTCCCCCATTTCTTTGACCCTATCAAAGGACACTATTAGAAGCACTGGCTATTCTAAAATGAATGTGTTTGTGAGGGTGCCATGTGAAGGCCTGGCATCTTATCAGAGGTGTGTTCCTGTTTCGTATCTAGTGTTCCCAGGATAGACTCCAGATTCCACTTTGACTCTGACCAGGATACTGATTACTGACTTAATGAATGAATCACATGTCAGATCTTTTCCAATCTTAAATATATTCAGTATATAACAACATCCAAAATTCAAAGGGAGAAGAAAATTGTTTTATGGTGAGAAAGATGAAATATAAAATGTCCAATCTATTTTTTATATTTTTTCTATCTATTTATTTTTAATAATTTTTCTACCCATTCTGAGGCATCCAGAGATTGGGCCAGCTCCAGTTATGTCTCAATTCAAAGAGAAGATGCTGACCCCGAGAGGATCCCGAGCCGTCACCAGATCCAGTTGGATTCACTTCATTAAGATTTCACAAGGAGTTTGTTTTAAATTTATAATGATTTTAGATATTGAGCTAATTTATAAGTTGCTGAGGAGCTTTTGGTTTCTCCATCTGACTGTATAAGACTGTAGAAAGGACATTACTCATAATCACACTCTCCAGTCCTTATGATATTTCCCACACTTTGGTGTGCATATTGTTTTATTGAATTATAATCACACTCTTGGTCACCCAAATTAGGATAAGGTTCCCCTTTTGAGTCTGGTTCCTTTCAGAGTTTGTTCCTCATACCATCTAAGAGAGTTTTATCTTGCTTCAATAATCCCAGGCCGCTCATCAGGGATAAATTCACATAAACAAATACAAAATAAATGAACTTTGTTCTATAATTCTTACATCCTGTAAAATGTCCATTGTAAAAAGGGACCCTTGAGCAAAACTTTTAACCCTCAGTACTGCAGGGGTGCTGTACCATGCCTGACTCTGAGCTCTGACCCCCAGCTTCCTAACATCCCTGGGATAGGCAAAGAAATAATTTCCTTTTAGGATAAAAAAAAGTGTTCAAACATTATAAGAAAAAAAAAAAACCATCAAGAATTAACACAATAAAGGTAGAAATTATATTTAACCAGATTTTTTGTTGGTTGAATTTTTTACATGTAGATGTTAATAAAGATACATAATCTTTTTGATATCCAATATATCAGATGCAATACTAAAGCCAAATGCAATAATATCCTTACAAGCTGCATGATGTGCGTGTGTAAAAAGAAAATCGACAGTGTCCCAGCCATTGAGAGATAGAGACAGAGAATGAAACTCTCAGATGAAAGCATGTGATGAACTTGGCATTGCTCTCCAGAATGTGGATGTGAGATATGAATCCTGATAAATTTATGTAAGGGCTGCCGCTAGACAGCCATACGAAGCGATGAACAGAGCCACTGAGTTCGTTTCCTCCCTCGTTTGAAGGGAGTGTCAAGCACGGAGGGATTGTAATCCCCCCACCCCTCCCCACCCCCTCCACGGCATAGGCTCGGAGCAAATGAGGACTGCAATGCAGCAAAACATCTAACAAGAGTTGAGAAGAGCTGATTGCCAGAGCTGCACAGCTGGGGGTGATTTTACTCTCCAAAGGATTAAAACAGACTGAATGGAAACCTGAAAAGTTAAAGACTGCAACTAATGAAATACATTTACAGCTTTTGGCAGACACCCTTGTCCAGAAAGACTTACAAGTGAGAAGTTGAGGATTATGGGCTTTAGAGTTTAGATTTAAATACTATAATGCCTTAAACACCTTCCCAAAAGAAAGCACATAGCAATCTTATGATCAGGTGTCTACAAACTTTCAGCCAAATAAGATCAGATTTTGTTAGGACTTATTATTTATGAACATTCATGACAGTACATTTACTTGTATGACATTTGGCAGACACACTTATCCAGAGTGAATTACATACAACTGAGTGGGTATTGGGTTAAGGGTCTTGCTCAGGGGCCCGGGAGTAGCAGCTTGGTGTTGCTGGGATTTGAACCGATGACCTTTAGATCCAAACCGAAGGTCTAATGTGTAAACATTCAGCTACCCCCTCCCAGTGACTTGGCATGGCAGTTCCGCACATTTCACCCACCCTGTTCTCGCTCGGTCATAAAGTCAACTGATACACACAGCCTCATATGCATAGCGTGCTTGAGTTTGTTGCATGGTTGCACTCTGCAGTGTTTTTGCTTTGGCAAACATTCAGGAATCAGGCAGTGTAAGAAAATCAATTGTGACCTCCACGGGCTGGGGGTCAACACGCTTGTGCATGCTGCATATTCAATAACTGTCTAAGATCTTCTAGAGTTCTCTGGAGATGTTGGTAAAAATCTTTGCTTTCCAGAACAAAGCTGCACCACATCATAAGTGACTATACTCCGCTTTGAATTGTAATAAGACCATAACAAGTAATATTACTCATTTTTAAGTGATCCCAGGTTACCAACATGTTGCTGTGACTCATGACTGCAAGATTGCAAGAAACGTTGCTAAACATAAAATCAATCAACAAGCTAGTTCAGCATTATGCATATAGACATGCATACAAAAATTGCATCAAATTATCTAGTGTGAATGAAAAAGTATTACTATGGTAACAAGCTGTGCACCCTGTTCCCTGAATGCCATTTGCTTATTTTTCTGCACACCTGTGGTCTGGGGGGAAGATGCAGTTGTGGGAACGGGGGCTATGGCGGGGTTGGATTATGAATATGCATAAGGTAACACCTGGTCACACTGCCACCTAAGCAACACAGCAGTGTTCAGTGAATCTCACTGTTAATTAGCATCATCTTTCTCCTCTTAACATACAGCGCTAACATGCAAAAGCTTTCGGAATTGGCCAAAGCATTGCCATGGCGCTGACTGTTAGTGCTGTAATTAAGTGAACTTCAATTTGTTTGAATAAATATTTCACACAGATGAAGTGTAGTGACAACTACATTGCTTTGGGACAGTGTATGGTGTATCTCCATGTGTGTGTGTGTGATTCCCAACTAATAGACTGATGTACAATTTGAGGTGAGATAAATAAATGTGTGAGTATTTTGTATTTACTGCGCATGTGTAGTCATTATGTAGTCAGTTTGAAGCCACTTCCATTGCATCACTGCACAGCAGTCTAAGCTGCATTTTTCAGGCTAATTAGTTAAAGCGCTACAAACATCCCATCGTGCAACTGAATTCCAACATATTTCTCCGCATGAAAGAAAAACCCTTGTAATGTATGGAATACCTTAACCCATCCACTTCATCCTCTGACCCGTATACACACACACACACACACAGCCTACGTTCTTCTCTGCACCGGCTCGAAACACAGCATACGACATCATTAATGTTTCAGTGTTCCAGCTCAGAGTTCTCAGAGCTCCTGAATTCTCCACCTTCCACATGACTGCATCAGCAACAATGGCATCCACTTACCAAAATAAAGTGCCGATTCCTCTGAAGAGTGAAAAGCACTAAAGGTCTAATGCAAGTTCCTTATCTGCACTTGTTCAGCGCTCAGAATATTCACATCTGATGTAGCTTCCTGGGAAGCTTTCTTCTGTATCTTCTATCTATCAAATGTGACTGAGTAATGAGTAATGAGCTACCTGTCCATACAGCTTTTCCAAAGTTCCTGAAGTTATTTAGAGCTAAGAATAGCCATCTTATAATATTTGATCAGGTTGACTTTGTGCATTTAGGGAAGTTCAGAATATTTTAATTCCATTTACTTGTATAATGTATTTAACAATCTATTTGTCTGTTTCCCAGGCAAATAGATTCAGAATATAAACCTTACATGAATATCTTTATGCCTATAAATATATAGCTTCACTGGAACCCCTGACAATCATCTCTAAAGCTGGACACAGTCAGGGAACTTACACTCAGTGTAAGCAGCAGATCATCACAATTGCCAGTATGGTTTTCCAGGACGGAATTGTTTTTATAATGATGGAGGGTACTCATTTATCAATTACGGAAAATCATACAATAAACAAACGTGATAGTCAATTAAATGTAAATCAGTTATTATTGTTGTCGACCTTGCTGAGATGTGCTGCTCAATATTCAATCTGTTGTGTGCACAGAAATATGTAATATTTTTTGTGATTTCTTTAATACAGCAAATCAGCAATACACACCTTCAACAAATTGAGAAAATGAAATAATGGTGCCTTGTACATGGAAAAAATCCATCGTTCTCTATGTACAAACCAGTAGTGGGCCATCAGGGCCAGCAAAGCTTTCTCTGCTGGCCTAAACACAATCAGAAGCACTGGACTACATTTACAACCTAAATTCTAATATTTATTCCATGAAATTTTATTAATTTATTCCTAACTGTTTGTTCTTTTTATTTCATTGCGTTTCTATTGGCTGCACTGCTTCCAGTACGTGTATGTGGATGTTAGATTTTCTTTTGTCTATTCAGATTTCAGCCTCTCTGTGCTGCTATGTCAATTTAATCTGCCCAGGGCCTTCAAAGTCAGCACTGTTGGCCTTTTTACCATAGTCTTTATGTGAAATTAATTACAAAGTCTGTTTTTGTAACCAATTCGATTTTAAATTTGCCTCACAAGGCAGCTAGCTGGCCTCGTATACCGGCAGCATTTTCCTGTCTTCTGATTGGTTGGTAAGAGGGAACCTGTTACAGCCAATTTCGACTGGCAAAACACATCTGTAGCTCACTACACACATGAATACATCTGAGATAGGCTTTTTTATGCCTACAGAGGAAGAGAAATTGATTTGGTCACGGACATACTTAAAAGTCCATTTTCAAGGAAAGCTAGACATCGTGAGAAGAGGTCTAAAAAGTCTATTTTATGTATACAGTATTGTATTGTATTAACACTTTACATTTTATAATTAATAATTGTATTTCTTTTTAATAAATGTCATTATTTCAACATAAAATTCTATCGTGCTATCCACGAGAGGCCGGGAAATTTTTTTTATATAAAACCCACCTTTCCTATAAACAAATACACATTTTCTATATACAAATTCACATTTTCCTATATTCAAACCTTTTTTACTTCTTGTATGTCTTTTAGTATGATTTCTTAAATTGTTGTCATTCTTTTGTTTGGACATCCAAAATGGTGCTCTCACGTCCTGGAGCACAGATGTTTACTGCCAATTCTATAAGAATGATCAGAATCTAGCGTTTTAATTGTATCACTCATGTTCATTGTAAAGCCATAGAAGCTGACTGTTGGGGCCAAATATATTTGGACAAGATGGCTTACCATTTTTATACCTTAATTTGAAACATATTCATTATTTACCTTCTGATAAACTCCAGAGTAGTTTATCTGTATATTTTGCCTATACTCATATGAGTAAGGTTAAGATATAACAAGATCTTAACAAGAGCTGCAGTGTCTTCAAAAGGTCAACAAGAAGTTCAGAAGAAGAGAAAATGAAGCGCAATGTCAGTAATGCTTTCCTTTTTTTCCTCTTTGTTTCAGTTTACATCATTATTAAAGTAGGCCATTTCTTTTGACTGAGGCAAAGCCAAGCAGATTACAAACATTGCTTTTTTGTTTGCAAGGACCCAGACTTCCTTCAAAACCAGGTCATAACTGCATCAGATGCAGTATTAGTCTACACTTAAAATCATATATTTTTTTACACTGAGGCTCCTGATTGGTCAATATCATATGACCTTTAAAAGAAAATCTAGATCACAATAAACACAGTATATATACAGTATTTTCACAGTATTCTGCTCACAATGCCTTGTGGAAATATTTACACTGCTTCTACCTACAATAAAGGAGAATACATGCAGTCAAACAGTTACAACGCTACAAAATATCAACAGGTTCATCAATGGTGTGTAAATACTTATAGTTTTTTGGTGTGTTATGAGAATATGAGTTGTTTCAACCTGAATATCCTGAATATATGCTAATGTAAATATCCTGCCAGCAGTAGACTTGATGGATGTGAAGTCATCTACAAGGACAAATGCAGGGTATTCCCTCACACCCTCCACTGTAGCTATGGCAACTAAATACTTGCTCTTATGCAATCCGATCACTGATATTCACCTTTTGAAATAAGAGAGATCCGAAGCAATAAGGACCAGTGTGTGTCTGTGTGTGTGTGTGTGTGTGTGTGTGTGTGTGTGTGTGTGTGTGTGTGCGCCTGCAAGTCCTGTCAATGTTCCTCATAATCTCAGAGTACGCTAGAAATGTAGCCTCAGGAAAGAATAAATCAAGCTTGAGAAGGGCAGAGAATTTGCTTCCTCTTGTAAGAAAATTATGTGAAATGTCCCATTTTCTTGGAAATGTTGTGTATTTGGCATTGTCATTATCAATGTAAAGCTTTTATGCAGTGTTAAGATCCTAAACAGCTTTCAAAGCAGCACACAACACAGAAAATGCCTTCATGACCATTAATAAGAGGCTTCATACAACTAGATCAGTCCAGTATCACCAGTCTTAATCATCTTTGTCCCTTCATCAGGCTTTAATACAGCCAGTCCCAGGATGGTCCTGTTTGTCCTCATCAAATTCTTCACACATCGTTCACTCAAGTAGAAGTACAGATACTAGTGTTTTTAAATACTCAGGTAAAAGTTGAAATACTGAATACACTTTTTCATTCAAGTTAAAGTAAAGAAGTTTGGGATCTGACATGTATTTAAGTGAAAAGTAGCCATTCTTACTACCTGTTTTAGTGACACGCTGGTAACTGGACCTCACAATGACATCATATTAATAAATTAATACAAGAAAAAGGTTTCTAATAAATGAATCCAGGCCAAACATCCATTGATATAGAACACAAGCAGAGGAGAGACTAAGCTGACATAAAAACAACAACAAAACTATATTTACTAAAAAAAAAAAAATATTTGGCCATCACCATGGCCATATCCTAGATTTCAGGGTGATTCCGCCTTTTGCCCTTAAATAAAAACTAAAAATTCTAATGATGTTTTATAAATGACAAAATTGAGTTCTCAGGTGAGATACTGTAAATTACTACACCTGTTTACCAGTTCTACAGTATATATAAACCTTTTGACCAACCATTCAACACAGTTTAATATTACACAAATTAAGAACTAAAAAAATAAAAAAATAAATATAAATAAATAAATAAATAAATAAATAAATAAATAAATAAATAAATAAATAAATACAAATTATGAACATTGAGAACTGAGATATTCCAGACACAGCACGTTTCACTGGTCTGATCAATTTCTCCTAAAGACTAGCAACATGTTGCAACATCCCTTATACATAACTGAGAAACAAAATTGTGGGGGGAAAAAATACTTCAAACCACCAGAAGTCTTTGCTTAACCTCAGAAGCAGATGATTTTTCAAAGTTTTGGGAATCCAAATGTACAGAAAGTCTAAGACTTTCTCATGATCTCGACATAACAGGAAATCAGTACCTGTTATCAGTACCAGTGTATTCTGCAAAAAAGCAAGTTCTAGAGACATGTTACAGATGAGCATCATGGATAATAACCATAACCATTTGTGGCAGCTGAAAATTATGAAGAGAAATTTTGGAGAAAATTGTCATGATCACGAGAAAACAACTTGTGGTACATCGAGATCACAAGAAAAACAAAAGTGTAATCACGAGAAAACAAAAAAGGAAAAAAGATTATAATGCACAGCCTCTTAGGACTTCTGTAGAAAATGGCATGCAAGAAATTGCCTCTTGTTCTTAAAAAAAATATATTATAATTCTAATTATATTTTATAAATGACAAAATTGAGGTAAGTTCTCAGGTGAGATACTGTAAATTACTTATGTTTTTCTTCCTTATGCCATTTCAGGGAGTTTTTCCTTTAACACAGTCGCCACCAGTTTGCTTTCTAGGGACAAACTTACACTTATAAAGACCATCTTATTCATCCTTTATCACCACATTATCTCTGTAAAGCTGCTTTGAGACAATGTTTATTGTTGAAAATTCAATACAAATAAAATGAATTGAATTAAATTTAATCTGGTCCATGTTGTCTCTTCACAAAAACTCTGTGTCCTCTTCAGTTCTCCCTCTACACCTTAGTAGTCCTATGATCACATACCTTATCCTGTCTGTTCCCCCTGAAGGCACTTATGTTTCTGCTTAGATCTCAGAATGTCAAACAGACATCTCCTTATTGTTAAGTGAACATACTTTGCAGCAAGACTGAGCTAGAGATGCATGTCAGAATATCACAGTCAGGTCGTAGAGCTTATGATTTATGGAAGCAAACAAGCTTGGTGCAGTCCTCAACAAACAACTCTTCAAATATCATACAGATCCAGTCATTTCTATTCACACAAGCCACTTGAGGGCTTGCTGCTTGTTGACAGTTCAATATTGGACTACTGAAACACACTACTGGCAGACCCTCCAATTCATTCACTCCAAACATCAGGCAGATACAAGACTTCATACATGACTTTCGAGTTCTTCCACATCACCCCATTTCCTGTTGCTTTATTTGTCAGATTGAATAAGCTGACGTTCAGCTTCCAGTGGTGGATGAAGAACACAAGGTAAAATATTACACTTTAAACCTTCACTTGAGTAAAATTACAAAAAGTACCTTCAAATGTACTTAAGTATCCAAAGTACTATGATTTATTATGGCTATAATATTCTACATTTTATCACAAGACTCTTTGCTTTATCAACTTAGTTTATGTTAAAAAACTCTAATGTGACTCTCAGCACACTGATCTATTAATAGAATGATATTAATGAGTCAAACACTGATTGATATCTATTCAATTATTCATGAGCCCAAAACCTTCTTTTCAGCTACTTCACACAAATAAGATCACGGGTGTTGTGGCGAGTTTGAGTCAGGAGTTTTTTTTATAATTTATTCCTCTCTAAATGTTCTGCTTGTAGATACCACCAAGTGCCAATCGAAGCAAGTTCTAAACGGATCACGCGCTCGACATATAGCAGGGAAGAGTGGGGTAAGATGAGCCATTTATTTAATTTTCTGATCCTCAAGATAAGGGAAAATAAGACAGAAGTACAACGAAAGCATCTAACTTAATTTCAGGATGTTTCCTATCAATTTAAATGATCAAAATGCATATATGAAGAAGGGTTCTAAAGATTTGGCTGCTTATAAAAAAGAGTTAATGTGGTTCAATTTGTCTCAAATTAAGGGTAAATTGCATAGTCTGGGAGTTACTGAACCTTCTAGCTGAACATTAATCAAATCCATGTCAGATTTTGAAGATAATTCACCTAAAACTAGTTCAAAAACTAGTTTAGCAAACAACAACAACAGCTTTAAGACAAATGGACATTAGTATTCGACATTCCATTCATAGAGGTTGCAGTGGAATGTGAATTGTTGCTCCCTGCGAGTTTGAGGTAGCTTCTTCAGCACATCACTCTGTGGAGAAAAAAATAAATTTTCGTTTTCCTTGAAAGTGGTATTCTGATTATCAGTGTGGCACAGGATTTTCTTCAGGAACTTTATACTTTCTTTAGTGCTTTCAAGGCTCTCAACCCAGACAAAGCAATGATAGCTTTTGCTGTTGGTATCAAATTTTGCATTAGAAATGTCACCAACTGACAAATCTGCGATGCCTATTTCGCTTCTCTCATATTCAAAGATGTCATTAAATGGGATGGGAAGATCACACTCCTTTGATTTGTGATTTTCTTTTTCCTGGTTTGTTTCTTGATCAGCTTTCTTTGCTCTTTAATGATACTCCCCCACCCTTTTTTTCCTCTCTTTTCATGTGCCATTTCAATTGGCTGCTTTTTAGGTGTACCAGTTAGTTGTCTTCACACACTTTCTTTTTGTTCGTACAGTTGGCTGCTGACTCTTGGGTAGGGCAAAGATTTCAGTTGGAGACAAATATCCAAGTTTCATGGTGACCAACTCAGCAGAGATGAAGTTTGAAGGCATGGGTGCTGGTTCACTTTGCCACATAGTTACCATCTTGGAAAAATCGAGCTTGCTTACCAATTCAGGCTGATATTTAACTAAATTATTTGCATGGTTTAAAACCCTAGGAACTCACTAACATGCATGATAAATATTTTTAGACCTTGATATATTGGTTTTGATGCAGCAGCTATTATAGCTGACATGCTACAATTTTGCTTTGACAAAGACAAAAACAGTTTTTAAAGTAAATTAATGCTTACAACTTCTCCCACGTGCTTCACAGTCTGGCAGAAATGATAGGTGGCTCTAAAATGTATGGTCCTATGACAATAGCAGTATATGGTTGCCTAGATACAAGGGATGGTTCAACTTACCCACTGACTCATCCTACCCCACTCTCTCCTACTGCTGAAAGAAACCCTCAACCTCTTCATTCAGCTTTTGGAACAGCACTATATATGACTCTATTCTATCTTTCAAATAGTCCTTGCCTTGTATTTTCCTGTCATGTTTTTCTTACCTTCCCAACAGGGGCTGATAATAGTTCTATTCCCTGACTTCATGCACTGGCACGAGGACATGTTTCTCACTGAGACTACAAAGCATGTCTGTAAGTAGCTCTGGATATGGGAGTCTGCTAAATGAATTTTAAAGCCATTCTGACTTAGTTTGCGCCTTATGTAAAAAAAAAAAAAAAAAAAAAAAAAAAAAAAAAGAATCGTTCAACATTTTTATGTAAATATCAAACGTTCATTATAAAGCTGTAATGAATGTACATTCTGAGTTACCCAGATGGTTCCCCTCAAGGTTTCTTCCTCATACCATTTCAGGAAGTTTTTCTTTGCCACTGTTCACATGTTAATTGGGGATAAACTTATAGGGACTAATTTATCAATTCAAAATTGATATTTATAATGGGACCATTTTCATTGTTGAAAGCACTATACAAATAAAAATCCAAGTGAATTGAATGTACTAAATAGAAATGTAAGTGTAGAACTTTTCCCTTTTTTACTGCTACACTTTTATCACCAAAAATGAGGATGGGTTCCACTATTAATTCTGGAGCCTCTTAAGGTTTTTTCCTGATACCATCTAAGGGAGTTTTTTCTTGCCATAGTCGACCCAGGCTGCTCATCAGGGAGAAATACACATACTTCACTTTAATTCTGTAAAGCTGCTATGAGACAATGTCCATTGTGAAAAACACTATGAAAAATAAACTTGAACTTGAACACCTGCAGCCTGTTGAAGCTAAAGATGTGAAAGAAAATACTGCTTATGGCAAATTTTAAGCTGATTAAACAGCAGTCCACAGCCACCAAGATCCTGTTTTAAAGCAAAAATAAATAAATAATAATTCAATTTGTTAAGTAAAATCCATTTTAAATCAAAAACATATCCTATGGGACTGGGGAAAACTTCAATGTGGTCCATCTACAGTGTAAACAACCATTTTTGTTTCCTCAACCAGTCCAGAAAGGCCATGAGAATAACACATGGTGCACAAACAGTTCCAACACACAGTATGGTGTGAACCTGGCAACCCCACCAGCAGTGTGCGTTGCCATGCGCGGAGGTGAAGGTCTAGGTGCATGTGAACATAAGTTCTACTTTTGCATTAAACATTTAAAATGTATTATTTATATACATTTTGAGTATTTTATGTTAATATAGACAGATCCTACCATTTGATGTTTCTCATTTGATCCACTTTAGACTCCATGTTAGGTTAAATCAGAGGTATTTTCACATTTGTGAAGTTTGATAAATACAGGAAACGGTCACAAAGAGGTTAAAATGTCTACACCCCCATAATGCAACTTGGATAAATGCTTGACTATAAAGCTCAATAGTTCAGTTAATACTATGAGACTAAAATAGTCTATGAAGCAGTTAGCTTTGTGCCTACAAACTAAAGCTTGTAACATGTGCCATTGCAAACATTTTCTTCTGCCTGCACTAGAAGATATTTTGAGACAATGATGAGATATTGATTCAAGGTGTCCTGGATGCTGATTGGCTCATCTGTCTGAAACCCATTGATCCATGGTTCTTGTTTGGGTGCTTGAATTACAGCCTGGGTAAGTCTGAGGGCTCTTTGTTTTCAGTGAATCTGTGGGGATGACACACATCGATGGATCGGATTGCCACTTTTACTGAAACCTATGAGACCAGCTGATGACCTCCGTGCTCTTCTTTGGGTTGTGGCAGCATTTCTGACACCGATACTAAACTAAAATATCTCATATTGTATATGTATGTGATTAAGGATGGTGAGATAATAACAAAAGCAGCAGGGAGCAGTTCTGCTTCGGTTAAACGGATGGCACGTGACTTTGGTGACAATTTGAAATGAATCACTGCTCGAAGCAAGGACAGTCTGCACTGGTGTAGATTCTTAATGTCAAAGCAGCAGCCCATCATACAAAGCCATGAATGCTCATCTGTCTAGCTGCAAAGGTCAACGGAGTGACCAAGACGTCCCCATATTCAGGGTCTTGACCTCAGCAGTATTAGAGCCAGTAGTCCTGCATGTCCATGTGGTGCAGTGAAGATGGTCACTTACCATATTTACAATGCAATTATTATGTACGAGAATCAATCCCACAACTGGTCAGTGGTGGACAGTAAAAAAAGTTTTGGGAATTAGGGGAGACTTTTACTTACTTAAAAAAAGGTGCTTTTTAGTAAAAGTGCTCCCTTTACATGTTGACTTCTTTTTTCACATAAACTGAGTTGATAAAATGGTAGTCATTATGTCCATAATAAATCATATTATTTGGATGCTAAGTACATTTGAAGGCAAATACTTTTGTACTTTTACTTAAGTGAAAGGTTAAACGAAAAACTTTTGGTTTCACTGCACTAAAATTGTACCTACTGTATCACTACTTTTACTTAATTACCTGCTTCGTGTACTTCTTCCACCACTGCACCTGCTATATACAGTCAATGCATATGGCAAGCCATAAGGGCCAGCAAGGCCTTAATTCTATCAATCACTGACTTACGTTTACTTATATATATATATATATTTTTGCCCATGAATATGCATTCTATCATTCCCAATAATACATTCTCTTCATTTCAGAGCGTTTCTTTCAGGTGCACTGCTGCTGTGTGTGTGTAAGTTATAGTCAGGGTTTCTACACATTGCTGAAAGGCCAGCAGAAATGAACAGCCTGGATCTTGTTAGATTCAAATCTATGTTGCTTGAAGCTGTTGCATTAATCAATCAGATTGTGAATAGGTCACTTTGAGGCCCTATAGAAGGCAAAGAAACATGTCAAGATTTTCACTTTCTTTGATTAGATGGTTGAGGAGTAGCCTACCGCAAACCGCACGTGTCTGAATCTCAAATATATAGTCGTGTGGATTTCATAGCAGTTCTTTCATTGCACAATGCATGACAGAGGAGGAGAAATTGATTTGGATATAGATACACTTACAAGGACATTTAAAATACGGATGTTTTACGAAAAGCTGGACATCGTGAGGAAAGGTCAGCCGAAACAGTTCAAAACAGTTTTAGTCTGTTTTCTTGAATCATTTATACTTTCCTTTCCTGTAGAATTTGCACAAAAACTCAAAATTTACCTCAAATCTTATCATCCTTACACTGGCTTCCTGTTAAGTTTTGAATAGACTTCAAACTACTACTTCTTACTTATAAAGCACTAAATGGTTTGGCTCTTATGTATCTCTGCAGTCTTTTAACACCCTACAATCCGTCACGCTCCATGAGATCTCAAAACTCCACCAAAGGCGGTAGATCATTCTCACATTTAGCTCATGAACTCTGGAATAGTCTTTCTGACAGTGTTCGGGGCTCAGACACACTCTCCCAGTTTAAGTGTAGATTAAAAACTTATCTTTTTAGCGAGTTCTACACATAACACACATCACATATCATAACCTTGTGCTCCAGAACATCTGATCACATGCACATTATCAACTTGTGCTGTTAATATCATGAACAGCAGCTACGCTAATTTCTCTCCACTGCTTCTCTTTCTCTCCTCATCCCGAGAAACCCTGAGGTTTGGCCAGCTCCAGTCACGTCTCACCTCATGAAGATTATGGACCTTTGAAGAAGTACATGCCGACCTCGCAAAGATCCTGAACCATTTAGAGACTTACCAGTGCCATTTGGATCCCACTACGTGTGTGGTTTTGACATTGGACCCCCTGGAGTGTTTAAAGGCTCTGGCATGGAGAAGCTGATGCTGGATCTGTGATGATCACAAATATTGAGCTCATAAAACTAGGAGCTACTAACCATATAGACTGTATAAGACTGTAGAAAGAACATTACTTATAATCTTATACTCCAGTGCTCATGTTAGTTCTCACTCTCCAGTGTTCTGTATTGTTGAAAGATTTATGATCAAACTCTTGATGTCACCCAAATGAGGATTGGTTCCCCTTTTGAGTCTGGTTCCTCTCAAGGTTTCTTCCTCATTACATCTAAGGGAGTTTTTACTTCCCACAGTCGCCACGGCTGCTCATCAGGGATAAATACACACCATTCACCTTGACTGTTGATTTCTGCAAAGCTGCTTTGAGACAATGTCTGTTGTGAAAAGCGCTATAGAAATAAACTTGACTTGCTTTAGTAATGCCATTCATTCTCACTGTATGAGATTCCTGCCTGTGCTGCAGCGCTCTGTTCTACTGCATTGCTCTATAATATTGATTGCTTTTATAGCTGTGGTGTCATAATGATGGTATTAAGAGGTGGATTTATACAACACTGAAAGCCTTGGTGTGAAATGCACGGCCCACCACTGACTCGAATATCACTTATTGTAAAAGGCAGGAAGTTCTACAAGGTGAGACCTTGAACTTTAATGAATTTTAATGAACAGTGTGTTATCACAGTAGTTATTGCAACACTGAAGACCTCTCACCTTCTCAGGTTTGTGAACACCCTGAAGGTAAGGTGACAACAGGCTCTTGCTGGGAAGCTATCAAAGTAGTTATTGCAACTCTGAAGACCTCTCACCTTCTCAAGTTTGTGCTACTGCCACTATATTCATGTTCAGTAGCTGCGAATCAAATAAAAAAAACAGGACACTTTTAAAGGAGATTTTGACGACACACTACTATTGTTTTATTCGATTTTTTTCCAATAATATATATTGTTGATTTGACTATGATTTGTTAGCAATGTAGTAGTGCGTTTAAAAAAACCCTACATCTTAGTACTTTCTATTAGAACCATTTTTTTTGTTCCATCATGTTTATTTTGAAAGCTATAAAATGTAAAACTACAATGAATGGACATTCGAAGCTTCCCAGATGAGTATGGTTTTCCTTTTGATTCTGGATCCTTTTAAGGTTTCTTCCTCATACCGTCACAGGGAGTCACCACTGGCTCGCTCATAATGGATAAACTTATAGGCACTTATATATAAATTAATAATTTATAACCATGTTTATCTCTGTAATGCTACTTTGGGACAATGTCCATTATTAAAAGCGCTATACAAATAAACCTGAATTAAACTGAAAGTGTCCTATGGGGCTTTTATATTTTAATACAATGGAATACACTCCTCTTATATAATTATTATAAAACAACACTCTGATGAAGACTGTAATTAACAGTTTGCTGTTAAAGATGGTTTAAGACTACAGTTACCATGGACAGTTTTACATTTACTGTAAGCTCCCATCAGTAATCAGCTGATAACCTCAACAATGGAACTATAATAAATGGACATTCAGGTATGCAAATAAAGATGGGTTCCCTTCTGAGTATCCTTCCTCTTACAGGTTTCTTTCATATACCAACTGGACAGATAGCCATGACTGGGACACTGACACCACATAAACGACATGTAATTTAGGATTAATATACATTGGATTTGTTTTGTTAATAGCACCATCATATTGGAATAGCCATGCTGTCATGGTAAGTGAAGAGGAACAATATAGTAGCAGGGGCATTAAATAGAGACAGAAGCAGCCCCACCATGCTTGGGGTCAAGATCGACGTAACAGTCTATGACTATTTGCCCCTGAATCAGCTCAGTGTGGCGAGTTTGAAACTAATCACAAATTATTATCCTCGCTCCAGGAGGTATCAGCACCATATTGAGAACTATAATCACATGTTCTCAACTAGGAGCTGCATACATCACATATCAGTAAAAACACTAAAAAGATACAATTATTACAGAAGTTGTTAAGCTGACTTCCTATTACAGGCTGCACCGATGCAAGTCTACACTAGTGATTTGAAGATCGGATCATATTACTGACGGTACTTTGAATCTCGTTAATCAAAATGAACAAATGTTTTTTGTCATTTAGTTTATAATAAAATTTTCATTAATAATATTAAATGTTACATTTTCAATAAGCAGATCCCCCAACATGTCTACACACACAGACTATAGTTCCAATCATGAAAATATGCCGATGCAGCTAAGGATCAATTATGATAACTTCAATTCAATTCAATTCATTTTTATTTGTAGAGCAGCTTTACACAGCTAATGTGGTGTTAAAGAACGAATACGATGTTCTATATAAGTGTAAGTTTGTCCCTGATGAGGAAGCCGGTGGCGACTGTGGTGAAGGAAAAACTCCCTGAGATAGCATAAGGAAGAAACCTTGAGAGGAACCAGACTCAAGAGGGAACCCATCCTCATCTGAGTTGCACTGAATGTCTATTTATTGCAGATATACGATGTTGCAGGGTACAGTGATGATGATCAGAAGCAAACTGATAAACACAATGAGGAGCTTCATCTCTCATAACTTCTGGTCCGTATCGTTATTGATTTTGTCGTTTGTCTCCTATAATTTTTTTTTATCAATAGTGTCAGGATTTGGATCAAAAGCCTGATCTATTGAATTGTGTAGCGTCTATGAGAGTCACATGACATAAGAATGAATGACTCTGACCAGAGGACTCATGAGATGAACTATTTAATTCTGTTTCCTGTAAAATAACCGATGAAGGGGAAGATTTTGTGAAGCTTTGCTCATGCACGTTTAGTAGAATATGAACGAATCACTCTTTGAGACGACTCGCATTAAAAACTCATTCAAAATGAACATTTATTGAACCACCCATCACTAGTCTGTACTGCTTCTATAGGGAGTGACTAGTGATCTTTCATCGCTATACAATTTGGTGCAGCCTAGTCCAGAGAAAGGAGCGCATTGTATTACACTCAAGACTGCTGAGAGTATCATCAGCTGCAGACTGTCATCTGGTGAAGACCTTTACATAAGGACAAACAAGCAAGAAGGAAAAATCACTGGTGTCACCTCCCTTTGGGCCAATAAACCTATTCCAGAAACGATCACCAGGACAGCAATTATGTTCAAACAAAAACAAAACAGTGCAGAAACCTCTTCTATACACTGCCAATATCTATTTAAAGCAGGCAGGAGTTAGTGATTGCTACTGCATGAGGATTTCACCAAAATCCTTAACAATCCTTAATCCTCTCCCCCTGTCACCCCTCTTTTCTCCTTCTCTCTTTCTTTCTCTCCTGATATACCAGTGACCAGTGCTCCTGTCCCTTTCTTCTCTTCGGATTTGCCTGATTCATCCAAACGCCCTTTCTCTCAAAGGAATTCTCTTCAATTGGATACACATGTGCAGCTGGAGATGGTTCCTTGACAGCCTGAAGATCCAGGAAGTCACTGAGCAACTCTAGAACTTTTAGGATGGATTTTACCTGTAAGGGCTCACGAGCACAGTTTGCATGAATAGTTCTGCAATTAAGTGTCCATCACCGATAATCTCAATAATAATTATCTCCCAGATAAGGATGGTTCCCTTAAAAGTCTGGTTCCTCTCAAGGTTCCTTTCTCATGCCATATCAGGGAGTTTTTCCTTTCCACAGTCCCCACTGGCTCACTTAGGAATAAACTTACAATTATAAGAAACAAACTTTTAGCCACTAAACCTATACATTCTTTTATACAACCAACCGCTTTATCTCTGTAAAGCTGCTTTGAGACAGTGTTAAAAGCGTTATGCAAATAAAATGAATTGAAATCGAAGTAAAAAATGTCTTGAATCCAAATAAGCAGCTTTTCTGTTTGAGCAGAGAAAAACAGTGCATTGTATTTCTCCAGTTTTTAATTTCTCTGCGTTTCGTACGTTTCTAAACAGAACTGATCATTTGTGAATGCTGCGATTTGTCCCTGTCTCTGGCTGCACAAGGAGATTCTCACTGGTCCTGCAGTCAAACAAGTATATTTTTAAGCGTACCTTGGGTTCACCATGTGCTGTTCTCAGTTCATTAAAGCCCTAACAACCTGGCAGTTCCTGCGTTCCCATCAGGTAGCAAAGCCCCGAGCCAGGTCCACGCTGAGATCTACGAAACACAAGACAAGCGGACAGTATGCTTGAACACACATACACCCACGCGTTAGCTTATAAAGACGGCACCACGGCCATCTGTTTGTAAAAGCTCTCGTCGCATGCTACAGCGTTCTGTTGATTTGGGGAGATTTATTACAAAAATCATTGTTAACAGAAAGAAAAAAATATATGATCTTGATGTAGGGGTAATCCTGCTTGGTGAATCTCTTTAAATTTCTTGACAATTAAAATAATTTATAGAAATTTTGAAAAAGCTAAATGATTATTATGAGACATACAGATATTACGTAAAGTTTTCACAGTGCTACACTTTTTCACATTTTGTTATGTTACAGCCTTATTCCAAAATTCCTTCATTATTTTCCTCAAAATTCTACAAACAATACCCCATAATGACAAGAAGCTTGTTTGAAATAAAAATAAATTAATAAATAAATAAAAAAGAAACAAAAATCACAAATATTTACAGCCTTTGCTATGATACTCAAAATTGAGCATCCTGTTTTCACTGATCATCCTTGAAATGTTTCTACAACTTGACGGGGGTCCACCTGAGGTAAATTCAGTTGATTGGACATGATTTGGAAATTCACACACCTGTCTATATGAGGTCCCACATTTAACAGTGCATGTCAGAGCCCAAACCATGAAGTCCAAAAAATTATCTGTAGATCTGAGGCAGGAGTGTATCAAGGCACAGATCTGGGGAGGTATCCAGCAAAAACCTCTTTAGCATTGAAGTTCCCAATCAGCACAGTGGCTTCCATTATCCGTAAATGCAAGAAGTTTGGAACCACCAGGACTCTTCTATGAGCGTAGCCGCCCAGTCAAACCAAAAACCCAAAGGTCACTCTGAAAGTCCTCCAGCATTTCTCTGTGGAGAGAGGAGAACCTTCCAGAAGAACAACCATTTCTGCAGCACTCCATCAATCAGGTCTATATAGTACAGAGGCCAAATGGAAGCCAATCCTCAGTAGAAATGACAACCTGCGTAGAGTTTTCCAGAAGGCACCTGAAGGAATCTCAGGCCATGAGAAACAAAGATTAAACTCACTCTTTGGTCTGAATGCCAAACAACATGTCTGGAGGAAACCAGGCACCGCTCAAGTATAGCAAAGGCTGTGAATTTGTTTCTTTTTTTTTTTTTTCTTTAAAAAAATTTGCAAAGATTTCAAACACACTTCTTTCATGTTGTCATTATTGGGTATTCTTTGTAAAATTTTAAGAGAAAGAATGATTTTTAATTATTTTCATTTTGTAATAAAGCTGTAACATAACAAAATATAAAAAATGTCAATTGGCTGAGAAGACTTATGCACTTGAATGACAAAGAAAGTTTTTTGGAGTCCAAATATGCCATTTTGGTCTCTAACAGAAGAACTTGTATAAGATGGAGAACAAGAAAGATGATGTTAGCAGACTGAGTCACCCCCCACAGTCAACCATGTAGGTGGAAAAGCTTAATGGTTTGGGGTTGTTTAGAGACTTATTCCAGGTGAAAGAAAAACTGAACCAAGATTGCCACCATTCCATACATCAACACCATACAATTCCATCTGGATTGCGGTGCATAGGAACCGACTTCACTAGTTGCAGTTTGAAGAAATGAACTGTCCGGATGTGTGTGTAAAGCCGTTCTTTATTGAAGGATTTTTCAATAAGAATAAAATGGAACATCTGGAAATTTATAAAAAAAAATTTGTCAAAGTAAAGCTTCATAAGGTTAAATGACCTCGTTTTTTAAATAGAAACACAAGGGAAAATGTATGTGTCTCTTTCTGTATATTAAGAAAATTATTAATGGGAACTTGCCAAAAATGTAAATAAAATAAATTTATAAAATAAAAAAATTTATTCGCTTTTGATCTGTGATATTACACACATACTGTGCGTAGAGAAATTACCCCGAATGGGAACCATTTATCAGGGATTTGAGATGGAATTGGAGGGCAAGTGGATCTTTTGAAGAAAAAAACCCCACTGAAAGAAAGATTTACCAATAAACAGGTAAAAGGTCATGTGAGGTCCAGCTGCTGACTGACTTTCGGTGAGCTCAAGATGGTCGTCGTGCTCGCGGGAGTCCTGAATAATTCACACGATCAAGAAAAAAAATAGACAACTGAGATATTCCGCCTCGGCTGCGCTTGTGCACAAAGGGAAACGTCGAGCGTGATTCACCACTTTTCAGCTGCTCACGGGGGGTTGAATACCTGCTGCTATACAATTTATTTAGCAGCATGCTTGACAGGTTGGGCTAAAGGGCTGAACTCGGGCAAAATCACTGAGCACAATTAAGCAAGAGAGAAAGGCTTCCAGTTAGGGGGAGGGGGTGAAAAAAAACATACATAAATGGGGTGAAAACATGGAAAAAAGCAGATTCCAGGAAATGAGCCAACAAATAAATGCTAATAAAAAAAAATCCCAGCAATCATTTTAAATATAATAATTGCTTCCACACGGATATATGTAAAGTAATTCATTACAGTTTTATTAATTGAATAAAATGAGAGCAAACCATGGGATTCAGGTGGTAGTAAAGGAGGAATAGCATTTAGATAGACTACATGACTGTACAGAAATGGTGTGAGCTGCAGCCTCATGCCTCTGTGTGTGTGTATTGAGAGAGAGAAAGAGAGAGGGAGAGAGAGAGAAAGAGAGAGGGAGATAGAGAGAGAGAGAGAGAGAGAGGGAGAGATCAAGGGCACTTAGCAAAGCAAATCGAATAAGAAAACACAAGGGAGAAAGGGGGAGAAGAAGAAAAAAAAATTGTGCTGAGGCTACAAAGACGAGGTGAGAGGAAAGATGCATGGAATAGACTAAAGATAGTATGGAGGTGGTGGTTGGGGGGAAACGCTGCAGAGAATAAAGGGAGATGAAGAGAGCAAAAGGATGAGAGGCAGAGAGACTAGAAAACCGAACGAAAGATTTGCAGCACAGGAAGATGATGAGGAAACAATGGAGCCACAAGTCTCACATTGGAAATAGCATCGGAGACAATTTATCATGGGGCCCCGAGATTAACGGTGCACTGAGGGAGTCTATGCAAACCTTCCCCCCGTATTCAAACCGTTCATCCGTCCCTTCGTGTACATTGCAGTGTAAATGCAGCTTGCATACAGTATGACAAGAAAACAAATGTATATATACGAAGATTAACCAAGTTTTTTGGGAAAAGATAATTATTCCTTTATAACAATCTTCAAGAAGAAATATTCAGTATAAATATTTTGTATGAACTGTATAAATACATACGTGTGTGTGTATGCGTATGTTTTTTTTTTATCGTAGCGACTCACACCATAATCCAAAAAGCTAATTTCCAGCCTGATTGTACAGTGGCTCTAATCTCTTCAGACAGGGAATCCTGGTGCAGTGAATGTGTGTGTGTTTGTGTGTGTTAGCACTCGGCGGTATTCCCTCACCCCCCCTCCTTCCTGTCCACTGCAGTATCCCCCCACCCCCCTTTATTCTGACATGCGCTGGCATTCAGAAAGCCATACTGCAGAAAAAAGGCATCTGGTCTTGCATACCAAACTGAGGATTGTGAGATGGGTGGGGGAATAGGGGGCATAAGGGGGGTTCAGCTATTACCTCACATGGCCTCACAGTGTATATTACAGTCAGCTGCATGAGGCAGAGATGAACCATTACAGTGCAGACCACACAGGGCGTAAGCCCCGTCCTTCTGCTACATGACATGTTATAGAAGCTGTACACCAAACATTTTCAAACGCTTTAAATCAGGCCAATAAATACAAAACATCATTTATCAGTGCATACAGGCTCCACAGGCAGTCAATATAATCCTGCATTTGTAACACCTGCAAATGCATTGTGCAAATAATGCATGCAAAGTCGTATGACAAAATACTTGAGAATATACTGGAGATTTTGATGGAACTTTTATTCTCTCAACATGAGATATTCTCTTAGTATATTCCTTTTTGATCCTGTGCCCCCCCCCCCAAAAAAAAAAGCTATTATCTTATTTTTAACTACCAGCACATTCATGACATGCTTTATAAACGTGTGATAACCGTACATTTGATCAAGAGGGGATTTTGCTGGTGTATGGGCTTCAGAGATAAGAAGCGGTACTGGAGGAGTACTGTGGAGACACTTGTGTCAATCATGTATTACAATAGCTGCTTCTTAGAGGAGTGTGGACTTAAACCCGGTGCAATACATATACATCTCAAATCAAAGTGTTGCTCCAATGAAATGAAAAGTAAGTGGTGCCCCAAAATCTGAAATATTTTGGCTGGAAAGCAAGCCAACAACGAGTGTCTGCAGGCAGCAGTGAAGCATGGTGGAGGTTTCCTTGAAACAAACATACAAAAAATTTCATCAAGAACTCTCTTTAGCATAGCAAACATTAAGGAGCTCTGGGTGTGAGGGTTCTGTTCCCCACAGAATCCTGATCTCAACATCATTAAGTCTGTTAATATCCAAAATGAAAAGTAGACTGATGAGGGAAAAGCTGAAATATTTGGCTGTAGCAGGAGGCAAAAGGCTGAATAAGTGTCTGCAGGCAGCAGTGAAGCATGGTTGAGGTTTTGTTGCTACGTAGTTCAGGGCTGCATTCTTGCTAATGGAGATGGAGATTTAATAAATGGTGTCCTCAATGCTGAAAAATACAGCATTTCTGGCAACGACCACAAACTGTGATAGTTCTTAATCTCTGTGAGCTCATTGATGGAGAACTAAACACAGATCGTTCAAGATGTTTGGAACAACCTACCTGCTAAGTTCCTTCAAAACCCATGCATAAGTGTACGTAGATGAATTGATGCTCTTTTGCAGGCAAACAGTGGTCACAGGAATTACTGATTTGATTCGGATTTTTTTCCATTTTGTTACCTGACAAAAAAAACTCAACACTTCTATTTTAAAAAGCGTTCTTACTTAACAGCATTTTTCCACACCTGCCTAAAAGATTTGCACAAAACTGTACATCTAGAACATTAATAGCACAATTCTGAAGCACTGGGAAAAAAACAAGTGTAGAAACAGGGAGGAAGTCAAGGACATTTTCACTTCCGTATAAAGACCACATTAAATGAACGCTTTGATATAGTCCTCCAAGTTTTTAAATTCTTTGAGAAATTTAACTTTAACTGAATGATAGATTGAAAGCTTGCGTGACTGTTACCACGAAAAGACCAGACAAAAATGAGGATCCTTGCCAAATATGTAGCAAGTGGGAGGAATGAAAATGCATTATGTAATGCTTAGTCAGGGAGGTACAGTATGCCAGATTAAATAAAAAACCTTTGAATTTGTAGGCTTTTACTGTCATTCCAACCATTTACAGTAGAGTACACTGTAAAACCAAGTAACATTCCTTTAGGATCTACAGGCTACACAAGACAACATGAACAAAAACTAACACAGAAATACACAAATTTGACGAGGACACTTTTGAGAACAAAATGAAGTGCACATGATCAATATTTCGTGCAAAAACAGTGTGGGACAGTCAGACGGTAGAAAGAGGGACACTGCAGCAACGAGCAGTACACAAAATTTGTGATCGTATGAATATATTGTTTCTAAACACTGTACAGGTAAGCGCTGAAGTTTATAGAAAGCAATTTGTGCAAAAAATTATTTTGGGTTTTTCAAGTGCGACAAGATGCAAAGCATAATTTTTTTCTTTTTTTGGAAAAGAAGTTTATTTGAATTGATCTTGCATTGTACGGAACTACGTTCCTGTAGCGTGAAAAGAGCGGGGCAGCAGCGTATCTGCCCATATGGCTCGTAAAGATGCGTGCTGCAGTTCCATTTTTTAACACCACATTTACATTGGAAACACGGAGGGCGCTGTCGAGCTCGAATGGGGTGAGACTCAATTATGCTAAAACCATACCAGTCAAAATCCATGCAGTCAAATGTAAAATATCCGTCTAATTTTACGACTTAAACTAGTTTATTAACTTTGGATATAGGTTTGGAATCATTTTAAACACATTTATGTGGACTAATAGGGTTTAAATAGTCCCATGTTATCATATGGATGAATATTTTAGTAGGGTGCTGCCACACCTGCAGTTACAGAAAAACCCCATTCAAAAATTCAATAGCAATGAAAGAATCAGATGGCAAGGCCCCTTCAACTAGAATAACTAATACACTAAAACCATTCGCCAGGTTTCCTAACAGTGTTATTAGTCAAAATCGAACATGTGTTAGAAGGATTTATGTACCTCATCCCTTTTTTAATCGATTATTGTATGATTAAGGAAGAAAAATAGACCTGGATCCTGTAGTCAAGGGCATTAAAGCATCTCAGCACTAATGATTATGAGAGCTAATGTTTAGTCAATGCTAATGCGTATTTGGTACGTGGCGTTTATTAGAAATAATGAGCTCGTGTTGATGCAGCACTGAAAACACGAGAACGCACCTGCTCGTCTGAACTGTAACGCGGTATAATTGATACTGCAGTGGCCGTTGCTGCTCTCGGTGGCCAACGATAAATCAATAAATACATGCTTTACTAGGTTTTTGAAGCATTGTGCATATTTAAAGGGAAACATTTTCAGATCCTGGGCAAATGCACGTATTTAAAGGAGTCCAGCGTAGTCGGTTCCACTCCTCCTCCTGCAAGTAGATCTACAGTAAAGCAGAAAGATGCACAGTTTGTACTTTTTGGCCTCATCTGTCTCTCACTTGACATCAGTTCTAGTTTCAATAGTTAAAAAAATAATAATAATTTGTGACCACAATTCGATATGTAGATGAATTTCTTGTCGCTAATCCATTTCTCGAGCGCGTTCTCTCAGCACCGCTGCTGCTACGTGAATATGACGCGTCACAACACTACGGAGACCGAGGCTCCATAAAAATGAGAGTTACATAAAAATACAGATTAACATGGCAGCGGCAGAGCTGCATCTTCCTGGAGACACAACAGTAAAAGGAACTTCTGGTTATATTTCATCTTTTTTCTTTACTCCATAAAGGCCTGTGTGTGAAAGCCCCATGCGTTAGAAGTACTTAACTTAAGTAAAAGGTATGACTTCTTGTCTGTCTGAACCAAAGAAATAAAAGTGAAATAACTGTTCCACATTGAATTGCAGAGCATCACATTTTTAAATTGAACCGGATTGTGTACGGTTGAATCGTATCGCAGGCTACGCATCATAATATATACCTATATATCCCTAATATATACTGTACACACACATTTTTTGGTGGTTAGAGGAGTAGAACTGGAGTGTCAGATGCTTTACACTAAAGTCTACGATCTTTTTAAACAAACACGTGGTCCATTGTGGCTCCAAAGAACCAGTCACTAGATATCCACATGGGAGATGCACCCAATATAAAGGCTAACTGGTGTAGACATTGCAGAGTTTTACATCACTGCTCAAACAGGGTAAACGTGGTGCATGTAGCGAAATGCCGCCATCTTGTGTTGGAAGAAGGAACAAAAACAAAAAAAACCCTTATAAGGCTTCTTAACCCAGACAAAACATGGGAATAATCTACTTCTGTACAGAAATAGGCTTTATTGTATTGTATTGTATTGTACAGGAAATATTCAGCTGTACTAATTATATTCACGATATTTTCCATGTCTGCAGTGCATAATGAGAACCAGTGTACAGATGTGCGGGATGTACCGTCCGAATGATTGAAACAGGATGAAAATATTAAAATATACTGAAAAGGTAAATTTATTTCAAAAATGTAAAGCTGGGGGCATTGAGTAATGAAGGGGTTAGAGGCAGAGATGCATAAACCAGAGCAAACAGCACAAACAACAAGTGTAGACCAAAAGCATTAAAAAAAAAAGTGAAATTATTAAATTGTCTTTTTACTGTCCCATGAAAAAGCACCAAAAATAAAGCACAAACACGCTGAGAACACTTGTTTTTAGCTTGTTTTCACTGCTATGCTCACCCTGAATATATTTACACACACACACACACACACACGCACACACACGCGCGCACACGCGCGCGCGCACACACACGCACGCGCTATTTTGGTTAAAAAAAAATCTTCATTCTTGATATTAAAGCGATACGGAGAAACCATACAAGGGGTGTGTGTGTGTGTGTGTGTGTGTGTGTGTGTGTGTGTGTGTTTTGGCAATTTAATTTAAAGTATACTGGAGGGAATGGCTATGTAAATACACAAGTATTAACATCAATTTCTTAAATAATTGTAAACATATACATCTTTCTGAGGTCTGTACACTGATCCTCTTTATAAAACAAAAGAAAAAAAAAAAAAAAAGAAAAAAGGAGAGAAAGAAAAAAAAGAAAGGAACATTACTGAAGCATTGTTCGGATGTTTTTTGGAGTCGACTCGTCATTCAAATGCTTTGTGGTGAATCTGAGGAGAGATGG
>MU551654.1:527967-541781 GCA_024362625.1 Silurus asotus
TAATGCAGGTGCTGGACAATTTTTAATATGATTCCTATAAAAAAAAATAAAAAAAAAAAAAACACGAATGGACAGCGCACATTTCTACAAAGTGATTTACTGCGGCTTTACTACGTTCAAATGCTTGTTTTAAATGTTGGTATATTTAATTAATGCAGAAATCATTTAATTATTATACACAATTAAATGAATTATATACTCTAGATGCTTATATCGTCCAAAATGTAAAAAAAAATCTATTTTATTTTAAAACAAAAATGGTCAAAATAATGTATTATTTTATATTGATTTTTTAAAAACATGGTTGTCAACTTGCCATCTGCAAAAAACAATACGTGTTGATTTACACAAATTGCTTCACCTTGCATAATCGAATGCATTTTTTTTGTTTTACGTAATTTTGTTTTACAGAAACACAGCACAGGGAAATTTTGTTTGAAGGAGAAATTCCCCATGCACTTCTTAACCAGCCGCTACTATAAGCTGTAAAATATGTAAATTAAAGATAGTTAAACTTAATTAATTTTTGGTTTAACTTCAATTAAATGTTACAAATTTAAACTTTATACTTTAAAACGTTACTGTTTCACATGCATCCGAAAAGTCATGCTTGAAATGGCCTTCTTTAAATGTTCACAAAGGCCAGAAGCATTAAAATTCCATTTATACATTTTTACTTTACGAATTTATTAATTGGACGATGAATCGGTTATGGGCAAGTAGACCCGACCTAAGCTATCCGTATCGATAAAATCTATTATCGGTGAACCTCTAACACACACATGACCTTTTTGTCAACTCCTGCACAGAAAGAATATTGAGGGTCTTCTTACATTCATGTTGTTTATTCTGTTTCGACTGATCGTTCGTCTGTAGTAACTGAAGTCGTTCTGGATGGCAGGAATTCGCATCTGGTGGGGGAAAAAAAAAACATATATATATATATATACACACACACACATACAGATATACAATATTTGATTTAAAAAAAAATAACAATAAAAAATTACAGCCAACAGGTTAAAGTTCAACCTAAATTCAAAACTAGAACCTTGAGCTCGTCGAATCGGAGCGTGAAATGCAGGATCTCAGCAAACTGCTTGGCGAGGGCCTGCTCCTTCTCCAGGTGCTGAGTGGGAGTGTAAGGTGGACAGGTCAGAGACTCGAGCAGGCTCTGCAGGGCTTTCTCTGTGCCATTGGAGAGAGAAAAATCCATGGAACCTGCGCTTTATATTGAAACTCAAAAGGATGCGTTCTGAACAGCGCGAGTGAGAACGTTACCCAGTTTCAGCGAGAAGCCGTAAAACTGCTTGAGCCGAATGACGAGCGGACACACGGATTTCCATGCCTTCTCTTGAAGCAGTAAATCAGTGGGATTCTGTATAGCCTGAAAGCGCAAATCAAAAGGGTTACATTTGTTTGTGCAAGTTGGAAAACGGCGTTATTCGTTACGAGTGGGTGTTCCTGCGTACATCTCTGATCTCCATTCCTGCTCCTTTGTAAGCCTGCAGGCCTGACAGGATGCTCTCGGATTCCTGGAGGACGGCGTTCACCTGGTTCCACACATCACACTCGCACTCTGTGGGCCGAGCATCTGATGTACGTACAGAGAAACCCTTACTCACATGCACAACTAAATTAGCATGCAAATAATAATCTCCGCATCCTCCACATTTCCTATCTGCTAGACTCAATACTGAGTCGGTAAGCAAAATAGTACAGCTCAGATAATCATTTACATGGTGACAGCAGGAACATATTTTCCAAAGGAAAGTGTTAGTGCAGACAAAATTATTGCAGGAAAGGTATAATAGCATGCAAATGAAGGTGAGAGGAGAAGAAGAAGCAGCAGCACCAGAAACACTGCTACATTAGAAATCGCTGTACCATGCGTCACAGCACCTACTGTGCACAAACAGCAAACATGCATTCTGAGAAGATAAGAAGTAGTGAAAGCAAAGATGCCCGGGTTCATCTAAAGAGCCACCTCCCCCCCGTTCCCCGGAGAATAGCGCATGCACTAACATCATCGACTGCGTTTGACAATTAGACAGAGGACGTGACAACACGGAGACATGCAGGGGGTTTGGTAGACGGCAGGAAAGGACAGACTGGGCCAGGCAAAAGCTCTGCTCACTTTCAAAGTCAAGGAAAAAGTTTGGCCCCTGATCAAACTCTGTGCAAGTGAGCACTTTTAAAAGATTCCCCATTTGGTTTCTGGAAGAAGAGAACAGAAGGAAAAAAAACAAGGAGAGAGAGAAAGAGAGAGCGAGAGAGAGAGAGAGAGAGAGAAAAAGGTGTTGCATGTAACAGATAGCAATAGTTTGATTTTGCTGGCACGGGTCTGAAACACTCCTATAGAGCACAGATGAAGCTCAAAGTGAAGCATTTTAGTTGTTAATTTTATTTTTATTCTTTTCATCATTAAAGTTATTCACAATCTCCGAACTCTCTTAACGCAGAAACATGGTTGTGCTCTATGAGAGTGTTCAGACCTGCGGCCGTGTCCTGTGAAGGAAAGATCAGCAGTTACACAGTTCCCCTTCTGAGGCTGCAAGTCCTCATACACTTACTTTCAAAGTCCAGGAAAAAATGTGGATAGTTCTCTATTTCTCTTGTAAGGACTTTTAGAAGATTACCCATTCCAGCAAACCTAATCAAGATATAAACGGTAAAGAATTTGGGTGAAAAAATAAAATAAAATTAGATATAAAAAGTGGTTTACACAATTTTAACACATGTAGAACTGTTGCTGTTTTTGCTGTGTTCAGTTAAAGTCATATATTTGACTTCTCAAAAGACAAAAAACCTAAAAAACTACAGCAAAGAAAATAAAGCAAATACACATTACATATTACAATTCCTGACTTCCAAATAATAATAAAAAAATAATAAGACAATTAGCTGAAATTAGAAAAGACCAACATGTCTTCCACTTTCTAGCTTCTAACATCAGAAGCAGGTTGTACACAGCAGATCGTTAATACTGAATACACTGTGAATGAAACGTCAACTGGCCATATTAAAGGAGTCCCATTCCAGTTTAAAACTCCAGTATGTAAATCAAGCTTAACCCTTGATGTTTGAACAACACATGGATATGATCATACATTTTATAGTTAAACGTATATAAACACCTGACCATCACACCCTCGTAGTTCTTCCCCAAGGTCTGCAGGACACAGCATCATAGTAAGAATATCTTTCAATATTTTTACCATATCATATAATTATATCTTTAAATGAACCTAGAAGACACAAACCCTGTTCCAACATGATAAACCATGTTACTGTACACAGTGTACCGGTGTGAAAGAGCAAACACTGACTGACCCCCAGACCTTTTCCAACATCAGCAGCTGATCTCAATAATGCTCTTGTACCTGAATGAGCAAGAATCCTCACAGCAAATGATCTGAAAACAGTACGTCTGGAATCAGATGATATGAAGGCAAATATGGGAGTGATTGTCAGGTGTCCAAAAACCTTTGGCCAAATGTTAATTTAGATTCTATTATAAATTAGAATAAAAAATAATAACGCAGCCCATTTAAAAAAAAAAAAAAAAGTCTATGGAAAAATAGTGCTCTGCTTGGTCATTAGAGGTGCTTCAACATCAAGTCCCCATTTGCTGTTATTATACCCTTCACAACAACGGGAAGATGTTCCACACATTTTCTATAAATTTCCACATTACATACGAGTCACAAGTTTCAAAGAAAAGGTGAAATGACATCAACACCACTTCGTTTTCAGTGAAAGGTGTTGGGATGTAGAACCGGTTTCCACTTGAGGAAAAGTGCTGCAGGTCAGAATTCCACGCGTTATAGCCGTCTGTAATATAAAGAGGTCACATGACAAACAGCAAAAACAAACGAAAAGCAGCCCAGCCTCATCACAGTTGCCACGTACGGTTGTGACGGCCAAATCAAACTGTGATTAATTAAAGAGGTGTCAGTCAATGATGTGGACAATGCAGGCAAATCTTTAATACGCGTTTCAAATACACTGCAATCTCACATGGGTTTGGATAATAGAAAAAGTATAGTCAAGTCAAAAGAAAAAAGCTTTCCCTCATTCAAACAGAGACGGGAATCTGATCATCATTAGGCTCTGATGCGTCCCTGCACTCGCAGCTCCATGGTAACGTGACTTTTGCATAGAATTGACCCCTATTTCATCAGCTCTTCTTACAAAACCAGAAAAATATTTTTTTGAAGGGCCAAAGTAGCCAGACTCGGTGAGCTGCATATTCCGCCTAATTAATGCCAGAAATGCTGAGCTGTGACTTTCGGCTTACATTTATATTCAGGGAGTGGCTGCAAATATGCTCATCGAGTATCATATTAAACATAGGTGCGTTAATAAGATGTACCTACATATCCCGTTTTTTTTTTTTTTTTTTGCATTCGCATTTGCCAGCTTGTTAAAGGAGAATTCTCTTAAGATGAGTCAAATCTGGTGAAGAATGTAAAACAGTGTGGAGGAGGAGCACCAGTAAGAATAGTGAGGTATTTCTAGTGCTACTGCGACTTCTGATCAGTGCAAGAAATTAATTGCATAACCTCAGGGCCTGAATATATATTCCAGGATAAAACAGCGAGTGAGTATGGCTGTATCTCAGAGGCTTAGTAACAGATTTGGAAAGCTTATTTTGATATCTTTAAAGTTGACACGTGGCAGAAAAATAAAATCTAATTTGGTCTTAGAGTGTAAAGACCCTCTCCAATCATTTATGGCATATTTATGGCATTTATCCAGAGTTACTTACAATTATCACATTTATACACCTGATGGTTAAGGGCCTTTTGTTCCCTGTAATACCCTGCGTTTCAGTTAATTACACTAGATGGCGCACTCCAATCACTACTGACCCTCAGATATTCATTCTTCACCGACCCGTGACTTGTGATCAGTACGGATCTCGGACAAACGGCGATCCGTAGTCAAAACTTTAAACCCCAGTGAGCAAACGTTTGCCCATCGCTACACTGCAGTGTTGTATCTGAAACCGAAGGTACAGCCTTGCAGAAGAGGAAGTATAGAGAGCAACACTGCTGTATGTGGTTAACCAGATTACGTAGTGTGCTGCGTTATTTACAAAAGACGTGTGATTTCCTGTCACACCTCTGTTACACTGGCTGCCTGAAAAAATCTTCTCAAACTGGTAATTCAGAAAATACAAACTGAACTGCAGTCCTTCCGTCATTCATCATTTACACAAATAATTCACAAAAAACAACAAAATAAAAGTGGTCTAAATTGATATACCTCTCGGTTGTATGTTTATATACCTGTATCTGTCTCTACATGTGGTGGAGTTACAATAGAGCTCATTTAAAACCATGCAAACGTCCACTTCAAAAATCAATCAATTATTTTAATACGTATTATTGTAGAAGTAAAAATAGCTGAGGGACCTTGGTAGGCTGTCAGGAGTCATGTTTCACATAAAAGTCTGTGTGTAAGATTGTGTAAACGAGGAATATCCATGATGTTTGGTAATTTAAATCAGTTTCCCCTTTAAATAGGTCTATAGCTGTAATAGTACAACAACACAGAGAAAAAGAGAAGAGAGAAAGAGGGAATGAGGTACAGAAAGAAAAAGAAAAGGCAAGAGGGAGAATAAGAGGGAAAGAGAACAAGTAAGCAAAGGAGAAAATATGAAAACAGAGGGGGGGAGAGACAGACAAAAAGGAGAAAGAAAGAAAGAAGGAAAGAAAGAAAGAAAGAAAGAGCAAGCAAGCAAGCAAGCAAGCAAGCAAGAAAAAGCAAGAAATTAAGATGAAAGCAGAGATAAAGTGAGCAAGAGTGGGAAAGAAATAGAGGAGGAGATAGAAATAGAGGAGGAGATAGAAAGGGAGAGAGGGAGAAAGAGAAAATGTACCATAAATGATAACAGGAACTAACTTGACTCTAGGACATTCCACAAGATTAAAAGTGAACGATAAGTTTGTAAAGTACGCCATCTGAAGTGACAGTGGCAGAAGTCCCAGTGGTGTTAGTGGAAGTGGCGTTAGAGACAGTGTAGTAAGTGGCATTATTGAAAGTGGCGCAGAGGCAGTTTAAGTTAAATTATTGGAAGTGGAAGTGGCGTTAGTGTCAGTTGAAGTGTGATTATTGGAAGTGGCAGTGGCGTTATTGGAAGTGGTGTTAGTGGCAGTGTCGTTATTTGAAGTGGCAGTGGAAGTGACATTATAGAAAGTGGCAGTGATGTTACTGGAAGTGGCAATGGAAGTGTCATTTTTGGAAGTGGCAGTGGTGTTACTGAAAGTGGCAGTGGTAATGGTAGCAGTGAAAGTGGCATTACTGGAAGTGGCAGTGGCATTACTGGAAGTGCCTTTAGTAGAAGTGGCAGTGGCATTACTGGAAGTGCCTTTAGTAGAAGTGGCAGTGGCATTACTGGAAGTGGCGTTATTAGAAGTGGCAGTTGTTTTATTGAAAGTGTTGTTACTGGAAGTGGCAGTAGTGTTATTGGATGTTGCAGTGCCATTACAGAACGTGGCGTTTTTGGAAGTGTCAGTGGTGTTATTGCAGTGGAGCTACTGGAGCTGTCAGTGGCGTTATTGGAGCTGTCGGTGGCGTTACTCAATGTGGCAGTGGCGTTATTGGATGTGGCAGTGTCGTTAACGGAAGTGGCGCTACTGGAAGTGGAAGTGGCTTTATTGAAAGTGGCTGTGGCGTTAACGGAAGTGGCATTACTGGAAGTGGAAGTGGCGTTATCAGAAGTGGAGTGGAGTAAGAAAAGTTAGTGGTGTAATAAAAGTTGTGCGGCAAGAAACCCGAATTTTTACAAATAAGTGACCACAGTTATATAAACCAAAGTGTTCCAATCGTTTTTTAATTTGTTTGCTAACAATTCCTCTTAAGCTATGCATATGGAATATTGTGTATAACGTCTAATGAAGACTGCATATAATAAAGAGTTTATTAGGTACACCTGCGCATCCATGAGGTTCTCGAATTCCGAACAATCTTGTGGTGGCACCATGATGTAGAAAACCAAACAGATCCAGATTATGAGCTTAACATAATTTTACTATCAAACATCTGAATGAAGCATGTAGAAAAGCAGAAAACCACATGAATCTCATGGAATCTGAGACTATCAGACACTGCAACTGGACAAAATCACCAGGTGCCCTAAATAATTTTTTTCAAGCCAAGTATCGCTAAACCTGCACTTCCCATCTCGGAAAATAAAATCCCTTTTATGTCTGTGGTTCAATCTGAGAGAGAGTAGCGCCAATAACAGAAACCTGATTGGCTGCTGCATGTTGTTCTCATTTGTAGTTATAATACGGTAAATTACATTTGGACTAGCGAAATAAAACACCAAGGAAACTAACAAACAAAAACAAGTGCTGCGGGAGCATTTTAATTATTGTTAGAGGTCGCGTTACATAGACATCGGAAAATTATGACCTGATTAAAATCATTTAAGCCCTAGACCAGTGAATTTAAAACGTTTAATTTTCCACAGAACGACCCGACCCTCTGGGGAGCTCTGTATTAAAATTTCTGTAATGAGATCAAGTGTTTTGTGAGCATTGAGTGAACTATTAAATAAATGTTTAATAAAATGCGCTAAAAGAGTTTAAAAAAGAAAGAAAGAAAAACAGAAAACAGTGAGTGAAAGAAAGTAAAAGAGTAGGAGAGAGAGGAACAGAGGGAGAAAAAGACAGACAGACAGAGAGAGCGCACACAAGCAAGAGAGAAAAAGATAAGAGATTGAGGTAAAAACAGGAAAAAGATGATGGAGAGAGACCATAGAAAGGATAAAAGAAATAAAAAGATGGAAAACAGTGAGCAAAAAAGAAAAAAGAAGAGGGTTAGGCAGGGAGTGAAGGAGGGAGAAAAAGAGTGAATGATAGTAAGAGAAAAAAAGTGAGCGAGAACAAGAGAACAGAGCAAGAGCGAGGAAAAGAGGGAGAAAAAAAAAGAAAGCGTGAGTGAAAGGGAGCAAGTGAAAGAGATACTAAGTAAATGCAAGCCAGAGGGGGAAAAAAAAAAGATGAAAGCAGATAGAGTGAGCGAGAGAGAAAACGAAAAAGAAAAAAAAAAGAGGCCAGGAAAGAGAGAGGGAGGAAGAAAAAGGGAGAGAGAAAGAGAGAGAATAAGAGCGTGTATTGGTGGAAGTCACAAAAATTAAAGCGTCAAGTAAATTTATAAATGAAACCTTTATGAACTGTTTCACTGGAATTTGGGTGAAACGCTTAAAAACTCTTTCTGTCCTCGTCAAAAACCACATGGATAAAAATCTTGCTATTTAATATCTTTGTCTGATGAAGGTCAAAGGGTGAAGAGTTCAATAAAATGTGCTTTCGAGTACCGATATGATGCATATTTTCCGCCATAAAAATACACAGTACATGCAGTCCAGAGTGACTTCAGGTGTGGGATCCTGTGCAACCAGTAAAGGAGGTCTGATGGTGGGACAGGGCAGGTTCTCAATTGCAAGGTTCATGCTGCAAGAGCCTTTTCTGTCACCATGTCTGCTCGCTCGTGCCCTTGAGCCCACAATGGCAAGAAGCAATGTGTAGTTCTGTTTCTATCTGATCCAACATTCTGCCAATTACAGTCACAGGGTTTCCTTCCTTTATGACACGGGTCAATGATTAAGCCCATAAACTCAAATGGTTTCACTACACAGAGCACCAAGGTGAATAGTTTAGAGGCGAGAATTGTGTCCTAAACCGAAGAATTTGAATGTTTCTTCTCATTGGAATAAAAAAAAAATTAATAAAAAATCATTATAATAATGTAAGCATCCCTAGTATATGGTACAAACAAACAAAAAAAAGCTTATGTCAACGCATGCAAACCAAATCAAGACACCAGAATACTCGATGATAAGCATTATTCGTGCAAAACAGGTATTACCTTATCTGGAGAAAAATGTGGGGTTTCTTTTATATCATCCGCTTGTTCTTGATTTCTGAAACAAACAAAGGAAAACAGTCAGCTCGTATTAGTGTTCTTCAAATGAACTGCAAGCTGAACCCAAAGAGAAATAATATGAAAAATGTACTAATCGGGCCTAGAAAGAGGAAATTAGAGCCACCTTGACTACCAGCACTAGCAGCCTGGGTCAGTTTCCTGGTGATTGGTTTACACTTCCCCCAGACAGCATTCCACCTTCAGGTTAATGGCTGCCAGTGATTAATCAAAATGTTCCTCTCGCCTTGATGTAGCACCAACAAAGGTGGGTATGAAATATGAGAAGTGGCGATGAAAGGCTCGCTCTAGCTTCCATCTGTCCGTTTTTTTGTTTGTTTTTTTTTGGAAGTACACACACACACACACACACACATACACACACACTTTTAATGTTAAAAGCAAAGATGACTGGGACACATGAAATACCCAGTATGAGTCTGTACTGGATGGTGTGACCTCATGACCACAGATCTGCAATGCTGTGTACGTTTTGAAAACCTGGCCACCTCTTCAAGAGCCAAACTGCACTTGTAATACACACTACTGAATAAATAACCATCAGAATATGGACAAAAGTATTGGGACACCTGACTTTACCAGCCATGTGTGTTTATTTTCCTCCAAAACTGTTATCACAAAGTTCAATCTTTGGATGCGGTAGCATGAGATTTTCCCCTACACTTGAACCAGGAGACACAAACCGGCTCCTGCATGACAATGACCCTTGTCCAGGAAGATATTCTTTACATGTTTTGTAGTGAAAGATCTCCTGCTATAGAACTCCAACCCTATTGAACACTTTCGGGATGAAAGTGAGCGCTGACTGCAATACAGGTGTCCTCATGCTCACTTACATCAATAGCTCACTTTGTGAACACGTTTAAGGCTGAATGAGCACAAATCTCCACAGCACACTCTAAAATATAGTGGAACATCATTCCAGAAAGGTGGAGGAAATTAGAAGAGCAAATAATAATAATAAAAAGTTGAACAGAGACTAAATCTAAAATAAAACAAAGAGCATTGACCAAATGTCCACATACTTCTGGAAATATGGCCTACAACACATCGTCCAAAACAGTGAGCATTAGAGCCATGGGAGAAGCAGCTTCTAAAGGCTTTGTGGTACTTGGATACTTCAATTCTATTCTACTTGACCGTTAAATTGTACCTCAGCCAGAAAGGAAACTGCTGATCAAAGTCTATTTCAAGGTCGGAAAAAGGTCACGGTCACAACATACAAATGTAAACAAGCTCCAGTGTCAAGTGATCGTGAATCCTTGTTATTCCAATTGACTGATCAAATATAAGAATGTGACTCATAGATGATGCACACTTTCAGAAAAGAAATGGGTTTTATGAAGGTAAAAATAAACAGCCCTAAAAAGGGAAAAATCTATTGAAAAATCTAATTGGAAAGGATTTATGTACATCACTGCTGTGAACTGAAACACCACACAGAATATGAAAAATATAGAAAACAAGTTTAGTAGTCAGTTGTCCACAGTAGTGCTTAAGGCACAATTACACACACTGCAAAATATTGTCTGATTATATTGACATTTTTGTCAATGTCCCACAGCCCTACAAATTACCGCATTATATTTACATTAATACAGTATATGTGAATCTGAAAATGTGTAATGAATCGTGTACATGATGATGAGAGAAATGACCAACATGAAACAATGATTTCTTGGCTCAGTCCTACGTCGCCCTGTTAGAGAGGTAAAAAATAAAAATAAATAGTGCCTGTCACACCCTTGTGACCAAAAAAACCTGCCAAGTCAAAAATTCAGAAACTCTGCTTCCATGTACATGTACTGACTAGCCAATAAAAATGCAACAGGAAGTGATGTATAGCTCAAGGTGATATGCCATTAGAACTTAAATACCATAAAAGTGATATTTAAGAAAAAGAGCTGAAAGAAACACCGGTGTATGGATTCCCTTTCCTCTCTTCATTTGGAGGAATCGGCGTGAAAGGAATGAAACGCCGATCCTACAGCGGAAATGAGGGACCAAATCCAATCACAAGTGCTCACTGGGGACGCTAGAAAAACGCCAGGTGGAAAAGATGAGGAGTTTCAGCTGTCCACTTAGGATTGGAGATGGAGGTTAATGCCGGGTGCGAAATAAACGGCAATGCGTCCTGACCGCTTCCATTTCGTACGTTTGAAACAGGATACATCTCTTTCTAAAACATCACACTGTGAGATACTGCAGTGTAGGTGATTTCTAACCAGCAAGGCTTTCTACTATGAGCTGATCTTTTAGTGAGACATGAACACGCTGTGTATTCGTCAAATCTTATACACTTGATCACTTAACATTTAAATATTAAAACTAGAATAGTAGAATCTTCCTCTCGCTGTTACAGAGGAGCACAAGATTTCCCAGATACATTTTTCAGTACAGTAGGGTTTCCATCAAATTCACTGTGCAAAGCCACAGCCAGATAACCAGTGATCTATTAGCTATTAAACAGCTGGTGATCATTTTGTTCAGTTTCCTCTGGTTCTGTGTTTTCCACAGTTGTCAAACTCTGCTACTAAAATCCCCAGAAAACGTTCACAAGCTGCTCAAACGCTGTAGGCTTTGAATGTGTGAGATTTGTGAAGCGAGGACTTTTTGCACGTCTGCAGCTGCCAGATCTTATATCCGTCAAACTCACTGAGCCGAACCTGGAACGCTTCCTGACAGGCGGAACGCCACGACATGTGCTGTAATAGGAGAATATCATCGGCGAGAAGAAAATCGGAACGCTGTACAAAACTGCAGCTGATTAACGTTTTCTGTAGGGCTCAAACGATTCCCCGAGTAATTCCATTACTGAAATTCATAGAGGCAAATAATTTGCCTCAATGCTTCGTTTAGTCCATTAAACTAAACACTGAGCACTGTGTTACCCACGGACCATCATTCATGACGCAACGCCCGCTAAACACTGGAGCGCTCTGGACAGGCAACACAGAAGACGCTGCAGAACAAAAAAGGAACAGAGAGAAAACAGCGAGGGAGGAGGAAAAGATACAGACCAGAGAAAATGGCAAAAAGTTTCCAAAGTTTGGGATCATTTCAAACTAAACCATGAGAGAAACACAGTACAGTGCGGTTACAGTTTTTAAAGCAGTGTAGTGGAGAGCGTTTTCAAAGCTGATTATAAAAACACAGATTGAGTGCGTGGAAAATTTTAAGCAGCTTCCCAGAGACAAGAAAATCACATCACTATACTGTGCGAGATTTTATACATAAACACATGAGTGAACAATTATGAGTTTCATTATTCATTCAGTTTTTGCTGTATTTGCATTTTAATGTAATATGCCAATTAAATGCACTGAAAGGGTTTCATTTTTACTGATATTCCTGTATACAGCAATACAACTTTCTGACCATTCAGTCAAAGGACATGAAAATGCAGACACTATTGTACGACTGCTAGACGGCCTCGAAGTAACCAAATCGCAGGCTGATTGGTTACAACAAAACCTTCAAGAAACGGAGAGTTTATGGTTTTAAAAAACCACTGAAGTCTGATTGGATAGAAATAACAATAATGGCTTTATGTTGAGTTCTTCTCAGAGGACAGTAAATCAGTACTGTTATACAAGCTGCACATTGACTAAAATATATACATGCTTTACTTATATAGTATTGTCCCTTAAGAGGATATATAATAATATGGCTACTGAAGTGTGTGAAACTGGGGTGCACTTACTTTTGTAAGCTGCTGTATAAATGTAAAACTGTCACGGTGATTCCCACCAAATACATGGACGGAAATGATCTGCATTAAGAGTCATACGTAAGCGATGAGAACATGTAACAAAACAAGTCTCTTCATCAGACTCCAAAAAAAACTCTGCCTTCCACGATGCAAACAAAAGGCAAACAGTGACTTCTCGCAGAAGGAGACCCAAGAACACTTCTGAGAATGTCCTCAAGCACACTGAGGAATGTAAAACATCTCCCTCACACACACACACACACACACACACGCACACGCACTCAGACAAATTGTGTACAACATTTTTGTTTTATGTGGGTTTTCTTCATCCCAAAAAATAAAAAATAAAATAAAATATGAAAGTAATTTCTTCAGTAAGGACTAACTGCAGCTGAACTTGGAGCAGATTTGCAACCTGATCTTATCTACTGCTTCATGCCGGTGAATTCAAGCCACGCCCACAAACTTCCTTTAAAAGCCATGATGACTAAATGGTGCTGGTGGAAAAAAGGACCTCACGGCAAATACTACAGAGAAGCCTTTCGTCCTGCTACTGATTTAATTACAGTTTACTTGGTCAAGTTACAGTGTGCGTGATAGAAATAAATAAAACTTGACAGGAAATTTGCATACGTTTATTTTTTAACATAGTTGCAGAATAAAATAATCAAGTCAAAAGATGACAAATCAACAGGAGCAAACAAGAGACAATTTGCTTATATTTATCAGAAAAGTGTGTTCAGAACTCGTTCGCTCCGCTGCATTTTCTTTTCGTCTTTGTTTGTTTTAGGAGGCTTAAGAACAGCCACTGAGGATTTACGTGGCAATGATGTATAAACAGTCGTTTAACCCGATCGCATGCTGTATTTATCTGGTCATGGTTGCTGATGCTGCAGCAAATATACAAACCAGAACCTTAACCCAGGATACAATGAAAAAGGCCGGCTTTTGAATAAAGTTATGGTAAAAGTAAACAAGTAAAGGTATGAGCAGCATGAAACGTAAAACAAGACACCTGGGGATAAAAATAACTCGGGGGGTCACGCCATATTGAGTAAAATTCTCGTCAAAACTTTTTACGGATACAATTATTTGCACTATGAGTCACTTATAAACTGATACTGCACCCTGTATATACATTTAT
>MU551654.1:541803-555404 GCA_024362625.1 Silurus asotus
TAAAAAAATATATATATTGGAAAAAAAAAAGGAGAAAAACATGAAGTAATTTCGATTTGGGAAGAAAAGTATATTATTGAAAGTGGAAATAAATCTAAGTAATAATTCCAAATACACATACTCCTGAGGTACCAGGGATCCTGATCCTCTCCTCTCTCCGGACCTGTCTGATTCAACCCGACACTCACAAGTTTGGAGGTGCTGCTGCTGATGTTCCACATGAACAGCTAAAAGATCCATGAAGTTAATATGGAGGGTTATAAACCGTAAGGATGGATTTAGACTGCAATTAACACAAACCGCTCGTTATAATGACTTATAATCGTTTTGTATTCAAGTGTCCATCAGGGAACGGTTAATAACCTCAACAATGATGCAACTGTAATAAATGGACATTTGGCGTCATTCAAATGAGGCCTGGTTCCCTTTTAAAGCTGGTTCCTCTAAGGTTTCTTCCTCATATCATCTCGGAGAGCTGTTCCTTTGCCACTGGCTTACTCATGAAACATAATCTATTTAATTCGGCTAGATATCAGTATCGTGTGACAAGGGTTTTTATATAGTACAATTTTTAAATATTTCTTTCAGAAACTAATCAGTAAATACATATTTTTTTTTTCAACACTCACAAAATGTCAGAACAACTGGCTGAAAGGAAAAGTGACAGAAGCAAGTTCACAGCAGCTGGTTCCGTTTTGCGTTCACATGGCTACTGGAGGTGGGGGCAGACACGGGGCAACTACACACCACCACAAAGACCCTCGTGCCACACGGTCTTTAACGATGTAGTGGAGGAACCTCGCACAAGTAAAAGTGCTGATCTCGAAACCAGAGAAAAAAGTGCACAGGTTCCTCCTCAGTGTAATTAGAGTTGTTGTATTTAATAAAGTGTGGAACTAAAGGAGTTAAACATAAACAGTGTGGCTTCAGGGCGTAGCTGCGACCGGCTGCTGCTGCTGCTGGTGGGGTTGGTATTCAGGAGGGGTCTCCATGGCCGGTTGTAAAAACGTGTAGGAGTCAGGGGCGCACAATTCCTGCTATGAATCGCTGCTGGCCTGAATGCCACTTCTGTATTGTGAAAGTCGACGCGTCTCAAAAGCGCCGTGTCTCGGGGTCGAGGGAGAAGACAGAGGGTCTTCACTAAACGCTGAGCTCCATCTGAGACATCACTGTTAGGCCTGACACAATATCAGCATCTAACTGACTGCTGCCTCTGTTCCTCTCCATTAAACACGTCGAGAAAGAAAGAAAGAAAGAAAGAAAGAAAGAAAGAAAGAAAGAAAGAAAGAAAGAAAAGAAAAAGAAATTCTCGGGAGTGAGATCAGCCGCCTTCACATCTGCAGTCGCACTTGCAGAGGTTTTAAGGATAAAACACTTTCTAGCAGTTGTTGGATGTTTTTTAAAAACAGAATACAAACCAAGAATCATTAATCTACCACTGATAATGAAATGATCATGCTATCTGTAAGAGACCGGGAAAATCAGCCAAACAAATTAATTATGGGTCAAATGCAATTCCATGATAAACCAACCGGAAGCGTGAGATTCCAACCGGGGTAAAGGGGGGGGATTACTGTACACACATATGTATACAAACACACACACACTCACTGATCAGGCATAAAATTATGACCACCTGCCTAATATTGTGTTGGTCCCCATTTTGCTGCTAAAACAGTAGTGACTCATCAAGCATTAACATCATTAACTTCTTCAGAAGTTTGAGCTACAGGAGCTCGTCTGATAGAGCGGACCACACGGACTTCGTTTCCCACGTGCATCAATGAGCCTCGGCCGTCCGTGACCCCTTCGCCGGTTCACCACTGTTCCTTCCTTGGACCACTTTTAATAGACACTGACAACTGCAGACCAGGAACATCCCACAAAAGCTGCAGTTTTGGAGATGCTCTGACCCAGTCGTCTAGACGTCACAATTTCACACTCAAATCCTTACGATTGCTCTTTTTTCCCTGCTTCGAACATGCCAACTTTAAGGACAAAATGTTCACTTGCTGCCTAATAAATATATCCGCTCATTAATAGGTGCCATGATGAACAGATAATCAGTGTTTTTTACTTCACCATTATGTAAGTAAGAGTGGGAACTATGTTATAATGTCATAATGTTATGCCTGATCAAGATATATAATAAATATATATAATAAGCACACCTGTGTACTTGCACAACAGCTTCTACACATTTTTCAGTGCCAGAGCTTTTATATTTATTTGCTGTAAATACATTTACATGTCAGTTTGCATTTCTAAAGTTGTATCTCTAACCACATTGTTTATGGATATTTTATTAATGAATGGCACAATGTTAGAAATAAAGTCATGGAACATTCAAGAATCACTCTAGTTCCCACTCTTACTTACATAATAACTGCAATAAACAATTATTCCCTGATCAGACTTCGTCACTCTCACTGTCACTCTCTCGGTCACTCTCACTGTCTCACTCCCACTCTCTCGGTCACTCTCACTGTCTCACTCTCTCGGTCACGCCATTTTATCAACCAACCAGAAAGCATAAACCTTCGAGACGCCGCAGAATTCGATGCAGAAAAACTGATAGTGTGAACACAGCGTGTTGTGACCACATCTGTACTCTAGTGCGTGTGTGTGTGTGTGTGTGTGTGTGAAGTGAGTAAGTGATGTACTCAAACATAAAGAAAAAAGGTACCTATTAGTATTAGTAGTAATAAGACTAGTATTTTTTAGAAGAAATCTACCTGTATGCTTTGAAACCTTTCTGGATGAAATTTATTAATTGATCATCATCATCATCTTCTTTCGGCTGCTCCCATTAGGGGTCGCCACAGAAGATTATCTGTCTCCACCTGTCTCCCCCTGTCCTCTACATCTGCCTCTTTCAACACAACTACCTGCATGTCTTCCTTCACCACATCCATGAACCTCCTCCTTGGCCTTCCTCTTTTCCTTCTTCCTGGCAGCTCCATCCTCAGCATTCTTCTACCAATATAACTCATGCCCCTTCTCTGCACATGTCCAAACCATCTCAATCACCTTGTCTCCAAAACGTCCTACATGCGCTGTCCCTCTAATAAACTAATTTCTGATCCTGTGCATCCTCATCACTCCCAACAAAAACCTTAACATCTTCAGCTCTGCTACCTCCAGCTCCTCCTCCTGTCTTTTACTCAATGCCACTGTCTCTAATCCATACAACATCTCAGGTCTCATCACAGCCCTATAAACTTTCCCGTTCACTCTAGCAGATACTCTTCTATCACAAATCATTCCTGTCATTACTTGATCATCAATAACATTAAATGCTCAGTAATCGATTAACAGCCGAATTAAAAGTTGCAGCAACTCAATAACGTATTGTGCTAGACACCTGACCATAAGATGCGTGTGTTTTTTTTTTTTTTTTATAACATCCCATTTCACATTTAGTTCCCATGTGCTGTAATAATAACCTTCACTCCTCTGGGGAGATGTTCCAGTAGATTCTGGAGATTTGTGTTCATTCAGCCACAAGCGTGTGAGTAAAGCCAGCTACTGATGTAGGTGAGGTTGTGCAGGCCTGGGGTGCAGTCAGCGTTTACATTCACTTCAAAGGTGTTTAATCGAAGGAGATCATCATCTTCATTGAGCTGGCTTTGTGCACAGGGGCATCATGATGCTGGAACAGTCGGGTGTCCAAATACTATTATCTATATTGTGTATATAAAACCCAACACAAGTTCTCCTTATATGAAACTATTTTACAGCACGATATGTGTGTGTGTGTGTGTGTGTGTGTGTGTGTGTGTGTGTTTAGGAATTCCATTCCTGCTGCAAGTCACCAACTGTTACCATGAATCTAAAAACATCATAAATTTGAGTGTCCCAGCAGCTGGCGAGAGAAACAGTTCACTCCGCAGCGTAAAATTGCACGCCAGCTGCCGAGTCAGCTCTGCAAATACGCGAACACCACGCAACAGTCTCGCCTCACAACGAACGTGTGAACCTGCGCTCCCGTACCACAGCATACGCCTCAGACAAAAGGCATGTCCCCGGCGTGCAGCCGCGCTTTAATACACAGGATGCGCATCCGAAAAGTGAAATGAGAACAGGAAGTGCTGAGAATGAAAGAAAACATCACGCTTTATTTTCCACTGTGCTGTACCGAGGCACTGAACCGCTGCTCGGCCGCCATTTTCGTCCCAGCTCAATAGGAATGCTGTGAGATTTTCAGCTCTTGGGAGACACGTGAAAAAAATGTAAATTTTTGGTATCTTTTTCCTCAACGCTGATGTCAGCTTCTATGGCTGTGTTTACACCGAAAGCAATATACAAGTATAAAACTAAAGATGTTTTATGATGATGTGTTTTTTTAAACACTTTAGGTCTACATTTGGATTAACTTCATTAAAACACTTTTTTCAAAAAAGTATCAACAGATTAAAACGAGTTTCTTGAAGGGGTCGAGGTTTTACAGGCAAGAAAAAAAAAAAGAGCTGATATTCATCACACCCCACTTTATGATGCTACATAGGCACTGTTGTGGTCTTGTATGAAATCACAGTGTTCATGCAAGAGCTAAAACAAAAAACTAAACAAACAAACAAACAAAAAAAATAAAAAACAAAAACAAACCTATTGCTCCTGCATTATTTTAGGCTTTTCGTTATTTGATATTTTACAATCTGGGTGATTTCAACTGACCTCAAAACAGCAACAAATCACAATCAAGCCTGGGAAAATGATGTGATGGGACATTATGTGATCAGCATTACTTCCCCATTCGATTGTGTGTACTGCACTTTTCCGTCATTACATTGAGAACATGCCATACTTTTTAAATTTAGGGCTAACCCTAAATTTTTCTAGCAATCATTTTCTACATTCAAGTCATAACAGGACATGAAGTAAACTGAATCATGTCGGGGTTGTGTCATTACATCCCTAATTTTATGGTGACATTTTATGTAATAAAATGATGCTGTGTTTGGATAGAAACCGCAACTGGCAATTCCTGACTACTGGGGAAAGAGGAAGCACAGGAAAAACCCTCCTCAACTGGGAATTCCTACTAAGAAAACATGTGCTTGTTCTCTAAACTGCACTTCGATTTCATATCGTAGAATCTCATAGACTCAGTAGTAAACACAGCAGCACAGACTTATACTGTAGACAATTTATGTTAAATCAATAACCTCTGGACTCTGTAGGTTAATATTTTGAGGTGGAAAATACACATCACTCATAAAAGACAGCTAGTGAACCAAACAAAGTGGTTTCACACAGATTTTGTGTGGCTGAAAGACACAGAGCTCAAAAGTGTCAACATTCTGAGATGCGGATGAGCGTTCCCTCGGCTTGGCCTTTCTCTTATGGCTAATAAAACGAAAACGGTTCTGATGACTCACTCATGGAGGAAAAGTCCCTGTCACAGGGACTCCTTACTGTAAACATCACCGTATTTACAGCTACTCCCGGAGAAACCACGATCTTGCAGGCTGATCCTCATCAAACTCTTCTTGTAAATCTCCCCTTTCCTTTATGCTCCATAAACGCCACCATCGTATTTGTAAAAGTTTACCAGGGTTCATGGATCATCATAATACAAATAACAGGGCCTGGTTCATATGCATCAAATCAATAATGAAGTCTCGAAAACCGTAATATTGTGGCAGAACTTGCTTGGGGTAACTTTCCCCAGCGTGCAAACAAAACAAAAAAGAAAACTCCCAACAAGGGACAACAACAAGGAAAGAAGTGATGAGTGAGACACGAGTCTCTCCTGTGCAGCTTCAGGGTGTTTTATCTCTGGCTGTTTTAAGGGAGTTGTGGAGGTTTTGAATGACCAGAAACCAAAAAAAAAAGGATCTTCAGAAACCCTGATCAACTCGATCACCCTCTCGCAGTCTGACAAATCATTTTACACTTTTACTGCATCAATTACTGTCCACGCGTCTATACAAAAACAACTTGCTCTGTAAAAATTAAATTTTTTCTATAGGATGTAAAACGAACCTAGCACACACCTGCTGTCTATCTGCTAACAAAGACGAGCTTGGACTGACTCTCATACGCACCACAAACGTCCTCATTTGCTTAGGGATCTGAAATATTCCTCGAAATCATATGTATATTCGTAAAGTGTCTTGTTTCTTTACCTTACAGCTGTAGATTGTGCAGCCTGGGAGAGAAAAGATCAGTGTGTGAGCGAGACCAACCATCAGTATCCTGTTTTTATTGTTACAGAGCCACCGCAATGGAGTGTGTTACGTTTACATGCTGCTAACTCACTGCACCGCTTCACACACACACACACACACACACACACACACACACACACACACACACACCTCTCTTACGCTTCCTCAGCATCACTATCTGCTCCTTCTTATATTACAAGCAAACCAGTAAACGGGGCATGAACTTTATGCACTTTGACGAGACCAAAGCCCAATTTACGAGTTTTTCTCACATGCGTTATATTTCAAACCAATTGCTCGTCCCTGGGAAAAAAAAGAGGACCTAAAAGTAAACAAATGACGCTTTACTGCTTTTTTAAAGCAGATCTCGGACCACGCTGTGTTCACGCCACGACTACATGACCGCGCTGGAAAACCGGACTACGTGTAATGGCTTCACACAATGCTACAGTGTGGAGAGAGAAGAAAATAAATATGACAAAAAGAGAACGGGAACTGAAATAAAACATCAGACACAGTTGGAGGAAGTGCATGATGCTGATCCACCAACGTAATACCGAGACGGTTTTATGCGTGGCAGGACCAGAACAGAGTCCGCTGCGGTCCAATCACATTCCAAAATGGTCGCACAAGACCACATAACATTTGCATCGAGAGTCTTTGTGCCTCTTCTAGAAATTTTCTAGTGGTCCCCACTGAAGACATGTGCCAGGAGTATCCAGCTTTGTGTTTCACTGTCTACCTGTGAATAGATCTCTGAAAAATCGCAGAAAAAAAAAACTGGGGTGTGAACTGGGCTAAAGAGGACCAAACCTGTTCCAGCAGGACAATGCTCTTGTACAAAATATGTGCTCCATGAAGACATGGTGTGTTAGGGTTGGAGTGAAAGAACAAGTGTCCAGCGTAGTGCAAATATCAACCCTATGACCATCTTTGGGATGAACTGGAATACTGATTAAACCACAGACCTCTGCTCTTGTAGCTGAATGATCTCTAATCCTCACAGCCATGCTCCACCACAGCACTCATATTACAACAGCCAAGAGGGAATAAATCTTCAATACTGCTTAGCGGTTGACCGATTCAACCTCCATTGATTGACACCGATAGCTGATTGCTGGAACGATGGGTAAAAATCCATACAGTTTTTCCGGGTTGTGTTATACGAGAGCAGGCCTCTAGAGGGGAATCACTAATGCCACATGCTGTTTTTTATTCACTTTTTATTATTTATATATTTTATTTTATTCATTTTGGATGTCACTATATTTTTTAGTGTTACTTTTTGTTTTAACGCATGCCTTTCATTTTCCTCAATATTTATTAATATAACTCATTAATTTCATTTAGAACCTTCTCATGATTCAGTATTTTTTCTCTTTTTTTATGTTTGTAAGCTTGGTACTATTTTACACTGAGTGGTGTTTGTTTTTTAATCCAGTATTCAATTTAAAAAATATCGGTTGATTATTCGGTTAGTACGATCCAACAGAGTTCTCGGTACCGGCAAAATCCACCATTAGTTGACCTCTATTATTGTTTGTAAGCATTAAGGAAAATCCCCCACAAACTTTTGACCTTGCATCTTCACTCACATCCCCGACTACCTATGCAGAAGATTAGAGATAGCTTGTTGTGTTCACACATGCCTAAAAAAGTTAAGAAAAAACACTAAGTCATCGATCTGAGAGCTAGGTTTCATGTGTGAACACACTGTATGTGTGTTCACTATAATGTGTGTTCACTGTATGTGTGTTCACTATAATTCTACTATAAAGAGGAAGTGACAGAGCGCTCCCTCCATCAGTGCTGTAATCAGATCCACGCTGCAGCTGTCGCTGCACATCACAATGGATCAGAGACAACAATAAATCAGAAGAAAAATTCAAAACTTCAACTGGTTTACACACAAAAACTCTCCACAGAACTCAAAGCTGAGATATACACTATGTGGACACCTGATTTTCCAGTCATATGTGGTTCTTCACCAAACTGTTCCCACAAAGTCAGAGGCCCACAATTATATAGGATGCATGAAAGTTGCCCTTCACTTAAAAACTAGGAGACCCAAACCTGTTCCAGCATGACAATGTTCCTGTGTACAAAGCCAGATCTATGAAGATCTGCTTCACATGGGTTGAAGTGGAGGATTTTGATTGACCTCTTGAACATTTTTGAACACATTTGGGATAAATGTGAGCACCAACTGCACCCCAGGCCTCCTTAACTCACCTACATCAGTACCAGACTTTACTAACACACTTGTGGCTAAATCGCCACAAAATCTATTGGAACATCTTCCCAGAAGGTAAAGTTAAAAGACCCTTTAAATACACAGCACATAGCATCTGTGATTAACCTCTAGAGGCCGCTTTCGTACTGTATAATGTATCTGTAGATGTAGATGCAGCAATCAACTATCGGTACCAATTAACCTGCAAAAACAATGAATCGGCTGACCTCTAGATAAAACGGACTTCTGATCGGAAGGTTGCAAGTTTAAATCCCAGCACCACCAAGCTGCCTCTGCTGGGCCCCTGAGCAAGGCCCTTAACCCTCAACCACTCAGGTGCATAAGTGAGTACAAAAACATGGTATTTCGTAAAAAATAAACATTAAACCAGTGAAAATTGCCTGCCATTTTATAGCTTAATTTTTCCACACACACACTTCCTTCTCCTGACTCACTAACTTTCACACACACACACACACACACACACTGACAGCATGCCACGCTCACACAATGCAACTCTATTTACATGCCATTTAAAATTGTTCCAGCTCCTGATAAGAAAATTTATTACAGGAAGTGATCAGGCATTAAAATGGAGGACGAGTTTTATTTTCTTTCATTATATTTTTATTACACCCTCTCTACCAGGCTGGTTATGAGTTATAGAGCTACACTGTAGTATTACAGCACATTTTAGTGTCAATGCAGCACCAATATAACAACTAAAAGTTATTGAAACACAAGTTGGAATATTTGTTTTGGTGAAAGAGCTTATAACATTTATATTTACAAATGAACTCTATGCTATAATTTATATTTACAAATGAACTCTATGCTATAATTTATATTTACAAATTAACTCTATGCTATCATTTATATTTACAAATTAACTCTATGCTATAATTTATATTTACAAATGAACTCTATACTATACTGTACTCTGAAGGCAGGACTGGCACAGGCGCGTGCACGCGGAAAGCCTAGCGCAGTGAAAATACCTGAATTTAACTCAAATTATATATATTTAAAAAAACATTTTTAATGGTGCTTAACTTTATTTCACATCAGTCTCCACTTTCTTTTCGGCTCCTACGACAGGAGCGACTTCCTGCGGTTTACGGAGGATCTACAGTAGCTTCCGGACACAACACGCGCGCGCACTCTGAATGGGCTTGAGGAATCCTACACACACGGACTTCAGCCCAAATTGACTTTAGGAAGTTTCTAAGACAGAAAATTTTTAAATATACCAGAAATAAAAATGAAACTTACTAGTATTCGGTTCGCCTGTACTGTTCCCTCGGCGGACTTCTCCACTGTGGTCCTGTCTAAATCCTAACCCTTTCCAGGTCGCTTCAGAGTCGGGGAGGTCCATAAAGAAGGGGTGTGTCGGTTTTTTTTTTACGTATTTTGTCTTTCTAACAACATTCAATCTGTTCGACTAAGCTGTTTCTATTTCACCAGAACATGTGTTTTTAGTCAAATAACCACGATACGTAAATAAATATATAAATATATATGTTCATTGTTTAAAAAATATAAAACGCTCCCCCCCTCACACACTTTTTGCATTTTGGTATTTCCCATGTGACGTTATCACAAGGGCACGTGAGGCAGGGTTTGAATTGGGATCGAGCCCGAAACCTGCTGCAGTGCAAATGGATTAAAGATGGCGGCGTCAGAATAGTTTTTATTATATTTATTTAAACACTGTTTTTTAATAATAAAATGTCCCAATCAAAACAAACAGAAAAAAATCCAATAAAGGATTGTTTTTTTTTTAGGATTTATAATACACACTCAATAGGAATAGAAGTAATAAGCACTAAATTATTTGGGGATGAAGGCTTAAGTAAGAAAATAAGGAATAAATAAGAGTATTAATGCTATAATTGTTTTAAAAATATTTCACAATGCTGTTATTTTATATATATTTGCAACCTTTAAATCCAGTCTGGATGAGCATCTGGGACATATCATTTGCAATACACCGTGAATAAGGTTTCAACAAGAGCAGTTTTTCAGTTGCTTTTTTGGAGAGATGGATTCTGAGGTTATGGTGAGGTAGATAAAACCAAATAATAAAGCAAAAAAACACATTTATTTAAAAAAAATTGCAATACAAAAAAAAATTATAATTATACTATATTTATATAAAGTATTTTGGAGACACAAACATTACATGCATGTATGTATGTATGAGGTGTGTTGCTGATCACCTCTGACTACAAATCCTTCAAAAACCTTTAAAAAAATACCAAACTACAAACTGATATTCCTGGGATAAAGCAATATATTCCTGCAGTTCCTAATGTTGTCCACCAGATGTCGAGAAAGTGCAACTCTTCATCTCAGGATGGTGTCCTCCAGATCTGCCTGTCCTTCAGCCAGTAGCGCTGCTGCAATGTAATGATACAAGGTTTACGTTTGACTGAAAGATGTTCGGAATATAGAGTTACACTATCATCCAGGTTTTCCAAAAGTGTCTGTCTTCATATATAATTCCAGGACCTCCACGCTTGTACTGATTATAATACGACCAAGTCTTAATCCAAATGCACTTTTCCTGCTGTAGACCACATGTAATTTCCTGCTGTAGACCCCCCCCCCCCCCCCCCCCGGCGTTTCTCCTATTTTGTTGTCTTGCAACCTGGAATAAAAATGGATTTTTGGGGGTTTGTATAATTTGATTATAAGAAGATGCTAAATATTTTTTATTGTGAAACAAACAAGAAATAAGACAAAAAAACAGAAAACTTGAGCATTCATAACTATTCACCCCCCCAAAGTCAATACTTTGTAGAGCCACCTTTTGCACAATTACAGCTGCAAGTCTCTTGGGGTATGTATCTTAGGCTTGGCACATCTAGCCACTGGGATTTTTGCCCATTCTTCAAGGCAAAACTGCTCCAGCTCCTTCAAATTGGATGGGTTCCGCTGGTGTACAGTAATCATACCACATATTCTCAATTGGATTGAGATCTGGGCTTTGACTAGGCCATTTCAAGACATTTCAATGTTTCCCCTTAAACCACTTTAGTGTTGCTTTAGCAGTATGCTTAGGGCCATTGTCTTGCTGGAAGGCGAACCTCCGCCCCAGTCTCAAATCTCTGGAAGACTGAAACAGGTTTCCCTCAAGAATTTCCCTGTATTTAGCGCCATCCATCATTCCTTCAATTCTGACCAGTTTCCCAGTCCCTGCTAATGAAAAACATCCCCACAGCATGATGCTGCCACCAACATGCTTCACTGTGGAGATGATGTTCTCGGGGTGATGAGAGGTGTTGGGTTTGCGCCAGACATTGCGTTTTCCTTAATGGGCAAAAAGCAAAATTTTTGTCTCATCTGGCCAGAGTACCTTCTTCCATATGTTTGGGGAGTCTCCCACATGCCTTTTGGCAAACACCAAACGTGTTTGCTTATTTTTTTCTTTAGGCAATGGCTTTTTTCTGGCCACTCTTCTGTAAAGCCCAGCTCTGTGAAGTGTATGGCTTAAAGTGGTCCTATGGACAATTCAGGGTTATCTTTGGTCTCTTTGTTGCCTCTCTGATTAATGCCCTCCTTGCCTGGTCCATGAGTTTTGGTGCGCGGCCCTCTCAGGTTTGTTGTGGTGCCATATTCTTTCCATTTTTAATAATGGCTTTAATGGTGCTCCGTCGGATGTTCAAAGGTTTGGATATTTTTTATAACCCAACCCTGATCTGTACTTTTCCACAACTTTGTCGCTCTTTGGTCTTCATGGTGCCGCTTGCTTGGTGGTGCCCCTTGCTTAGTGGTGTTGCAGACTCTGGGGCCTTTCAGAACAGGTGTGTGTGTGTATATATATATATATATATATATATATATATATATATACTGAGATCATGTGCACACAGGTGGACTTTATTCAAGTAATTACGTGACTTCTGAAGGTAATTGGTTGCACCAGATCTTATTTAGAGGCTTAATAGCAAAGGGGTGACTACATATGCACGCATCACTTTTCCGTTATTCATTTTTTTAGAATTTTTTGAAACAAGTTATTTTTTTCATTTCACTTCACCAATTTGGACTATTTTGTGTATGTCCATTACATGAAATCCAAATAAAAATACATTTTAATTCCAAGTTGTAAGGCAACAAAATAGGAAAAACACCAAGGGGGGGTCAATACTTTTGCAAGGCACTGTAAATATCAGAGAAGACATATTATAGATGGTATACACTGGACATAGGTTGAGAAAACAAACAATATATCATATCATACAGGTGCAGTTCAATAAATTTGAATATCATTAAAAAGTTTATTTATTTTAGTAATTTAATACAAAAAGTGAAACTCGTATATTATATAGATTCATCACACACAGACTGATATATTTCAAGTGTTTATTTCTTTTAATTTTGATGATATTGGCTTACAGCTAATGAAAACCAAAATCAGAAAATTAGAATGTTACTTAAAACCAATACAAAAAAATAAAAAAATTAAAAGATTGTCAGTTCTCTCTTTGCATGCATTACTGCAGCAATGTGACGTGGCATGGAGGCGATCAGCCTGTGACGCTGCTGACGTGTTATGGAATCCCAGGTTGCTCTGATAGCGGCCTTTAGCTCTTCTACATTGTTAGGTCTGCTCAAGTCAAGAGTCAAGTCAAGAGGCTTTTATTGTGATTTTTACTATTCATTGTGGCACACAGTAAAAACAAGACAATGTTCCTCCAAAACCCTGGTGCTACACTAAACAACATAGAGCTACAAAACACAACATCAAGCCACATAAAATGCACCGAATGCAACCTAGTGCAAACAGTGCAGACAAAAACAATACAGACAGACAACAATACAGACAGACAGGCAACACAAGACAGTGTGGGGCAATACACATAACACAAGATAGTGTGGGACAATACACATAACACAAGATAGTGTGGGACAATACACATAACACAAGATAGCACCGACCAGTAAACCTACTGTGTACTCTAAATATACAGTACTGTGCAAAGAGGACTATAAAGACTATAACTGAGAATATATGTAAACACAATGCAGTGCAAAAACAGCAGTCGCAGCAGTCGAGTGATGCAAAAAACAGCATGTAAACTGTGTAATATGCTTAAGTATAAATAATAATAAATAAATGGTGGTGGAATGGATTGAGATGAGTAATGAGTGTGTGTTAAGTTTAGGTTGTACAGTTCAGTAACACTCCG
>MU551654.1:555411-570020 GCA_024362625.1 Silurus asotus
GTGTGTGTGTGTGTGTGTGTGTGTGTGTGTGTGTGTGTGTGTGTGTGTGTGTGTGTGTGTGTGTGTGTGATTGTGAGTTCCAGTTTAGTTCTGTATATTAAAGAGCCTGATGGCTCGTGGGGAAAAAGTTGTTACATAGTCTGAATGTGATGGCCCGAATGCTTTGGAACCGCTTTCCTGATGGCAGGAGGGTGAAGAGTGTGTGTGAGACGAGTGTGTGGGGTCATCCACAATGCTGTTGGCTTTGCGGATGCAGCGTGTGGTGTAAATGTCCATGATGGAATGGAGAGAGACTTTGATGATCTTCTCAGCTGTCCTCACTATCCTCTGTAGGGTCTTGCGGTCCAAAACGGTGCAGTTTCAAACCAGGCAGTGATGCAGCTGCTCAAGATGCTCTCAATGGTCGTAGTGGTGGTGTCGCAGTAGTAGTAATGGTAGTGTCATTGACGAACTTGACGATGTGGTTTGAGCTAGGCATTGCTACACAGCCATGAGTCAGCAGAGTGAACAGCAGTGGGCTGAGCACACAGCCCTGAGGGGCCCCAGTGCTCAGCGTGGTGGTGCTGGAGATGCTGATCCCAATCCGGACTGACTGAGGTCTCCCAGTCAGTAAGTCCAGGATCCAGTTACAGAGGGAGGTGTTCAGGCTCAGTAGGCTCAACTTCTCAATCAGGTGCTGAGGAATGATTGTGTTGAATGCTGAGCTGAAGTCTATGAACAGCATTCGTACATATGTGTCCTTGTTGTCCAGGTGGATGAGGGCCAAATGGAGGGTTGGGGAGATGGCATTGTCCGTGGAGCGGTTTTGATGATACGCAAACTGCATGGGGTCCAGTGAGGATGAAAGCTGTGTCTTGATGTGCCTTATAATGAGGCTCTTGTAGCACTTGATCACGATGGGTGTGAGCGCGATGGGACGATAGTCATTGAGGCAGGAGACAGTAGACTTCATCTGCACATCTGCACAGGAACCATGGTCGTCTTCTTGAGGCACGTAGGAACAACGTTGTTTAGGGAAATGTGGAAGATGTCGGTAAAGACATCCGCTAGCTGTTCTGCACATTCCCTGAGCACTCTGCCAGGAAGGTTGTCTGGTCTAGCAGACTTCCGTGGGTTGAATCTGCCTAGAGTTTTCCTCAATTTAGCTGTGGTTAGACAGAGCACCTGGTCACTGGGAGGAGGGGTGGTCTTCCTCGCCTTCACGTTGTTCTGTACTGCAAACCGGGCGTAGAAGTCGTTAAGCGCATCCGGTCACAAGCAGGTGAAGTTGTCTTGTAGTTTGTGATCGGCTGGATGCCTTGCCACATGCGCCGGGTGTCTCCGCTGTACTGAAAGTGGCCGTGAATTCTCTTGGCGTGTGTGCACTTCAACTCTCTGATGGCATGGGACAGTTTGGCCCTTGCTGAACTTAAGGCCATCTTGTCCCCTGCTCTGAAGGCAGAGTCTCTTTGTTTCAGGTGCGCGCGCACTTTTGCGGTCATCCACGGCTTCTGGGTGGCGCGTGTAGTGATGGTCTTGGAGATGGTCACGTCATCAACGCACTTGCTGATGTAGCTGGTCACTGTTGACGAGCACACCTCCAAGTTGATCGAATCACCGTTGGTTGCAGCCTTCCTAAACATGTCCCAGTCAGTGCACTTAAAACAGTCCTGAAGAGCAGAGGTGGCTCCTGCTGGCCAGGTTTTCACCTGTTTCAGAACAGGTTTAGAGCGTCTGACAAACCAGTATGCTGGAATTAGCTGGGTGTATCATATCTTCCTCTTTACAATACCCCATAGATTCTCCATGGGGTTAAGGGGGGGGGAGTTTGCTGGCTCATGGATACGTCTGTGTCTGAAGGCTCATGAAGCACTGACTCCAGCTGCAATCTACTCTTTGTGAATCTCCCCAAACTTTTTAATGAGCTTCGTTTTACCTTTTTCTACCACATTTATTCCTTCCATTCAACTTTCTATTAATGTGCTTGGATACAGCACTCTGTGAACAGCAGCTTCTGCGACGACCTATTGTGTCTTACCCTCCATGTGCAGGGTGTCAATGATCATCTTCTGTACAACTGTCAAGTCAGCAGTCTTCCCCCATGATTTTGTAGCCTGAACCAGACTGAGACACCTTTTAAAGGCTCAGGAAACCTTTGCAGGTCTTTGGATTTAATTAGCTGATTATAGTGTGACACCACGAGTCTCCAATATACAATTTTTTCACAATATTCTAATTTTCTGAGATACTCAATTTTGCTGTATGGTTTTCATTAGCTGTAAGCCAAAATCATTAAAATAAAAATAAAGAAATATATCAGTGTGTGTGTGATGAATCTATATAATATACAAGTTTCACTTTTTGCATTGAATTACTAAAATAAATCAACGTTTTAATAATATTCACATTTTTTGAGATGCACTTGTATATAATATCCTATAATACCCCCTATTCTATCCTATCATACACTGATCAGGCAGTGGCGGGTGGTCAGAGCAGGCAAAGCTTTCTCTGCTGGCCTAAACACTATCAGAAGCACTAACCTACATTTACAACCTAAATTCTATTTAAATTTGTTCCATGAAATTGTATTAATTTATTTCCAACTGTTTATACTCTTCATTTCATGGCGTTTCTTTTGGCTGCACTGCTTCCAGTACGTGTATGTGGATGTTAGATTTTTTGTCCAATCAAATTTCAGCCTCTATGTGCTGCCATTTCACTCCAATCTGCCCAGGGCTTGCAAAGTTAATACTGCAGGCTCTTTGACCATTGTCTCCTTAATAAAAACTCTGTTTCTTTAACAATCAGATTTCATACTCGCCCCACAGGGCAGCTAGCTGGCCCGGGATAGCATCAGCATTTTTCCATCCGCTGATTGGTTGGTCAGAGGGGAAACTGTTACAGCCAAGTTCGACTGGTAAAACATGTCTGTAGCTCTGCACACATTATTACATCTGAGTTAGACTTTTTTATGCCTGAAGGAGGAAGAGAAATTGATTTGGTCTCTGACATACTTAAAAATACATTTTCAAGAAAAGCTAGACTGAAAAGCGTGAGTTTGCATCTCTGGTGAGTAGGTTATTAAAATTTTTTGTCATGTTGTTAGACAAATATTGATTCTGAATTGCTCCAGATGATAGAGGTGCACAGTTAAGGTTGTAGTGTAGAGTTTTGGAGTCTTAACTGGGTTTCTTGCTTTAGTAAAATAGAATTTACCCTCCATATGTAAAATGCCTCTCTCTCTGTAATGCCACATGTTGTTATATTGCGTTTTTGTATAGTATTGATTGATTGATATTGGTTTCTATAATCATGACGTGATAGTGGGGGTATTAAGAGGTGGATTAAGTCCAGTAAGTCCCCACTTTCACAGTGAGCACTTCTGGGTCGGCGGCCATCTTGCCGTTTTTTTGCGCCTCCCATTATTTAAGGATATCCAATACTTTAGCTCTGGGCTAGAATATCTTACCGGCTCCCTAGCCCCTGAGATTACTCTTGCCACCCTGCCTGCCCTGGTTTATGATCAAGTTTCTGATCCTGAACCTGATCCTGTTCCTGACCCTGATCCCTGTTCTTCTCTGCCTCCCTAGTTACCTGGTTTAAACTCTGGAATGTTTATTGTTTTTTTTTTTGTTTCTGCTCTGCCTATGTTGCTTCGTTTTGCTGGCTTTCTACATTTTGGACTGTTGTGAATTTTGGTTTTGGTTTTTCCCTGCATCTCCCTGTTCGTCTCTGTTTTTGACTCTGGACTGTTTTTTGGACCTTGTTTTTGCCTTTGCCCTATTACTCTGCTAATCTTATTAAAGCCTGTTTTCTCCATACCCCTGTGTGCATCCTGCATTTGGGTCCTTACTCACCTAGCCCTGCACCCGTGTGCTCTGACACAGGTACCAAATGCACGGCCTGCCACTGTGATCAGGTATAACATTATGACCACCTGCCTAATATTATGTTGGTCCCCCTTTTGCTGTTAAAACAGTTGAGACTCATCGAGCATTAACATCATGAACTTCTTCAGCAGTTTGAGCTACAGGAGCTCGTCTGTTGGATCGGACCACACGGACCAGCCTTTGCTTCCCATGTGCATAAATATGCCTCAGCCGCCCACGACCCTGTCACCAGTTCACCACTGGTTCTTTCTTGTACCACTTTTGATAGATACTGACCACTGCAGACCAGGAACATCCCACAAGATCTGCAGTTTTGGAGATACTCTGACTCAGTCGTCTAGACGTAACAACTCAGCGTATATCCTATTCTTTTATACCCAATTATTATCTACTCTATCTTTTATCCTGTCCGATCATGACACTTAACACTGTTCCTCTTAGTTTGAACTAAAGTCAATAAATAATTTACTTGTTAACGGTAGACTGTGTGCATGGAGAAATTGGTATGTTTCATGTGAACATTAGCTCTGCTAGCCCATGTGTACACTATGGGATTGAGACACAGCAAACCTAGCTTAACCATGTTATAAATGAATATCCGCATTAATGTACTCACTTGGTGTACTCCTGTGGGATCTTAGTGATGCCTGGAGACTCTTCTCTGTCAGTCTGGGTACCGGATTCCTTACCGGACCTGGCCGTATCCCAGCGTTCCACTGGATTTGACTGATCTTGTTTTCTGAGTCTTTACTAGAGAAAGGCGCAGCACTCTGCGTTGCCCACTGAGGTCTGCTTTGCCGTCTCTTACTGTCCGCACCGAGCTCTAGCGATGACAAGATCTGAGAAAGAATAAGGATTTAATATGCAGATTTCCTGATTTTCTAGATTTCATTCGCTATCCAACCCGTTAATGATGTAAAAATCCTGACCAAACTCAGGTGCCATTTAGTGAATTTGTGGTCGGTTGCCTGCTGTCAGTGTATTGTGTAATATCTTTACAGATATTAGGAGTGGTATCTTATATCATGATATTTATATTTATTTTCTAGAAATATATGGATGTATAAAAGGAGTTTTCGACACCAAAGGAACCTTTTCTTGCGTGTGGAAGAGGCCCCATGTCTTTTTCTTTTAATTGTATTTACTGTTTTTCTCACCAGTTCCACACCGCAGAAGATGCACCTTTTCTCAGCACAATCTTCTTGTTTGTAGAGGGATTTGTAGAACCTGCTACCTCTGCTGCCCCGCGTTTACTCCGGCGATGAAGTTAACAAGTGGGATCTCTACCGTTTGGCACATTTCTACCGTGTCTCGCGGTATATATAGCCCACCTCTTACAGACATGCAAACATTTTTTCAAGAACGATAAACATCTCAGCTTATCTCATGTAGCTTTATTTATCGCTGAATGTAGAAACCACCTTGCTTAAATTACTACTTGTAAACTTACTACTTGTAAACGGTGTATAATATTCAGTCCACAGTTCCACTGTGTAGCAGCTTACCATAGACTTGGCCTTGCAGCGTTTGTATGAGGAGGCAGACAGGGTTTTCTTCTGTGTGCTTTCCTGCGCTGTGTCGGGATTAGTCCTTCTGTTTCTTGTTTGTCTGCAGAAATATCCGAGATGATTTCATTTTTGATGCTAAACACACACATGCTGGACATACAATGTGCGCAGGACTTGCACAGGAGAAGATCAGGTTATCTTGGGGTATATTGAGGACTATACCACTTTTTTTTACTCTTTCAGGATAGTGTGTGTGTATATGTGTTTGTGTGTGCATGCAGAGAACTGTCAACGTGGTCTTACAATTCTCTTGCATACTCGAACGGGTCGAGGTTGTCCAAGTAGTTAAAGCGTATCGTGTCAGTAGGGTGTCTGTCTGAGTCTCTCCAGGGCGGAAGTCCTTTTGGTGAAGGTAAACTCCGACCATGCTGACTCAGGACACTGGGCCTCGTTTCTCCATTCTCCAAAGTCAGATCCTCAAATTCACTGCTGATCACCTTCACCTCAGGAATGATAATTTCCTCCTTGTCAAGTGTCTGTGAAAGTAAAAAAACACCCCAGCAAACTCAAACTCGAACCTTGGAAAATGACAAATATACAAATATAGATTTATTTCCTAGCATGAAAATGACGTCCTCTTCAGCCCACATTCTATACCGAGTCTCACCTTCGGTCGGCTTACGTGAAGCCTCTGCACGGTTTCAACATAGTGCCTTTTCCACACGCCCTGCTCAAACGGTGTAGGAGTGAAAGTTATACACCAACCCAGTTTTAGGCATTTCGGCATCCACAGCTGGTCCAGCTCCACCAGGCTCTTCCAATGCCAGCTTACCTTAGAGAGGTTCCGAATAATTAGGGAAAGCATCAGTTTCCATGGTATACTTTATATGACGTTATATATGACTGCTTATCAAGTGACCCAACTGTTAAACTCCTAAAAATTGCAGATGATACTACACTCATCAGACTCATTCAAGATAGTGACGGGTCTGCATATAAGCAGGAGGTGAAGTGGCTGGTGCTACTGTGCAGTCAGAACAAGCGAGAGATAAACACACTCAAAACTGTGAAGATGATAGTGAATTGTAGATGATGGACATTAGGAAATACCCCTCAACACTACCTCCCCTTACAATATTCAGCAGCCCTGTGCCATCTGTGGGGACCTTCAAGTTTCTGGACACTCCTATTTCCCAAGATCTAAAATGGGACTCCAACATAAACTCTATTCTAAAAAAGACCCAGGAGAGGATGTACTTTCTACACCTATTAAGGAAGTACGGTCTGCCACAGGAGCTGTTGATGCAGTTCTACACTGCAGTTATTGAATCTGTCCTGTGCACATCAATTACCATCTGGTTTGGTGCAGCAACAAAACAGGACAGGAACAGACTGCAACACACAGTTAAAACAGCAGAAAAAATCTGTGGTGCTTCCCTGCCCACTCTCCAGGACTTGGCAAGCGCTACAATCACCTTTATTAATAACTCACCTTAACTATATTCCCTGCTTCATATCTGTAAGTACTTTTAGAACTGTCAGTCATCACATCATCCGTATATGTTACGTATATGCTCCAACGGTCACTGCTGTATAATCGTACAAAAGTTCTAAAGTAAGTCTTTATCGTACCTGATGCACAATACTGTTATTTGCACTACCATGCACTCTCGCTCTTTATGTACATTACTGAGCTGTTATATACTCGTTTGTCTATAATGTCTCACATTGTCTGTATTGTCTCGTATAGTCTGTTTTGTCTTGTATAGTACGAGCTAAATGTGTAGTGTTATTTATGGCTTTCCAATTTGAGAGTTGGAACCAGATTCCTTGTGTGTGTGTTGACACACTTGGCCAATAAACCTGAATACAACTCACCTTTAAGATTATTTCTCTTCCTGATTTTTGATTTGCCAGCATGTTTTTCATATATCATTGAAATTTCTCCTGTTAGTCTTTACAGGTAAACTGTTACCTTCTACTGGTGGCATGTTCTGTTTAATACCATTAAGGATCTATAGACAACTTGTGAATTGCATGCTGTATTCTACAAGACACCAATAGAAACTGTTAGGATGTCATTAAAGCATCCAGATTTTCCTTTTTCATGTTATTGATGAGAACGTTTTTTTAACGTACATAAACAAACTGAATAATGGAACCTACTAATGGTTTGTAGTGGAAACCTTTAGAATTTCTGTGATGAGTCTATTTTTTTTTTCAGCAGCATATCGTGCCACAAACATGCACACCAGTGCTGTTAATTATAAAGTCTGAGGCATACATAAAGCCCCCTCTCATATACAGTATATCATAATATATATATATATATATATATATATGATAACAGCTATCATACGCTGTTACCATATACATATTACGCTATAATAACATTATATCCCGCGTATTATAACAGTCATCCCCCAATAATTCCATTGAACATCACAGCTTCTTAAAGACTTAGATAAATCTGATTAAATTACTGAAATATTTAATTTACTTGAAAATCAGCTACATCAAAACATATGCAGCAAGTGTGTGTACAATACCCCCATTAGACAGGCACACCAGAGTAAAAAAATATAAAGAAATTTCCCCTTGATTTGATTAGTTTTATTACTCATGATATTCCTGCTTGTACAATACTTGAATTCATGTCTAATGCATTTTATAGTATTCAAAAATTATTTTGATATATGCCAGTGGTGTGCCATCAGGGCCAGCAAAGCCTTCTCCTCTACACTTACAACCTAAATTCTAATATTTGTCTTAATAAATTGTATTAATTTATTCCCAACTGTTTATTCTCTTCTTTTCGTAGGGTTTCCCTTGGCTGTACTGCTATGTGTATGTGGATGTTAGATTTTTTTGTCCAATCAGATTTCAGCCTCTATGTGCTGCCATGTCAATCTAATCTGCCCAGAGCCTTCAGAATCAGTACTGCTGGCCTTTTTACCATACAGAATATTAGCAATGGGTCTGTGTCTTTAGCCAATCAGATTTCAAATTCACCTCACAGGGCAGCTAGCTGGTCCAGAATAGCGTCAGCATTTTTCCGTCCCCTGATTGGTTGGTCAGAGGGAAACTGTTACAGCCAAGTTCGACTGGCAAAACATGTGTGTGTAGCTCTGCACGCATTAATACAAATAAGTTAGACTTTTTTATGCCTAATGAGAAAGAGAAATGTATTTGGTCTCTGACATTATTAAAAATGCATTTTGAAGAAAAGCTAGACACCGTGAGGAGGTCTGCCAACCCCGAAGCTAGCTAGCTTGTCTTAACCCAGGAAAGGGTTTGTTCACCACTTCCAGACCAGTGAATACAAGGGGTATCAATGGCTTACAGCCTCTGAGGAGCGATGCAAATTATGAGTCTGCATTTCTGGTGAGTAGGTTGTATTTTATTTACATTTTAATGTTTTTGTCATTTTATTAGACAAATATTGATTCTGAACTGCTCCAGATGATGTAGGTGGCGCAGTTGTAGTGTAAAGGTTTGAAGCTTGCTTTAGTAAAATGGTATCATTCACCCTCCATATGTAATTCCACCTGTTGGTATATTGCGTTTTTGTATAGTAATTGAGACCTGAGTGGTGGTATTAAGAGGTGGATTAAGTCAGGTAAGTCCCCACTGAAGGCCCAGGTACCAAATGCACGGCCCACCACTGATATATGCAAATTCAGAATATATTATTTATGAATTTGTTAAGCAATATAAAACTAAACCTGCAGCTTTCCTATTGTGATTGAAGTTATTTACCTGTGCACATCTACAGAGGCTTCGTGGGTCGAGGAATGAGAAGATATAAAGGCATATGATTCTGGGCAGAACACTCGTAAAGTCCAGCGCTTCCACAGGCACCCGAGTGCACAGAGTCTGACGAAGAAACTTCAGCTGGCCCACGGAGCATCGGGAGAAGAAATCCTGCAACACCAGCTTCCTCTGGCTATCCGACCACTTATCAAACTGGGAAACAGATTGGTGCAGTGTTTGAATAATTATGCGATGTCGTGTTTCTGTGTGTTGCAGAGGGACTACAAAAAAACAAGTTCTTATTTCTCACCCACTTGCCGACGAGGTTTCTCCTCTCTTCAAAGACCTTCAACAGAACAAGAGAACCACATGACCGACAATGTTTAGATGTATGACCACTACTAAAATAAGGAAGAATAATACTGAAAGGGTTCAAAAATGGTCAGATGGACACACATGGCTGTTGGATATGTGGTGGTTTAGTGGTGTCCAGGAGCTCATCTTGGTCTGCATCTTGCTGCCCATGGTGTTCCAGCGTAACATCAAAAACACTCCTGTAAAATAATGAGCGATTGCAGTGACGCAATGTAATCAGTATTAAGTAGAATAGTACCATGATGAAACAGTGTACTGGGTGTAAAGCAGTGGCAGGCCAAAAAGGCCAGCAATGCTTACTCTTACTTTTTCTCGGACTTGCGTTCTAATATATTTTTGTCCATGGATGTTATGTCATTATTCTTTTCTCCTCATTTCATAGCTTTTATCTCCTTGGACCGAGTGTAAGTGTAAGTTGGCTTTTCTATACAATCCGATTTCAGCCATCACATAATGTATTAACATCAAATATACCTAAATTAGGCCCTTTACAGTCAGCACTGCAGGCACCTGTAGCGTAATATTCATGTGGCTTGATGGCCATCTAACAGGCGCCCAATAACGTCGGCATTTCCATGGTAAGAGCGGGCACTAGTCAGAGTTCGCAAACTGCATCTGTAGCAAACTGCAAAAGCTCAAATACATTCTTGTGGATTAAATGGGTGGGTTTTTTTTCATTGCACAACCCCTGACAGAGGAGAAGATATTGATTTGGTTACAGATGCACTTACATTTCATCACATTACAAGATATTGTGATGAAAGGTAGAATGTGTGAAGACTCCAGGTTGCTGGAAAGGAAAAATCTCCCTCCCTCCCAGTTACCTTCATTGAGATGTTGGAGCAAACACACAGACACCAAGGCGTTAAAAAAGTCACCTATAAAATGATCACAGCCAACACTTGTTCAAGTTAATATTTTACCCATCAGCAATGTTTATGAGCCCTGAGTACCAACCTACCAACTGTACCTCAGAGTGCTACATGAGTTTAGACAGAAAAAATAATTATAAGTCTATGACTGCATTCATGAATGACCAGTGGTAGAGGGTAACAAAGTAAATGTGCTTCATAATTTGTACTTCTGTAATTGACTGAAGTATTTCCTTTTAGAAAGAGATTTATTTTAACTTCCCTACATTTCAAAGTCAAATCTCTTACTTTTTTTTAAACTACATTTTGTGAAATCAGTCGTTCCTTGTTATTTATTAGCGGATAAAAACTTAACTGGTCAAACACACAGCAAACCAGCAATCATACAGTTCAGCGTCAGTTCAACAGCGAGCAGAACATTTAGAGAGGAATAAACGACTCAAACTCACCACAACACCTTATTTGCGTGATTTTTTAAGCACTTGAAAATAAGGTTTTGGGCTCATGATAATTGTAATAGATATCAATATGTTTAACTATATGGTTAACATAAATATGTTTATGTTATCAGAAGAATATTATAGACTATTAATAGATCAGTGTGCGAGTCTTTTCACATAAACTAAGTTAATTAAGTAAAGAGTCTTCTGTCAAAAATTACAATAGGAACATTACAGATGTAATGAATCACAGTACATTGGATTCTTAAGTACATTTGAAGGCAAATACGTTTGTACTTTTACTCTTTAAGTGAAAGACTGAATGTATCCAGGCTGTACAGCCATCATATAGAACACAAGCAGAGAAAAGATGATGATGATCAGGTATCAGGAATGTCTCAGTCGCTGACTCCCTCTGTCTTATCCACGTTAACCCCAAAGTTGTTCTTCCCTTCTGCCGCACTTGTTGTTTGCTTCGTAAACTAGCCTACATCTGTGGTAAGTGAGAGCCAGGAAATGATACAATAGTGGTAGGTTGAAAAACGGCATGCAATGAGAAGAAAAAATATTAATAATTTTACTAAATAGATTGAAACTAAAGTAATGAGCCTGGGTTGAAAATGTAAGACGATGAAAGATATTTGTGTAAAAAATTTCATGAGTGAAAGTAAAAAGCTGTCAGGAAAATAAATAATGAAGTAAAATACTGATACCAGAAAATCTACTCAAGTACAGTAATGAAGTATTTGTTCTTCATTACATCCCACCTCTGGTTTTTATGTACTTTTCATAAACAATGAGGAATAATAAAAAAAAAACCTAAGTATAGCAACAAAAAAAAACCCCAAAAAACACAAATACACCTATGTACATAACACAAAAGTAAATAAATACATGCTTTCTTACATAGATTCATGTGACAAAAATTATGTAGTAAAGGACACTGAAATCTGCATCTGACTTCACCATACAAGACAATGACCCGAAGCATCCGTCCAAGCTCTGTGTTATTTAGAGAGCAAACAGTCACCTGGAGTGTTATATATCATGTAATGGCCTGCTCAGTCACTTCACCTAAATCCTAATGAACTTCTCTGGGATGAACTGGATCACAAGGTCAGAGGAACATCTCAAACTAGTGAAGAACATCTTTGGCAAGTTTTACAAGAGGCATCAGTATTCGAACAGAATGGGGTTGGGTATATATTTGTTTGGTCAAAGTAAACCACGCCAATGAATTACTTTGTTTGTTGCATATAAACAAAGGGAACATGCACGATCCTCTCTCAACTGCTGTATTACACTACATTACACTACATCACACTGAAACACACGTTAGGAACATTTTTTAACGGTTAACACGGGCTTGTATAGTAGTAGTAGTAGTCACATACCGTTAGCAGAAGCCTACAAGTGCAGAGATAGCAGCCATGTTTACCGATCAGAGTCTGGTTCCTTATACAGTTTGATCGGTTTCCATGGAGTTCGTTTGCGCCGCCTCCGAGCAACGACTCCAGCACCACCCCTCCATTTCTACTGCGCGCCGCTGCTGCTGCTGCTGAATATAAAACCGTCTCAGCGCCTCGGGACCTGCTTTAATTAACGACCACAGTATATAATATATTAATAATATATTTTCCACTTGGCTTTTATTCGCATGTAACGCTCTCTCTTACCGCGTGCGCGCGCTCGTGCCCGCTGCCGCTGTTGTTACTCGAAGCGCCACACCAGGCGCGCGGTTTGCACGCGCGCAGACGCAGGAGACGTGAAGAAGAGCCGCGGTGAGTGTGTGCGTGTGAAAGACGGTCCAGTGCGTGATTCTTTCATCCGCTGCATAGCAGTAAGGAGGCCTGCATTCGGTAAGAAGAACCGAACACCATCACAGAGACGCCTTCATTACTCCGGTAAGGTTCCTCTGATTTCATCTCACAATACACTGAGCGAGCACGCGCTTTGTTCTTCAAAGAACATGGTCCCGTGCGTGCATGATATACGCTCGAGAAGTGATACCGCCGTGATGAACGTGTCTCTATCTATCTATCTATCTATCTATCTATCTATCTATCTATCTATCTATCTATCTATCTATCTATCTATCTATCTATCTGTCTGTCTGTCTGTCTGTCTGTCTGTCTGTCTGTCTGTCTGTCTATCTATCTGTCTATCTATCTGTCTGTCTGTCTGTCTGTCTGTCTATGCATGTATGCTCCACTCATCTGGGAAGGTTTTTCACTAGATGGAGGAACTGTATGGATTATAGTGATCATTCAACTACATTAGCATCAGTGAGTTCAGGTACTGATGTTGGTGAAAGGTCTGGAGTTCAGTTGTTGTTTCAGTTCATCTTATAGGTGAGGTCAGCATGTCCCCATGTCTTCATCAAGCTCCATAGAGCATTTTCATTTTGGAACAGTGTATGAGGCTTTGATTTCCAGTGAAGAGAAATTTTAATGCTACAGCAGACAAGGACATTTTAGACGACTGTGTGCTTCCAGGTTTGTGACAACAGTGTAGGACATAACCACACATGGGTGTGATGGACTGGTGTCTGCATACTTTTGGCCTTAAAGTGAATTTTGAAATGTTTTCATTGCAAGAATAGTAATAAAAAGACATCATTCATGTGTTTTTCCTTTCTTTTCTTGTTTTTTCTTTTTACACACAACAGTATGAAATTCCTCAGTGCCAATTACAGAGACGCATCCCTTTATCATAATGCTGCCCCCACCATGCTTCCTTGTGGGTATGAGGACACAGTTCATCTTTTACCAGGTATGATGCGTTACTTACAAAGAGTTTTATTACTCTTTATTCTTTAGTGTTCCAGAAGAGCTTCGGTGCATACTACCTGACTGGTTCCAGGTCTTTGCTATGGCTTTGCAGCTTTTTCTTTACTCACATGTTGTTTAATAATGTTCCTGAGAATATTACACCTTCACCTTCATCAAATAGCATTTCAATACAGTATCTCCCTATAAATGGATGGATATTTGCAGTATTAGACATATCCGAGGCAAACGTGTCTACATGTTAATTTTGCCCCCCAAAAAATGATCCTCTACCTTCTTTAAAATCGTTTGATTTAGATCTGATGATTTTTCTATTGTAATCCTGTCCTGAATCAGTACATAGTCTTTGTGTACACTGAGAAGAGAATGCGTCACTGGTATTGCATGTGAAATTTGTTCTGGTCTTTTTTCTACAGATCTGGTGAGGTGGTCAAATAAGTAAAAAAAAAAAAAAAAGAAAAACAATTAAACTAGGCCATGCAAGTACACCTGAAGAAGGAACATTGTTAAGAAGCTCTTTTACGTTTTACAGCAGAACAATGGAGATCAGCTAATCCACTGGCACCACCTCAAATTCAAATCAATGAGGCAACTCTATCTCTCATAAAACACACACACACACACACACACACACACACACACACACACACACACAAACCTAGCCCTCCCTAAAACATCGCAGAGAGTGACATCATTCGGTTCCTGACATGTTTCTGGCTGAGGTCAGGACAATGGATCTTGCTTGGGTCGTTCTTTCCATGCTAAGCACATGCACAGCTATCAACATGCCTTCCTCGAGCAGCCACAGCAGCTTCACCTGCGAGCCCATTACACTCAGGATGTGCCAGGGTCTGTCTTACAACACCACGTTCATGCCCAACCTACTCAACCACTACGATCAGCAAACCGCAGCTCTTGCCATGGAGGTACGTCTACTGTCGATTCTTTGCTTTGTGTGCTTACATATGTTTATATGTATGTGTGTATGTATGTATGTGTG
>MU551654.1:570046-655070 GCA_024362625.1 Silurus asotus
ATATATATATATATATATATACTAAACTTCATTCTTAATGGTCTTAAAAAGGTCTTAAAAAATTTGACTGTGTGAAACCTGCAGAAACCCTGTGATTTATTTTTCATAAACCACAAAAGACTGTTGACCAAAGTTCTATAAAAAGTAATAAAGGGTCACACAGATACAACCAACATATCATAAAATGAAGACTTTATACTGAATCATAAGCGAAAACAAACAAATATGCTTTAAAATGTGACTTGGGTAAAGACTCTACGTAGAGCAGGAACACGTTCCAAAGCTTTGGGCCAGCAGTTGAGAACGCTAGGTTTTAAAGGACAGTTGTAAGATATGAGGACCTGGATGGAAAAGTTGAATGGAAATGTTATCAGAAATAAAAAAAGGTTTAAACTAAATTTCAGGAGGGGCGTTTAAATCAGAACTTTTAGTTTATAATATAAAAGAAGAAATTGAAAATGAATACACTTATCCCAATGTTTAAATAACACCCGGAAAGATTTGGCATCGAAAGATTTGTCGGTACGTCTAAACCATGCTAGGAAATCCTGCTTCACTTCCCTGATAACAGGGAACCACCATGGGATCGATACTGACGTCACATATATTCTGCCATCTTTAAAACGCTCTCCTATCCGTACTGTGCTTGAAGTCTTCTGTAGATATCCGTGCGTTTTATGCCTTCGTTTACATGAAACTTTATCACCACACTGGGGCTATTGCTATATTATTTAAGTAATCAAGGATTCTAACGATTATTCAATCGATTAATCGTGTAATTGGATAATTAGTATTTTTTTCTTTATTAAAGATCGATACTAAATAAGAGAGAAAATAAGATGGGCCTCTTAAAATGAACAAGTATTTTTTATTTTTTTTTTTAAACTAAACGTACATTTTTATTACTAAAATCACAAACAAGAATAGCGATAAAAAACCAAACCCATTAAGTGCATTTAATAGCCATATTACATCAAAATGCAAATACAGTTGCGTTCTAAAAGTCCCTCTGCAGTGGCTGTAGGTTATGAGAAAGTATTTGTGAGAATGTATTCTGACCGGTGCGTCAGTAATTATGGTCCGTGGGAAACACAGTGCTCCGTGTCTAGTTAAATGTCATCGAGGCAAATTAAATCTTTTGCAATTTGAATTACTTGAGTTATTTGAGGAATCGTTACAGCCCTACCCCACATGCTGTTCCACTCACTAACACTGTTGTCTGCCAATTTGATTAATGCCGTTTCTGGAGATCTTTCAGTAATGGGACACACTAGCCATTTACTACTCTGTGTAGTACCACCATGCTAGCATCCATTTTTATACCTGTAAAAGTAGAATTCCAGGTTTACGTAGGTAGAAGTTAAACCCAATTAAAAAAGACTTGGATACAACAGATAGAAACAAGCACTGGTGTTCTAGTCAAAAACCCAACTAGTTGAAGAATTTGGCTCAGTATAACCGTTTTTTGTTTAATCTTTTTTTAGTGGCTCATTATCCAGTTGGAACATAAAGTGTATGTAGTACGTACAGAGGCTTTCCCGTTTCTCCTGCACCATGCTTTATGATCGGAGTGGTATTTCCCTGGTGTTGGGCGGGATTTGGTTCGCATTAAACATTTTGAATAAAAAGCTTTTGATCAAATGGTTTGACTTTTAGTGTGATCAAAATCTTCACCGGATAAAATGTTTAGTATTGTTTCAGTATTTTGAACAAAGTTTTAACATATTAGTCCTAATGTACAACTGGAATGTACAGCCCTCAATTATTTAGATTATTCTATACAGAGTCACTTTCAAATAATCTGAGGACGAAAGTCTAGTTTACTATCCTGAGGATAGGGGAGTGGAAACTGGATTCTGGAGACAGTGTATGTCCTAGATTTCAGGAAATGACTCAATTATTTGAAATGAATCTTTTATCGTGACTCCACCGGAGCAGAAGGCAGAACTAATGGTTGAGGAAAAGCCTTAAAAAAAGAATACGACTGACAGGAAAAACTTAACGAATAATAAGACTCATGGAAACGCTTCCAGAAGGTTCATGATGATGTTCCTATTCCGTGCCTTCGTTCGGGTATTTATTTAAAACAAACGACAGACTCTTTATTATTTTCAACCCCAGAAGATGGTTGTAAAAGCACCAGCGTGGAATGAACTCTGCGTAACCTCGTGTCAATTTGTGATACTAGACGTTTGCCCAAGGTTTTTTTTTTTTAGGGGGATGAGGGAGCGTGGTCGTGTTTGCAGAATGAAGGATATCTGAGCAGGATTAATGTTGTCCTGGACAACTCGATGCTGCATTCATTTTTTAGAGTAGAGGCTGGCCCAAGTGTGTTGTTCAATTCCTCAGATTCCATTAATGCTGTTTACTGTTTATTGATTGTACTGACATGCTGCACAGTTGTATTCAGGATGTTCTTCCCACAGCAGAAGTCTTTTCAGACTCCTTCTTAATCCTTATTTATTTCTTTAGTTCAGCATAGTTTATATCAAACCACTGGCTCGCTCATCAATTTCCCTTCCACACCGCAGCCTTTTGTTCCTTTCCTTCTTCACCTCCCGCTTTCTCCCTCTTTCTATCTTTTTCTTCATCCCTCCCCCCACATAAGGCAGCGCAGTTGCTTTGGAAACCAGTCCCGATTGTCTTACAACAAAAGAACAGGGCTCTTTTCTTTCTCAGGAGGTGGTTCCCTTCCACCACCACGCCCTTTGACCTCAGTCCTTAGAGACCCCTTGCTGAAAGCAGGATTTTTGCCTGGATCGCTGGTTGCCTTGGCAGCAGGATGGATAACGCATCCTTTTTTAATTATGTGAATATTCGATTTAGTTGTTTTTTTTTTTTATCTACAAAAAAAAAAGAGTTTTAACTAATGACCTTTTCTGTGAAAAAAAAATTCTGTGATATTTAATTGTGTTCCATCACATAGTTGTGATTGCAGAGAATTGCAGATTCATGATATATTACTGTTCAGTACTCCAGGTGTGGATCACTGAAGGCTTCTGTCTTTTCTCTTTTGCATATTGAAGTTTCAGTGCAGATTAAAGTAGCTGTGAGCTGCTGTGCTTCAAACAGTGACCAGGCAGGTGAATGTTCAAGAAGGAGAGAACTCCAAAAGTGCTTTAGAGGTTAAAACTGAACAAGGATACACAGTAAAGCATGATGGGTATTTCAGATTTTTAGTATATCTAAATACAACACAATAGAAATGAAATCTATACATATTTTAGAGTAGTTCATGTGCAGCTTGTATAGCAGTACAGATTTACTGTCCTCTATAAATAACAAAACTTCAAATTTTTGTATCTTGTATTAGAGAAACTAAATTGGGTGCTTTGAGTATAATTCTCTCATACTGACCACTAGAGGTTTAGCATGGCACCTCATAGTAAAGTCTCTATGAGGATTTGAGAATTAAAATTGTTGCTTTTGCCAAGGCTATAAGAAGATCGGTAAGGTAAGAGGTTTTCCAAGACGGGTTCAGGCCTCACAGGGGTTGATAAAAGAAGTCGAGTCCTCGCGCTGTGTGTCAGGTGCAGAAGCTGCTCCAAAAAACAGACGCATAAGTTCTGCAGCATTGCTTTAGAGGTTTGCATGGCATCGTCCCAGAAGGAGCCTCTACTGAAGCTGTATCACAAGAAAGCCCACAAACTGTTTGGTGAAGACAACCTAGTCCAATTACTGGAACCATGTCCTGTGGTCTGATGAGACTAAGATAAACTTGTTCGGCTCAGATTGTGTCCAGCATGTGTGACGACGTCCTAGTGAGAAGTACCAAATAAGTGGTGTCTTGCTAACAGTCAAGGGTGGTGGTGGTAGCAACATGTTCTGGGGCTGCATGAGTGCTGCTGGTACTGGGGAGCTGCAGTTCAGAAGCAGAACATGACGCCTGTTATATTGAGCAACTGTGGGGATCCTCAAGCGGAAGGTGGAGAAGCACCATGTGTTTAACATCCAGCAGCTCAGTGATGTCATTATGGAGGAGTGGAAGAGGATCCCAGCAACAATCTGTACAGCTCTGATGAATTCCATGCCCAGGAGGATTAAGGCAGTGTTACATAAAAATGATGCTCACACTAAATATACTCAAAGTGCGAGGCGGAGACTAAACAAACTTGCGGTTGGTTTAGAAGGACAACAAACTGTAGAGTCAGCGTTCTAGATATGCCATGCGAATATGAGGATATTGACTGCGCTAAACTACATATTTGTGTGTATATACAGTGTAAGGTATGAGGAGCTGCCTGGGAGAGGGTGTAGTTTAGTGCCTAAGATGTTGAAGTCTTGATCAGAAGGTCATCAGATTAAAATCACTGGCACCACTAAGATGCCACTGCTGGGCCCTTGAGCATGGCCCTTGATCCTCAACTCAGAAAATGAGGTGTATAAATAGGATAATTGTAATAAGGCTACTGGAGAAGGGCATCTGAGAAATGCTGTAAATGTAATGCTGACATGTAATGTGAGCTGCCATGTTAAATGCATGCCATTCCTGGAGCAGGATTGGGGGTTTCCTGGTTTGATTTTGAGAGTTAACAGTTACAATCGATAGTTAAAACATTGTATATAACGTGTATATATTTCATTCAAAAAGCTCAACCTGGACATTTCCATACATAGCTTGTGACTTGAATAATGTGTTACAAAAAAACTTTCTAGAAACAAACAAACAAACAAAAATGCTTGTTGGACAATACAGACTGGACATATTTAACCTGAAGAACTTCTAATGAATGTGTTTGTGGGTGTTCACATATCGATGTCTAAGCTGGTCTTTATTAATTTCTGGAAAAGACAGTGGTTAAATTTCCAGGTAATCCACAAAAGTTAACGTTGTTTTACTCCTTAAACAGAATAGATCAACTAAAATGCATATTCTAGCTGAGGAAAAAGTTTGGACACCCTGCCCCCCCTAATAGCTTGTGTTACCCCCTTTGGCTGAAATAACTTCAGTGAGACGCTTTTTGTATTCATCTACCAGTGTCTGATATCAGCCTGAGGAAAGTTCGCCCCACTCCTCAACGCAGAATTCTTTTAGCTGTGAGATGTTTGAGGGTTTTCTTGCATTTACAGCACGTTTGAAGTCACCCCACAGCATCTCAATAGGATTAAGATCTGGGCTTTGACTCAGTTCAGGTCTTTCCATTTCTTAGTTTCCAGCGAGTCCTTGGTAGACTTACTGGTATGTTGTAGGTCATTGTCATGTTGCAGGGTCTAGTTCTAGTTATAATTTTATACATTTTTCACACGTTCCTCAAGCATGCGCTGATACATGATAGAATTCATGGTGGACTCTATGATGGTGAGCTGGCCAGCTGCATTAAAGCATCCTCAAACCAGGACACTTCCACCTCCATGTTTCAAAGTTGGTACGAGGTTCTTTTCGTGGAATGCTTATTTGTTTTACCCTAAACATATCCTCTGTTTCCGTGTCCAAATAATTCAATTTTAGACATCTGTTCAAAGAACACTATTCCAGAAGTCCTGGACTTTGTCTACATTCTCTCTGGTAAACTTCAGTCTGGCCTTCATGTTTTTGTTAGAGAGCAAATGTTTCCATTTTGCACACATCCCATGAAGGTTAAACTTGTGTAGTTTTGACATGCGCTTTCACATCAACAGTAGCAAGAGCCTGCTGTAGGTCCCGTGATGACATTTTCGAGTTTTTGGTAAACACTTTTAGCATCTTGTGTTCTGCTCTCAGGGTGAACTTGCTTGGACGGCCAGACCTGGGCATGTTGGCAGTTGTTTTGAATGTCTTCCACTTGTAGACTATTTTCCGGACAGTGGCTGATTTCAAATTCTTTTAAGATCCTTTTTAAATCCTTTACCAGACAATCTTCTTTCGAAAGGCCTCAGACAGCTCTTTCGATCTCACCACAGTGTTCACTCTCACTTCAACTGTCAGGAGCAAAGCAAATTAAATGCCTGAGGTTTAAAAAGGGCAAGTCTTCTTCAGAAAGCTGAGTAACGATGTTCTAAGCATGTGTACCTGATGTGATAGACCTGTATGTGATTTTAGCCATTTTAAGTGGGAATAAATGTGGGCATGTCCTCATACATCATACATATTATTATTATTTTTTTAAATACATTTTACAGAAAGTTTTATAAAGCCTTTTCTTCAGTTTTAATTGTTCAGTTATATTACTTGTACCTCTCAGGATTGTTAAAATGTATATGAAATATCCACATGTCCAAATATGTTAAACACACAGGCTTTCATATGGTGATATTCTCCTGCATAGACTCTGAGACTCAAATCCAGAGACATAGTGTATATGTCAGTGATCCGAATGTTGCACACACTTCAACATCTCTGTTTCTGTGTCACGTCTGCGTCAAGTCTAGATCCGAGCGCAGTTTACCGTGTTAAATATGGATTATGTGTGAGGAAGAGATGCTTCGACAAGGATGCTTTGTGTCAAAATGGGCAAGACTAACACCCATCCTAATCCTTTTTACAGGCAGCTTGAAGGAAATGTTTCACAAATAATGTCATCAAGTTATTAATATGTAACACTAAACAGCCTGCATCTTTTGCATGCTTACTATTTTGGTTTTATTAAATTTCTCAGAAAAAAACCCTGTCAGATAATGGTTTCAGTTTATATAGTGGTGTGAAAAAAAAAGGACACCCTCATTGCTGATGTCTTTTTTGTTCTGAAACTTTTATAGGGTTGGTCACACTTTTATCAATTATTTAAGGGTACTCTCGGTTTCTCCATATCAGCTTGATTTTTGTCTATCCATCTGCCTGTCTCTGTCCGCCTGTCTGTCTGTCATTGTCCATCCATCCAAAACCAACCCAACCCACATGTCTGTCTCTCCACCCATTTGTCCATTCGACCATCCATCTACCTATCAGTCTATCTGTCTATTTGTTCATCCATCTGTCTGTCTGCCTGTTCATCCGTCTTTGTCCATCCATCTATCTGTCTATCTGTCCATCCACCCACTCACCCATCCCAGATGCCTGTCTGTCTATTTATCTGTCTATTTGTCCATACATCTGTCTATCTATCCATCCACCATTCCGTTTATCGATCTGTCTATCTGTCCTTCCGTTTCTGTCCGTCTATTTATACATCCATCCATGATGTATTAACAAAATTACGAGTTGTTCTATGCAAGCTAGTGTTAGTGATTCCATAATGCCTCCCTGTTCCCCTTTAGCCTTTCCACCCTATGGTGAACCTGGAGTGCTCGGCGGACATGCGCCCCTTCCTCTGTGCCCTCTACGCCCCTGTGTGTACGGAGTACGGACGTGTTACCCTGCCGTGTCGCCACCTGTGCCAGCGTGCCAAGAGTGATTGCTACAAGCTCATGGACATCTTTGGATTGAGCTGGCCTGAAGAGATGGCCTGTAACCGGTAAATATGCCGAGATGCTGAAAAATCTTATTTTTTATAATTTTTATTAGGGAGGTAATAAAGTAACTAGGCATTATATATGCTTAATGGTTTCCGCAGGTTTCCCGAATGTGACGAGCCGTATCCACGAGCAGAGGACCTGCAATCAAGCACCAACTCCACAGCGGAATCTCCCATGTCTGTACAGCGCGACTACGGTTTCTGGTGCCCACGCGAGCTGAAGGTCGACCCCGAGTTGGGCTACAGGTTCCTCGGGGTTCGTGACTGCTCGCCCCCGTGCCCGAATATGTACTTCAGCAGACATGAGCTTGCTTTTGCCCGCTACTTCATCGCCGTGGTTTCCATCATCTGTTTGTCGGCCACGCTTTTCACTTTCCTCACCTTCCTCATCGACATGGGGCGTTTCCGCTACCCGGAGCGTCCTATCGTCTTCTACTCTGTGTGCTACATGATGGTGTCGTTGGTGTTCTTTCTGGGCTTCCTGCTGGAGGAGCGTGTGGCGTGCAACAAAGCGGCACCGGGACACTTCCGTTCTGCGACCGTCACGCAGGGCTCGCATAACAAAGCCTGCACGCTGCTCTTCATGGCTCTGTACTTCTTCACCATGGCGGGCAGCGCGTGGTGGGTCGTGCTCACCGTCACCTGGTTCCTGGCCGCCGTACCCAAGTGGGGCAGTGAGGCGATCGAGAAGAAAGCGCTGCTCTTCCATGCAGTAGCCTGGGGACTGCCTGGTGTGCTCACTATTACGCTCATGGCTCTGAACAGGGTGGAGGGCGACGGTGTGAGCGGCGTCTGCTTCGTGGGTCTTTACGACCTCGCTGCTTTGCGCTGGTTCCTCCTGGCCCCGCTGGCGCTGGCCGTGACCGCTGGCGTGGTGCTGCTGTTAGCCGGCATCGTGGCGCTCAATCGCGTGCGCATGGAGATCCCGCTGGACAAGGAGAATCAAGACAAGCTGGTGAAGTTCATGATCCGCATCGGCGTGTTTTCCGTGCTCTACCTGGTGCCGCTGCTGACTGTCATCGGCTGCTTCATGTACGAGCAGAGCTACAGGCCCGTGTGGGAGATCACATGGGTGCAGGAGCAGTGCAGGAACTACCACATCCCTTGCCCTTACAAGGTAGGATGCATAAAGTGTTTACAAAGTAGTAAGATAAATATTCTTCTTACTAGTTTCACAAATGGATTCCAGTCACGTAGCATTCAGTAAATGATGCCTTGTACTAAACCTAGCAGGGCCACACATAAGCCTCAGGCAAACTTCTAGTCTTTCCCAGTCTTTCTTTTTATTTAGCATTTAATAATTAAATACACACATGCATTCAAGCACTACTTACTGGGCATGTAGCTTTCTCTCTCTCTCTCTCTCTCTCTCTCTCTCTCTCTCTCTCTCTCTCTTTCTCTCTCTCTCTCTCTCTCTCACACACATACACACATTCTGCCTTTTCTTTTAAAATTTCTCTCTTCCTGGAAATGCACAAAAGCATATGCATTTTCACGTCTAGCACTAATTGGTTCAGGTTTCAGATCAACTTGAAGAAAGACACCATAGTATACGTACCGTTTTTCTCAGTTGCTTTGGTGCGTTTCTTAGTTCAGAAATGAAATTCTCCAAACTACTTGTTCAACCTCATAAAAGCAAATCTCGAATGCTTTAATACATTCATTTCAATAATTTTGTACAAGTGTCTGTTTCCTACATCATCAGTTGTTTGTCATGCTGATCAAAATATTGTAATAAACAAAATAAATAAATGTAATGAAGGACAATGTGAAATTGGTGAACGTAGATGAACAGCAGCTGTATGATTGGAAATTTTTTTCCAAACCAAGAGGTAGCAGGATTGGAAATGACATTTTGACACACTGGTTTGCTGTGCAGTGACTCAATGGGCACACACACACACACACACACACACACACACACACACACACACACTCAATAGACTATCATGATAGTCTATGGAGTGTGTGTGTGTGTGTGCCCATTGTACATGCATTAAATTTCGGTTTCTAACAAGACCACATTCACTCCATTGGACTCCATGAGTCACATGGTCAGGTTGTGCATTAGTGTATGTGTATACATTTTTTAATAGATTTTATTTTATTTTATCTATTTTGCTGTTATATTTGTATCTATACAGAGCAGCATACGAGGCAGGACTTGTGTACGCAGAGGCGCAAAAGAAGGGCTATGCGGTATATACGATAAAGATAAAGATCGTATCATTTAAACGACTTGGTTATTTGAATCTCGTTCATCAAAACGAACAAATCTCTTTTCATTCAGTTCATTTCGTTCCTAAAATTGAATACAACCCGAATACCGTAATGATGGGACCTTTTACTTTTCATTTAATAAAAATAAAAAAAAAAAGATTTTCAAATCACATGAGCCAATATTTGATTCAGGATAGAACTTGGAAAAGTTAAAATTAAGAACTTTAATACTTTTATGCACAAAATGAGCCCATTTCCAATTAGATGCCTGCTACAGGGGCAATAAAGGGCTGAAAATATTCAGCTGGATGAACATCTTGAAACTAATCAAGTTAACTGACATTAGGACTGTAACATGATTGGCTATAAAAAGGAAGTCTTAAAAATGCAGAAGTAAAAATATCTAGAGGCTCTCCAATCTGTGAACAAGTGCGTAAAAAAAAACAATGTTCTTCAATGTCAAAAGTCTCATCATCTACAGTACAGACTGGAGAAATCTCGGTGCATAAGGGAAAACGCAGAATAACTTTTGTTGGATGCCCGTGATCTTCGGGCCCTCAGACCACACTACATCACTCATCGGCTTGATTGTGTCATTGACATTATAAATGGGCCCAAGAATACTTTCAGAAACAACTGTCGGTACACACAATCCGCCGTTAAAGTGCTATCATGCAAAAAGGAAGCCATATGTGAACATGGTCCAGAAGCGCCGTTGTGTCCTGTGGGCCAAAGCTCATTTAAAATAGACTGTTTCAAAGTAGAAAAGTGTTCTACTTTGTCAGACAAGTCCAAATTTGACATTCTTGTTGGAAATCTGGGTTAAAGAAGAGGGGAACTCTTCAGCAGCTGGAAACTTATATCAGGCAAGTATGGGACCAAATTCTAACAGCAAAACTGCAGAAACTCATAACCGTAATGCCCAGACGTCTTGAAACTGTTGGTAAACATGCCCCCGTGGCAACTTTATAGAGACCTGTAGCAGGCATCAAATTTGAACTGTGTTCATTTTGTGCAAAAAAAAAGTTTCAGTTTGAACATTTGTTATGTTCTCAAAGTTCTATTGTGAATAAAATATCAGCTCATGTGATTTCAAAAGGCTTTTAGTTTTCATTTTATTTTAATAAAAATAAAATGTCCCAACATTTCCAGAATTTTTAGTTGTGCATTTTGAACACACAGATTCAACAAAACATCTACGTACACGAACTTTAGCTGTTTTTCCAAACATTAAAATAGGACAATGCAGTTAAGCACAATTTATGATTAAAAAAAACGAGTCGCTCACCTCTAATATCTCCTGGATATGGGTGGGGTTAATGCATGTAGCGTATTTATTGTTGTATTACCTCTCTATCTTGGAAGGGGGACAGAGCGCCAATCAAATGTGCAGTTGCACGCCTGTGTGTACCAGTGTGCATTAGAAATTACTGCATAAAAACATCTCTTACAAAAGATTTATTTCATGCATCTTAAAGCTTATTTATAAAGGTTTATTTTAATGTTGCTTACTTCAGATCCACTCCAAAATATTCCTCAGGGATTCTGTAGGTAAAAGGAACGATTCAGGATGTAAACAAATCCAGTCTCTCACAACTTTTAGCGTTCTTAATGTGACATTAAAAAGAACATAGTGTCCAGACTCTGGTTCCTAAAAGTCTGAGGATGATTATAGTGCTTACTTAAAATATGAGAAAACTACAGTCAGGTCACGTATTGGTCACCTGAGGGGAATTTGTAATTGAAGCACATATAAGTTTTTTGTCAGGTTCAGTTATTGCTTTAATTCCTATGTAAAAAAATAAAAATACACCTGAAGCATATTTTTATTCTTATATATATATATATAAGAATAAAATTTGTATTTTAAGAATATATATTTGATATTTGATATATTTTATACAATATTATTTGTAAAATATGGCGGATACGATGTCTGAGTGTCAGACTGTTGTCTGTACAGGTGGAGCAGACGAGCAAGCCAGATGTCGCCCTCTTGCTTATTAAATACTTGATGATGCTGGTGGTGGGAATCCCATCTGTCTTCTGGGTGGGCAGTAAGAAGACCTGCTTTGAGTGGGCCAGCTTCTTTCATGGCCATCACAAAAAAGAGTGAGTCTCCTAAATATAGATTATATCTCAAACATTCTACTATAACAGTGTCCGGTCTTGATGTTCTTTGTGTATTGATTGTGTTGGTTATGGTACGTGACTGATGAGAGAAGCTTTTAGTAAGTATATTATTTATATAAATTATAACCGGTTCACTCTCCATGATCCGTGAGCAAACACAGGAGCATCTTGCTGGCAGGGATTTAAATAATTAACAGGGTTTCCTCCACATCCAAAAAAAGTTTGCCTTATTGCGACTTTAATTCGCAAAATTCCCCCCACGCACACACATATACTATGATTTGACAATGTAAATCCCACCTCTGAAAAAATATTTTTTATTGCAAGAAATATACTATATTTATGTTCCAATGCCTTTCAATCTCTGAGTTCAATCCCTTTCTCTTTACGTTCCTTCTCTGACCCATGTTCTCCTCGTCTCAGCTGTGTGGTGCACGACAGCAGACAGGTGCTGCAGGAGCCCGATTTTACTCAGCTGCTCCTTCGAGAGCCTGGAGTGGCTGTGGTGCGCCAATCCCGTGGCACCTCCACCCAGGGCACCTCCACTCACGCCTCCTCTACCCACCTGGCCATACTGGATGAGGCGCACAGCGGGAGCAGCCGTCCGAGCAGTGTGCACAGCAAAGCCAGCAGTTTCCACAGCAGCCGGCGCCAGTCTCACAATGGCAGGTAGAGAGGAAGAGAGCATAAGCCGACCGTAGAGCTGCGTAATCAATGTTTTACAAGTTATGGCCATTTTGGCAAGCTCAGGTGTCAGGGCTTCATTAATAAAGAGCCTTGCTGCCGCATTTTACTCTGCATTTTACCTTCCGGAGTATCTAACCCTTTTTTTTTTGGTTTGTTTTTTAAGTGCTTTTTTTCTATTTATTTTTCAAATGAATAATGGATAAAAGAGCAAACATAACACTCCACAGAGCTCCAGACTGCGACTAAAATGGTCGCATTTGCGACTAAAAATTATAATTTGCGAGTAATCTTTTTGCCTGGATCGCCACCTGCAACCAAATACATTTGCACGTTATGACCGAGTAATCTGCATGTTATGCCTTTTTATGTGAGTGTTCTGTGAGGAATGGCCTAACACATAATTTGTTGAGGTAATAAACAGAGACGCATGCGCCACCTACTCTTAATTTAAATCTCCAAAATAACCAGACAGTTAAAGCAAAACTCACCTTTCCGCATCAGAAAAAAACGTCAAAACTAAAAATATCCGACTTTGTCAAACAGGCTTCATCTCTGACCAACTCTCCCGCTGATGACACGCCTGTAGTAAAAAAGCAGGCTGCAGTTGTGCCAGTGTTGGAGAGAGGGAGAAAGACAGAGGCACTGAGAACCATCTTTTTATGTCAGTCAGTGAAAACATAAATGAAAATGCCAAAAGACATTTAAAAAACTTCTTGAACTCAAGAGTTTTCATGGCTGAGGAACGATCATGAGACACAGTAAATGTTTTGCGACTTCTCCTCTAAAGCGGGCGGAGAAATTGCAGGTAAAACTGATTTAATTTCCAGAACAAATAAATAAAAATAGGAGACAATAAAAAACACTGCGATAGCCAAAAGCATAAAAATGCTTGTGATCACATAATCATGAAGAGAATTTCACAGAAAACACTGTCAGCGCTCGCAGTGTCTCGTGCATGCAGACTGCGTGTCGAAAAAGAATGGAAAGAAAGAAAAATAAAATTCAACACCGCCTATATGAGCGCTTCAGTTCCTAGGCCATGCTGTAAAAAGATAGCAGATGTACACAGGACAGAATGACTGGAAGTAAGTGTTTTTTTAAAGTTCATTCTTGTGTGGCACTTAAACATATAATTGGGCGTATTAAATGAGTAAAACATAATACAATTTTATTTTCTAAATATGTTTCTTGCATTGTTCAGAGGGCCGTGTCAAATGCCATAGTTTTGGGACCCCTGATCTATACAGTTGTGTTGAAAGCGGACAGAATGTAACCAGCCCCATCAGAACTAATCACCCACTCTGCTTCACAACCGTTTCCCAACACAGGTACGCATCGTGTAGTTTCCACGGCGCAGAGGAGCTCCGTCTCCCCCACGTCAGCATATCCCGCCTCCACGAGCAGCTTCAGCAAAGCAGCGCTGTCCACCTGGAGAGCCAGTCACGACACGGTGGATCGCAGCGCCTCGACAGCCAATCACGCCACGACAGCATAAGGGACCTCAGCACCGGCCCTGCTAACGTCGTCCACTCTGCCACGGAGGAAAACGGAGCCACTTCGTGAACTTAAACACAGCGTTTGTAAATTAAGCACATGCTGAAGAGATTTCTCACGTGTACAGATGCCGAACGGACATCTAGAAACTGAACATCAAGCCTTGGTTACACCACATAACAGGAAAAAAAACTTTCTTTGGCAAAGATCTTTGGTATTCACAGGGTAAAACAATAAGCGTTTTAGCCGTATTAAAACCCTAATTCCAAAAAAAGTTAGGTTGCTGTGTAAAATGTAAATAAATACAAAATGCTATGATTTGTTAATCTCATAGTCCTATATTTTATTGACAATAGAACATAAAAAAAAATATCAAACGTACCATTTTAAGGAAAAATAAGGTAATTATATATTTGATGGCTGTAACAGGTCTCAAAAAAGTTGGGACAGGGCAACAAAAGTCTGGGATAAGTAAGTGTTATTAAAATTAAACAGTTGGAGAAACATTTTATAACTAACGAGGTTTATTGACAACAAGTTAGTAAGATGATTGGGTAAAAATAGTGTATCTTAGAGAGGCAGAGTCGCAAAGAAATAAAGATGGGCGGGGATTCACCAATCTGTAAATGTTTACAAATGTAATTTTTTTTTTACTAATTGTGCCACAATTTCAGAAAATTTTTTCTCAATATAAAAATTGCAAAATGGCACAATACGTCATTATTTACGGGAAATAATATTAAAATAATCTGGAGAAATCTGCACAAGGGACGAGGGCGACAACCAATAGTAAATGCCCATGATCTTTGGGCCCTCAGGCAGCACCGCATTTAAAACAGCCATGATTCTGTATGGGAAATCACTGCATGGGCTCATTAACACCTCCAGAAATCATTGTCTGTGAACATTTGCAAATCTCTCATGCAAAAATGCTGCCATCCTCTCTGGGCCAAAGCTCATTTAAAATGCAAAGTGGAAAACTGTTCTGTAGTCAGAGGAATCAGATTTTTTTGGAAAACATGGATATCATGTCTTCCGAACTAAAGAGGAGAGTGACCATCTGGCCTGTTTTGAGCACTCGGTTTAAGAAGCCATATCTCTGATTTTATGGGAGTGCATTAGTGGCTGTGGAATTGGCTGCTCAAAAGAGGGATTGAAAAATTTAAGCAAGAAAATGCAATAAAAATAGAATATTTTACAATAGAATGAATTTGTAGTAGAAGGGTCCGGATGCTAACTGGCCTGCCTGCAGTCTGGACCCTTCATCATAAAAAATAAAACATTTGGTGCATCAAAAATACAACAAATGACAGCAGCTAGAACCTTGTATAAGACACATATGAAACAACATGCCTGTCCTAAAATTCCAGCAACTGGTCTCCTCAGTTCCCAGATGTTTAAAGGACAGATGACGTAATGCTACATACTGGTAAACATAACCCTTTTTTGGAATGTGTTTGACCCATTAAATCCAAAATGACCTTATTTTCTCCTTAAAATGGTACATATTCTCAGTGTAAACATTTTTTCGTTTTGTTTTTCCTGTGAATTGAATATAAGTCAATGAGATCCACAAATCATTGCATTTTGTTTTTATTCGCACTTCACACAGCAACCCAACTTTTTTGGAATTGGGGTTGTATCTTTTATAATACCGTATTGAAGCACTTGCTGCTTTATGTTCAGGTTTTAAACTTTTCTGTGCAGTTTTTAAAAACTTTTATAGTCAGAAAAAAATCAAGCTTTTTATTCCACTGTTCCTCTATTGCACTTTGTGTAGACTTTTTGTAGATTAGACTGACATCTTGTTCCACACGATTTCTCACATAATTAAGGTAGAAGAGAAGAGAGTGATGACTGAGTGTTTTATTGGTGATAAACATTTGGCATGTAAAGAGCAGAGAACAAAGCGGACCGACCACAACTGCTCGCTGTGAACGTAGATTCTGTTTCAATAATCTGATGCGTAGTCACCGTTTCACTTTGTACTGCAGGCATCGGACAAGAGTAAAGTTTGGAATTAAAAACGAATCCCTCCTCATTTACAGAAGTACATCTCACTTGTGTACAATTTTATAGACTGGGGTCACATGACTTTGTTCAGTTCATCAGTTTGGTTGATCTTTTGCTTGAAAAAAAAATCAGCACTGAGCTTTCAGAACATAATACAAGCCTGTAACAGAAACAGGAAATGAATACATCCAGCATGCAAAACTTTACAAATTATTACAAAACGACAACGACAAAATAAAAAAAAAGATGTGTACAAAAGAGCAGGAAGATCTCCTCCAGAAATATCGCTCATTGTTCAAAAGCTGCCTTGTGCCTTCTTTTGCAACATACAGGAGATAACACATGGAATATATCGAGAGGCATTTGAATTTGCCCTGAAGTGGGACGCCAATGATTTAGCTACACATTGAACAGGTGAAAACTGCAGCCGCATCTGACACCAATCCATGCGGGAACGTTCTGCGCTTGCATGAGAGAACATGTCCTGTACCAGCAGGTGGCAGTAGTGTGAATTCAGCATCCCTGGCTTTAAGTTCTTATCCTTCATTCTTGACCTATCCTTATTGCCTCATTGGTTATATATGATGCTCCATTTAGAGAAAGAGAATGTGAGTAACAGTTTGGAACTGTTTTGTTTCGCCAACCTTCAACCAGCTGTAGTTTTCGGTAAGCAATTTTTGTCTAACTTAAAAAATCGAATTAAACAGTTAATTTTAAAGAATAAGAGGGAAAAAATAAATTGGCCATACATATCGGCCTTCAGCTGATTTCTAAATATCGGCATCGGGCAGAAAAAAAACCCCAATATCATTCGAACTCTGAGAAACTTGCAGTAACAACGTTCTACAGAGCACTTCATGGAGTTTCCAAACCTGTCTGATCCATCCTTGATTTGAAAACCCCTCACTGCTGAGAATGATTTCCACATAAACAGCCTGAAAATCTATGCATTTATTGTGCAGGGTTTGGAACCATAAGTATAGATTTGGACTGTAATTAATATAAACAGGTTGCTACATTGGCTTATGTTAACATCTGCAATGAACAGGTTAGCATCCATGTGTCCAGGTGATGAATGATGGAACTATAATGAATGGACATTCGGTGTCACCTAGATAATAAACACAGTGCTGACATATACAGTCACGAACTCCTTCTGTAAAGTTTTGTTGGGACAGTGTATGTTGTTAAAAGTATTCTACGGAAAAAATTGGACTAAATTGAATTCAAATTAACGACCTTCCTCAGCGGCTAGCCTTCCTAGCTGAGAAGAACCAGTTCACAATATCTGCAGCAAATATAACGTTTAACGTTCTTAAACTGGGAATGTTAGAGAGATGTGGCTGAAAATGCATTTCGACCAATAAATGATACAAAAAAATTATATCCTTGTTCCAGTTCATAAGTATTTATAGTGCGACCTAAGGGGGCGGGGGAGGGGAAGCAGTTTAAATGCTTTAATGGAGAATTAAAAAAATGGAAATAACTATCATACACATGGATATCAAATAACATTGTAGGGTTGTTTTTAGGAATTTAGGGGGATTCTAATTAAATAACGCACCTAAAATAATAGACGGATGGTTTCTTTTGTTTCTTTTCTTCTCGCTACAGAATTTCCTTATACATTATGCACACACACACACACACACACATTATATTGCATTGGGTCACCTGACCTTTCCTGCTATATGTGGTTCTTTTCCAAACTGTTGCCACAAATCTGGAGGCACTCAATTCAAAAGCGTCTTTAGATGTGCTTTAATAACATTTTGCATTCACTTGAACTTGGAAACACAAACCTGTTCCAGCATGGCAATGCCCCTGTGCACAAAGTGAGCTGCTTAAAGATCTGGTTTACATGCTTTGGAGAGGAAGATCTCGAGTGGCCTGCTATAGAGCTCTGATCTCATCCCTACTGAACACCTTTGGGATGAATGTGAACGCTGACTGCACCCCGGACCTCCTCACCTACAGCAGTACCTGCCTTTCATAACACCCTTGTGGCTGATGAACACAAATATCCATAAGCACACTCCAAAATCTCATGGATCATCTTCCCAGAAGAGTGGAGGGAATCATAAGAGCAGGAATTGTGGAATGAAATGCTCAAAAATCACATACCATACTTATGACCAGGTGACCCAATACTTTTGGAAATATTGTGTGTGTGTGTGTGTGTGTGTGTATACAGTATATATGTGATACTATACTTTCAGCCTATGTACATTATTGTGATGGAAATCAGACGTCACTGGTAGGTAGTGGTCTGTGGAAGGCTTTGATTAAACTCAAAATATCCAAATGCATCTAATCTGAAATATATATAGATGAGTGCTTTTTGAGATTATTTTTTTTTTTGTCCAGTGGTACAGTGGTGGAAATCCAGTGCACTTATGATGAAGTCCCGTTGTAGGTAGTGACCACGGCAGTACCAAGATCTTGGTGTAGCTTAAAGATGCCGTGTGACTTGGGTATGAAGGTGGGGAAACCTCTACGCCGGATTGGAGGAAGCTGTAGCCAATCAGAAAGGCAGTTTAAGAAGTAACCGGGTCTCCAGGTTTCTTAGATTCCAGAAAGAAAAACCATTTGTTTTTCCTCAATGATTGTGGTTATTTGTATGATCCATAGTTTGGAAAGAAAAAAAATATTAAACAGCTAATATTGGACTGAGAAATAAATATTTCACTCCGAATCCCAGTTTATATACAAACTCCAGTACAATCAAGTCCACATGTAGTCTTTGAAAAGGCTCAGGTTCGATTCACACGTTGAGCCAAAATGAGAGGAATTCCAAGTGAGGGCCAACACACACACACACACACACACACACACACACACACACACACACACACACACACACACACAAGCACACACCCACGCGTGCACACACACTCAGCGACATATTTTCCTCTCTTAAGAAGCTGGATAAATAAAGAGAGAGGATCCAGTAGTGCTTGCGTTTGATTTGTACAGGCAGGGACATATGCAGGACCAGCACACGCCGCCCATTAGTCCTGTGATGCATCCATCATGTGTCCCAGCCGACTCGGTCCGTGCTCTCCAGGGAAAGAGACTTGGTCTTGTGCGGTGATGAAGGACTGGGAGGGCTGCTGAAGGTCGAGCTGTTTGAGGCAGTGGAGTGACGCGGCGAGTCAGAATCCTGCAAGTGATAAAACCAAAGAGTTAACCAAGAGGTTTTGGGAGGCTTTGTTCAGTTTTGTGGCTTCACTGTGTTCATTTTTCTATTTCAGAGACACAGTTAAAATCTTTTGCGCAACTGATCTGGCAGTTTATTTACAAATATGTGCAAGATGGGTATATGTGCATGTTTTTCAATTAATATCTACCTTCAATGCCTTAAAAACATCCTGTCCCAACTCACTTAACTTACAACCCCAATTTCAAAATAATTGGGACACTGTAAAATATCATAAATACATGTTTGATTTACAATAAAACCTTGAGAAGGGGCCATGTTTAGCAATGTGTAGCATAACGTCTTCTGTCTGTATGCATCTGGGAACTAAGGAGACCAGTTGCTGAAGTTTTGGGAGAGGAATGTTGTCCCATATGTATCTGATACAGGATTCTAGCATTCCGTGTAAAATAGTACTGAACTGTTTTTCAAAAATAAACAATAAAAATAAATGTAATATCAATGCTCTGGCCTTTGTGAAGACATTTAAAGACGGTCATTTTAAGCATGACTGGATTTATGTGAAATGTTATCGCCTTAGAGTAAGACTCTGTTTGTAACATTAACTGAAGTTAAGTTATTTAGTTAATTGAAAGTACTGTTTATTGTTTGTTCATACGTTTGAAAATTATGGTAAATTTTACGTCTCATGGGTCAAAATAAATATCACCTGGTGACAGTGATTTGCCTCTAGAGGCCGCTCCCAGACTGTATAATGACAGCAGGCCATCTTAGCTGCTCCAGGAACAGTTGCAACCCGGAAAAACTATAACATTTTGCTACTATAGGATTGATTGTTTGCTGAGACTTTTTTTTTTTGGTCCACAAACAATTTCTAGAATTGCTTTTATGTTGAAAAAATAGCAGAAAGTTCTCTGCTACAAGTTGCTGGACTATTGAACAAGTCTACCTTTAGGTAAAGCATGCATGTCAGTCGCAACACAAATGTACAAACATGTCACAGATCTTCGAAAAGTTATGGATATTTGACAAGAGGTTTTTAAAATAGTTGTTCTCGGTAGACGGAATTGGGGGGTGATTTCAATAGCGAGCGCTTCGCATTTACCTTCATCTTACTAAGCAGGGTCCTTAAAGCCCGTTTCAGGTCGGGCGTCTTCTCCGAGGGCGAGACAGCCTGCCACTGGGAAGGAAAGGTACACTGAGAGCCCAGAATTGCCTTTCACACCAGGGTTAAGGATACAGCATGCTACAGTATGGGTGTGTGGTGGTGTAGCAGGAATTAAGGCCCAAGTGCAGGATGAATGAAAAAACCTATATGTACAGACTCTTATAGGAGAGCCATCAGCTATTATGTCAATTCACTTAAATAATTATCAGGTATTTGCTAACATGATGTAACCATTAAAAAACTTTTAATGGTTTAATTAATATGATGAAGTTTTGCTCCTGATATCGACTAAATGAATGATGACGTGACACCCCCCCGCCCCCATTGAGATGTTCTACTACGAAATTTTCGTGACTATGTTACTTACCTCCCGGTCAAACTGAGAAAGCTGTGCGTCTCCTGCATCCATGCCTCCACCAGACGACAGAGAGCTCTCAGACGGAGAGGTCATGGTTTGACGTTTGGAGCTGTAGCTACTGCTCGAGAGCTCCCTCCTCAGAGCGCTGCCATTCTGAGAGGAGGAACCTGAGAGACAGGAAGAGACTGAATATTTCTCGCTGTTTCCAAACAAGCAAGCTGAATGTTTTTTTAACTGCCGATCAAATATGTTTGGATTTGTTTTTCGAAATAATCGCCATTTCTTTCAAGTCTTCCAGCACTTGTTCATGCAGCGATAGAGAGGTGGTACAGAGTGGTTATGGGTCTGGAGTAATGATCGGGGGTTCAATCCCCGGTATTGCCAAGTTGCCACTCTTGAGGCCCTGAGCAAGGCCCTTAACCTTCAGTTCTAAAAGAGTGCTGTATTATAGCTGATTTTAGTCAGGTCAACTGTGGAACGGTTGTTGCTACCAGGCACACTGGCTTGAGTGTTACTGCTTATCTCCTGGGTTCGACAGACAGCAGTCATGAGAGTTTGCTCAGAATGGTGCCAAAAACAGTGATCCAGTGAGTGACAGATCTATTAAAACATTTTAGTAATGAAAAGTGCTTTTTACTTGTCACAACACAATGAAACTCTTGTTTCGCATATCCCGGTGATGTTAGGATGCTTGGGTCAGAGCGCAGGGTCAGCCATGATATGGCACCCCTGGAGCAAAGGGTGATGCTCAATGGCAGCAGCTTGGTGATACCAGGGCTTTAACCCCCGACCTTTTGATCAGCAAACCAGAGCCACTGAGCAACCACCTTCCATAAGCTACATTTAAACTAAGCAGAAGACTAAACTCCTGATAACCAATGTGTGAAACTTCCTAAGCTGAATGTCCAGGATTTTACAAATGTACACCATTGTGTTCCTGATGAAGTGGCCACTGAGCCTGAATCTTTGACAGAAAAATATAAATCAATACTGAAAAGAATTTTGTTTTATATATATATATATATATATATATATATGCATAATTGTTGTTTTTCTGTTCCACCATCCATCTTTATTCATTACTCTTTAATATTATAAAAGCACAGATTGTCTTTAGGGTGGTTGTAGCATGTCTAGGATGGAGAAACTCACGTATACCCAGGCCACTGCTGGCACTCATGGAGCGACCGGGTTCAGTCCGGTTTTTCGTTAAGGACGGGATGCTGACTGAGCCACTGAAGCCAGACCGGTTCTCCTGAGCGCGCACGTTCTACAGGACAACAGAGAAAACACAAGAAAGTGAGTGATAATGAGAGAATGATTGAATAATCGATCAGATCAAATGCTTAGCACAAGAGTCTTAATGAAAAAAAAATTATAATAAAACCTGTACCATGGGTAGGTCCTTGAGAATCTGCATGCCGTCTCCAGGTCCCATGTGAGCCACATGGTTGAAGTTGGTGGGGTTGGAGATCAGCTTGCTTCTCTTCTCTGGGTCCCTCAGCATCTCTCTAAAAAAAAAAAAATGTGTTATAAACTCCTGCCTAAAAAAAAAAACAAACAAAAAAAAAGCACACATTAATACAATGGTACAGCCAAAAGTATGTGGACACCCGGCCATAACATGTAGATCTTCTTCGAACAATTTTGGAATCCCAAAATTGCCTTTTTTGCTCTTCCATTTTTCCATTCCATTTTTACACAAAACTAGGAGGCCAAAAACAAGGTTCAGCATCACAACAATCTCATACTCAAAGCAAACTCCATGAATTTTGGCAAAGAATTCGAAAGCCGGCGCAGAACCTGACCCCCATTACAAATCCCCACTACAATCTAGTGGAAAAACTTCACAGAAGTGCAGTGGTGGATGAAGTGCACAAATCATGTATTTTTTAAAAGTAGAGATAAACTCTGTAAATTTATGACTCCAGTAAAAGTGCTCCCTTTAGACTTGAGTAAAATATCCAAAGTGCTATGATTTATTATGGCTGTAATGTTCCTATTATAATTTTTCTCAATACCCTTTGCTTAATTAACTCAGTTCATGTGAAAAGACTATTAATAGAATTATATTAATGAGCATAAAACTTTCTTATAACTACCTTAAAAAAAAATCACACAAAGGAGGTCACGGGTGTTTTGGCGAGTTCGAGTCAGGAGTTTCTTCCATCATTTATTCTTCTCAAAATGTGCTTGCTGTTAAACTGATGCTGAACTGTTGATGCTCTGATTGGTGGCTTGCTGTGTGTTTGACCAGTTCAATTTGTATCCGCTCATAAATAAAAAGGAAAGACTGTAGCTGAGTAAAAAAGATATCTGACTTGAACTCCCACTCTTCCCAAGTGGAAATCCTTCAGTAAAGTAAAGATACTGTACGTGAAAAAGCTTCTTAAGTACAGTAACAAATTACATTTCCTTCCTTCCTTCCTAAAGTCCTAATATATTTTTAAAAAGCACGTTTTCCTTCTCACATAGTTGCAACCAAATTACGGCTAGATAGTTGTTTCCTGTACATGTGTACATATTTCTGTGGCATAGATCTGTGCCTTTCAATGATCTTTTTCTATTACATCCTTATCCAGGATTCAACAGCTGCTGTGAAGTTTGACCGATATAAATAGTGTGAACGTGTAACAGTGCTAACGGGAGTGTGTAGCGACATGCAAAGGCAAACTGTTCTGCAATATGCCCAGTGAGATGCATGTAGCGCTTTTCTATTGTGTGTGTGTGTGTGTGTGTATACAGTAGGTGGGGAAGGAGTATTGGGGTGGTGGTGGGATGATGCACCTCCTTTGTTGTAGTCTCTCCTCTTCAGGTATGCGAAATGAGAAGCGTCTCTTGTTGTTCATACTGCGCACCATCTGCTTGCGGCTGTTATCCGACACCTCGGGTACCACAAGCTCATCTCCCTCTGACACGAGCACACAAACACACACACACACACACACACACACACACACACACACACACACACACACACACACACACATGGAGAATACAGACCAGAAACAAACACCTCAATCCGAACTGAGGTGAAATAAGGATCGCTTGTTACCTGCAGTCTTGTTCCTGAAATAGACGAGCCTGGCTGTTTCTGAGCCGAGGAGATTCAGAGATCCGTCTACGTTCAGCGGCCGCATCTGTGCACATCAAAGTGTACTTCAACTTTATGTAATGACTCTTTTGTGCTTTCATTTTGAAATACACCACAGTTACAAAAGTTTGTGGAGACCTGACCAGATGATTGTGCTGAACATTCCACCTTTAATCCCCATTTCCTTTTATAGTAACCTCAACTCTTCTGGGAAGATGTTCCACTAGATTTCATGCTTATTCAGCCACCAGGGTATTAGTAAAGTCAGATACTAACATTCCAGTTCATCCCAAAGATGTTCAATAGAGGTGAGAGGCCTAAAGCAGGCTTTAACTCAATATCTCCCATTCCAAACCATGTACCCATGTACACCATATCTCCATAGAGCTGGCTTTGTGCACAATGGCTCTACCATGCGCCTCCAAGTTCAAGTAAAGGGAAAATTTCATGCTACTGCATCCATAGACGTCTTATAAAATTGTGTGTTCAACTTTGTGGTAACAGATGGCAGAAGAAAACACACATAACTGGCACACATAACTGAAAGTCTGGTGTCCTAATACTTTTATCCATAAAGTGTAATCCTCATGTTACAGAAGCTACTGATGATTCCTGTGATAATTATTTAGATTCATTACATTGAAACACAGTTTACCTTTTTCAGCGGAATGGTCTGAATCCATTCCATGGTGTTGATGTCGAACACGTCCACCGCATTCTCGCTGTACACTGAGAGGTAGGGGGCGCTGTAGCCTGCAGCGTGTTAAGAAGATACGCCAAACAGGAGTCAAAAAGACCATTTATACTAAATTTTGTACTGCTTCAAGCAGATATTATCTTTATAATATATTATGTAATCCTGGGACAAATAGGGTCTTAGTAAATGGAAATATCATGTAATATGTTGAGTGAAATATATGTAATATTTCCTATTATTTAAAGCAATTTCATGCCAATTGCACTTATTTCAAGCTTCTACTGTCATTTCATTTTGCTCATCTTATGACATATATTTTTAGAGAAAAAGCTAAATGATCTGCTCATGGATGAAGAAAAAGACAAGTTTAAAGTTTCCGTTAATAGGTTTAAAGAGCTAGGAATACAAAACACTTGACTAATTAGGAAAAATATAAAAAGTTAAATATAAAAAACAGAATGCAATCTTTTGCAAAAACCTCTTAAACAACATATGTTATTCAGAATAGAATGTAGAAAACATATCAAATGTTTAAACTGAGCAAATGTACCATTTCAAGGAAAGAAATAAGGCAATTTTGAATTTGATGGCCACAGCACATCTCAAAAAGAAGGGGACAACAAAAGGCTTGAAAAGTAATTGTTACTAGAAGGATACAGCTGGAAAAACATTTTTGCAATTAATTGGTTAATTAGGAACAGGTCAGTAACATAACTGGTTATGTAAGGGGTAGAGGCACTCACAAGAAAAAGGCAGAGCTTTAAGAATCTATTAAAGACTGTCTACTAATTGTAGAACAAGTTCAGAATAATGTCCCTCATCAGCAAACTGCAAAGACTTTACATATATAATTATCTCCAGTACATTATATCATTGAAGCTTTCTGAAAATCTGGGAAGTCTTTGTGCACAAAGGCCAAGGACAAAAAAATCTATATTGGTAGCCTGTGATCTTTCAACCCTCAAGTTAAAATCAAGGGAAATCACTGAAACATCTCCAAAAATCATTGTCTGTAAACACAGTTTGCTACATCATCCACAAAAGCTCTACCATGCAAAGAAGAAGCCATATGTGAACATGATACAGAAATGCAGCTTGTCTTCTCTGGGCCAAAAGCTCGTTTAAAATGGACTGCAAAGTGGAAAACTCTTCTGTGGTCAAAAGAATCGAGATTTGAAATTCCTTTTGGAAACCAGGAGCACCACATCCACCAGAGAAGAGAACCAAAACATGCATCTATGATGGTATAGGAGTGCATTAGTTCCAATGGGCAGCTTTTTCATATGGAAAGGCATCATCAATGCTGAAATGTATATATAGGTTGCATAGCAACATATGCTTCCATTTAGATGATATATTTTTTTAGAGAGGGCGTTTTAGCAAGACACTGCATACTGCATATATTACAGCAGGGCAGCAGGGCTTGGTCGTAAAACAGTTCAGGGTGCTGAACTGGCCTGCTTGCTGTCTAGACATTTTGCTGTCTAGATTTTGTGAAGCAAAAATATGACAAAGAAGACCCAGGACTGTTGAGCAGCTAGAATTCTGTAGAGACACAAAAAGCACAACATTCCTCTCCTAAAACTCCAGCATTGGGTCTTCTCCTAAAACTCCAGCATTCTCCTAAAACTCCATCATTGGGTCTTCTCAGTTCTCAGACTCATACAAACTGTTTTTTAAAGAAGACGTGTTGCTACACATTTGATATGATTTCTATGTTCTTTATTAAAAAAAATATGGGTTTCTGAGATTTGCAAGCCAGTGCATTCTGATTTTATTTACATTTGAACTTTTTCCCAATTTTTTGGGATTTGGGGTTGTACAGGAAAATATCTTGAATATAGTAAAATGTATTGAGTATTGCCCTGTTATGATAATACCATACCATTTACAATTATTTAAATATTTTTCTGATTTTTGTACTTATTTCAAGCTTTAATGTTTTGTATTTTATTGTCAGATAATATTCAACAAGAAATAAAAGCTCAAAATTAAAAATGAATAAATAAATAAAATATATTCTGCCAACAGAGCAGGACTATTACAAGCTAGAAATGAGTTTAATATTTATATTTCTATATATTTAAATATGATTAAGATCATTTCATTTGATAAGATGTTGTTTCGTTCAGTGTATCCATGTTAGGCTGTAACTGTGCCAGTACTGTACATATGACTACTTCAGATTTCACCCTGATCTCATAGATTATATCTGTCAGATTTTTAAAGGCAGGTGTAAACCACTTACAGCAGGAGGTGGGAACGGCAGGCCACATCAGCTCCATCTGGCGTGAGCGTCGGCCGTGGAGGTCTACACAGACCCCTACACAGCTAAAACACAGCAGCAGCTCCTTGCTGGAGATTTCCATGGCGCACAACGCGTCCATGCCCTGCTGCGTGATGAAGGCCTGCGTGTGATCATCCGGATGCAGGAGGCTGACAGGAGGAGTGTCCGAGTGCAGGCTGTAGCGCATAAAGCCGCCCTGAAATCCCACCACGAGGTACTCGCTCAGAAACGCCATGCACTGAACCACACCTGGCACCTGGAATAACAACATGACAAACTGAAACATGGGCATCACTGTAAAGCAACATTTATGGACAATTAGAGTGCTAAAGCACTCTAAGGTGCAGAATACAAAACAAACCTCCCTTACTGGACCCTATGCCGCCCACAAACTGTCCCAACCGCCCCTCACTTTACCCTTCGCAGCCCACGAACTGTCCCAACCCTCACCTCACTATACCCTCTGCAGCCCATGAACTGCCCCAACCCCCATAACTGAACCCTCTGCAGCCCACAAAATGAAAAAAAAAAAATCCAAACCTCCCACCACCTCACTATGCTCTTTGCAATCCACAATCTGCCCCAACCCACCCTCACTGGATGCTCTGCAACCCACAAACTCCCCCTCCCCTCTTCACTATACCCTCTGCAGTCCACAAACTGCCCCAACCACTCAATAGATGACTCCAGCTTATTTCATGTGTTTGTGTGTGTAAGCTAATCATAATTTTAGCAACAACTTTAAAATGACATACAGGGTGGTTACCTGAATCTCACGGAGGCGCTGGTGCCGCACTTTGCTCTTGTTGAGCTCATAGCAGATGACCTGCCGCTTCATGGCCACACACAGGCACGTGTGGGCGGATTGCCGAGGTTTTCCCGATGCCAGCAGCTGACACCCTTTCGTCTCGAGCAGTTTAAAGGAGTCGGTGTCACGACCATCAAGACCAACCATGGGCACGAGACGCACGTGACGGTTCCTGCCTGAGATCACAGCTAGCAGTTGCTCGGAAGGCATCAGCTCCACATGGTGCACTTTCTTGTTGTCGCCCACACGGATGATCTCTGTGCGACAAACGTGTGGAGTTTGTGTTACATTTATGTTTGCGTAATCGCACCTTGGATTTCAACAAATTTATCAAATCTAGGTTCCTGAGTTCTGATTTAGGCATTTTTCAATCTCTACTTGCCATCTTTGGTGACATGGACCACGTAAAGGCCTTCCTCGTTCCCGAGAGCCACACGCTCATGGTCTATTGAGGAGAAAAAGAATAGAGAAAAAATTTTTTTTCAATAAATAATAAAACATCAGACACGAGCCTTATAGCATAGTCGTTTTGGATGTGCGCTAGTGCAGGACCTATAATAGCAGCAGACTGGGTGGTTTTGATGAGAGGCAGCGCGCTATCATAAGCTTCTTTGGGCACGTAGACGGAGCGATCCTTTAGCTTGTTCTTTTTGAGAATGCGATGCAGCTCAAGCAGAAGATTCACCCACTTGGTGCGCTCATGATCGCTATCAGCCAGAATCAGAATGGACGTCTTCTGGCACAGGGAGGACAGATGAGATGCTGTTACCTGTAAGAGAGAAAAAAAAGCAAGGAAAATTACATTTTGTACAATTCACTATTAATATCTATGTATAGTATCTGTATTGAAAGTAAAAAACATGCCCACAACAAGTATTTCAAGTTAAGACACATGAGCATTAGGGTAAGATATATCTCACAAAGATAATGCAAACAGCAAAACGATATTATGATCATTAAATATTCGATTCGATTCTCCTAGTAATTAGTAATTATGGTAATCATTTGTGGTTTTTCCCCAAACTGTTAGCACAAAGCTTGAGGCAAACAATTGCATAGAATACGATTTTCCCTTTACTTGAACTAGGAGACACAAACCTTTTCCAGCATATATTCCTGTGAACAAACCCACCTTTTGAATATATGCTTTATCTGGGTTGGGGTGGAAGATCTCCTGCTATAGATCTATAAACCCTTTTGAACACCTTTGGGATGAATGTGAACACTGACTGCCCCCCCTAGGCGTCCTCACCTCACCTACATCAGTCCCTGACTTTACCAACACCCTATTGATGTGAGAATGAGCCCAAAATGGAACATCTTCCCAGAATACTGTAGTTAATTATAACAGCAAATTGGTGCTTCCTCTTTAAATTCTATAATTTTAAATATCAGGACATTATAAAAATCCACCTTTTGAACTTGAAGTAATTGTGTTCCGTCTAACCATCTATTCTGTGGAAGAATTATACTTTAAAACAATAGATTTTCTCCTTTTAAATCATTGAGATTAAACCAGATTTCTTAATTTTTTTTTAAATGTACTTTCATTAACTTTCACATTTCATATCTCTAGATTTTTTTTGCACACTCTGACCTTGGGGTGAATTTGCTGGGATGGACCACTCATGAGAAGACTGGCAACTGACTTGTAAACGATTTTTCTCAATGTAGAATAATTGACTTTATATTGTTTGGAAATGGCCTTATAACCCCTACCAGATTAATGTGCAGCAACACTGGTGTCTGTAAGGTCATTGCTGATGTCTTTTCTGATTTGTATTATATATAAAACTACATAATTCAAAGAGAGTGTACTCTTATTTTTACATGACTATACATATAACAGCCCTTTATTTAATTTATTTACAAAGATTTTTTGCAGATTAACCGTACTAAAATATATCATATCATATCATATCATATCATATCATATCATATCATATCATATACACCAATGAGGCATAACATTATGACCACCTTCCTAATATTTTGTTTTTCCCCCTTTTGCTGCTAAAACAGTTGTGACTCATCGAGCATTAACATCATTGACTTCTTCAGCATTTTGAGCTACACGAGTTCGTCTGATGGATGTCGGTCACCCATGACGCTGTCAACTTCGGGGACAAAATGTTCACTTTTGGCCTATTAAATATATTTACTCACTAACAGGTGCCACGATGAAGAGATAATCAGTGTTATTCACTCCACCACTCATAATGTTATGATGTCATACCTGATCGGTGTATTTATAAGTGTATTAAAGGCGTGTTTACAGTTGTGGTAGTGTGTGTATAAAAATGTACAGTAATCCAAAGACTGCATTAGTGCAATTTATAAAGGTTATTTGTTAGTTATGCAGTGTTTTAAAAAGTAATAACACTTTCTTTTACATTGTGTAACACACACGAAAAAAACCCAATCCTCGTACCCGGAATATGCACGGAATGTCCTTCCTGTTGGCGTGGATGACATCCGAGGCCAAGACGGAGCTCACTGAAAACTCTTCGTCTCTAAATTAACGAGAGAAACATGTCAGTGAAATGCCAGGGAAACATTTTGCCGGAACTAGGATTAGTGCTCACCTCATGTCAATGACTTGGCTCACTATCACACTGGGCTGAGTGGTTTTGGTTTCACCGAGTTCATACAGAAATAGCTTGAAGTCACACACAACAGCTAGGGCCCTCTGCCAGCCCTTCTTCACCCCTGTGGGCTTCGGCACCTGCGGGACACGACGTAACTCTGCTCGTTAAATTGCAATTTAATAACATCCTCAATGCATATCACACACATTTACACACATATCAGCACTCTATTCAGTCATGAAGCTCTTAGCAGTGACTGATTAGCTGATATATTATGACCCCAATTCCAAAAAAGTTTGAACATTGTCGAAATTGTAAATAAAAACAGAATTCAATTAATTGCAAATGTCCTAAATCTATATTCTATTAACAAATAAACTAACAAAATTGTGTATGTATAAACTGGGGAAATATATTATTTTAAGGGAAAAAAGTAATTTTGAATGTGATGGCTGCAACGGGTCTTAAAAATAAAAAGGGACAGAGCAATGTTTACCACTGTGTCGCATCATGTCTACTGTCTGTATGCATCTGGAAAATGAGGAGATCAGTTGCTAAAGTTTTGAGAGAGGAATGTTGTCCCATATGTATCTGATTCTAGCTGCTCAACAGTTCTGGGTGTCCTTTGTTGGAAGCAACTCTAGCATCAGTCAGATGGTCCCTCTCCTCTTTAATCCAGAGGACGTGGTGTCCATTGTTTCCAAAAAAAGAATTTGTCTGACCACAGAACAGTTTTCTACTTTTCCATGTACATTTTAATTAAGCTTTGGACCAGAGAGGATGGTGGAGTTTCTGGATCATGTTCACGCATGCCTTCTTTTTTGCATGATATTTAACGAGCATTTGTGGATGACATGGCAAACTGTGTTCAAAGAAAATGATCTCTGGAGGTGTTAATGAGCTCATGCAGTGATTTCCATTTAAATGCAGTGTCCAATTTTGATTATCGCCCATGTCCCTTTTGCACAGTGATTTCTCCAGATTCATTGAAACTTTTGATAATATTATGTACTGTAAATCAGTGGTTCCCAACCCCCGGGCCACGGACCGGCACCGGTCTGTTGGTCAGTTGGTATCGGGCCGCAAAGAAAGAATACATATCTTTTATTATTTCTGTTTTATTCATTATCTGATTTTAAACGACGTTTTATTTTGGAAAATTACCGAATTCTCTCCACCACATCTGTCTATGACTCACTCTTGATGCATGTCATGATGCCTTACATGATGCCTGACGTGTCTTACCTTTTTAAAGGGGCTGCTCCGTCCGCTAACACATAATACGTTACCGCTTAATTCAAACCCCAATGAACACAAAACAACACAGGGGATTCATGTTTATTATTATATTTATAAAATATAATATTATTTTTATTTTAATTTTTAATGTTTATTTTGTTGTGAAAAAATTGTCCGACATTAAACTGGTCTGTGGCGCAAAAACGTTTGGGGACCACTACTGTAAATTATGAGGTATTCAACTGTTTTGCAATTTCATGTTGAGGAAAAGTATTCTGAAATTGTTCATATTCACAGTTTGTTAACACAGTCTTTCACAGATTGGTGATGCTCTGCTCATCTTTACCTCTGAGAGACTCTGCCTCTCTCGCGCTATTAATATCCAATCATCTTACTGACCGGATGTCTTGAACCTTGTTAGTTGCGAACTATTTAATTTTAATTGCAGTTTCCAGACTTTTGTTGCCCCATAACAACTGTTTTGAGACCTGTTGCAGCCATCAAATTCAAAATGACCTTATTTTTTCCTTCAAATTTTTAATTTCCTCACTTTAAACATTCAATATGTTTTCTATGTTCGATTGTGAATAAAATATGTGTTTGCCTCAAATCATTGCATTCTGTTTTATTTGCATTTTACACCCTCTCCGAACTTTTTCTGGAATTGGGGTTGTAATACTATATTACATCTGCACGCCTATATTTCACCTTCATTTTTAAAAGACAAACTGTCCTCCTAAGGGACAGTTTCATCACTAGCACCACCTAGTGTACAAAAGCGGTTCACTGTAAAACAAAAGATTTGTGAACCCTTTGTATTTGGGACAGAGCTCACCCTCACATATCCCTCGTAGGCGGTGCCAATACCCCTCAGCGGGTCGATACCCAGCGGCGCTTTGGTCTGATCGGGAGGGACGGGGCAAACAGAGGGAACTTTATCCGCACACATGACATGGCAGGAGAAATTGCACACTGAAACGACAGAGGAAGATGCAAAAAATTTGTAGAAATGACATACTAAATGGGGCTAATTTTTATAAACACAGCAAACGCATTTAGTATCTTTAGGTGTATACATATATTTGTTTATACTGCAGCAACGAACAACACAAAATCTTTTTTGTTCGATTTAAAAGCAAAGGCAATAAAGGGTTCGGATTTTCTTCACCATCTTTTATAAACAGTGAAGCAGTTGTAAAAAGCATTAAACATATGAATGGATCATTTCACATTAGTAGAAATGCGAAAAATCATAAGCTTGTGTGTCAATGTGTTTATATCAAGTGTCTAGTGATTTGTCCACCTTTATTTACTCTTTATCTCTCTCTTTCTCTCTCTTGCTATGCTCACCTTCGCATGTGCAGCCCTGCCGCATGAGGCCGATCATTAGCGAGGTGCAGTAGTTGCACTTGGTGGGGATGCTGAAGGATTTCACAGCAAACTGATGAGGCTTCGGCTGCTGAGTGGAGATGGGAAGATTTTTTACATCAAACGCTTCCTACTGGTTAACATGCACTTCATCAGATGAGTAACTCTGACTGAATGGAACTCTTGCTGTTTTTTCAGCACTGTTTACAAGGCTACTAGATAACCTAATTACCCAGTTACACCATATTTGTTTCTTCTGTATCTGGACTATCTAGACAAACGAATTGGGACACTGTACTTTTCTCTCCATATTTGATTCTTCTTTAAAATGTTACAACAAAACTGGAGGCAGACAAGTGTATCGGATGTTTTTGGATGAGGAAGCATGGATTTTTCCCTTCACTTGAAATAGAAGACCCAAACCTGTTCCGGCCTTCATTCTTCCTTCCTTTCCTCTGTCTCTTTTCCCTTTCTTCCTTCCTTCTGTCTATTTTCCTTTTCCTTCCTTGCCTCTGTCTCTTTGCTTTTCCTTTATTCCTTCTGTCTCTTTCCTTTTCCTTCTTTCCTTCCTTCTGTCTCTTTGCTTTTCCTTACTACCTACCTTCCTTCCTTCCTTTTTTCCTTTCTCCCTCCTTCCTTCCTTCCTCCCTCCCTTCCATCAGTCTCTATGAAGATTTGCTTTATCTGGGTTGGGGTGGATGATCACCTGCTATAGAACTATAAAACCTATTTCAGCAAATTGGGACTAAATGTGGAATGGAATGTTCCAAAATGTAAATGTTGTCCATATTTTTTATTTCTTCTATGTTAATTGTAGTATACAGTAAGTCTCTGTGCTGCAGTGTGAATAGATACATTTGCATAAATTGATCCATGAATCCACTATAAGTAACACAAACTCAGCAACTTACAACTGTAGATGTCAATTTTCATCTTTTCAAACCAAATATGCTGGAATAATGAGAACATCAGTGTTAAAGACCAGAGTGTGTTAACACAGTAGTCAGTGTGTGTTTTTTTTGCTCCATATTACCTCTATAGGCTCCATGTCACTAGCAGTGGATGGCGAGCGAGAGCGGGACATGCGCCGCGATTTGGAATCCTCATCCCGCGATGGAGTGTTATATGGAGTAAAGTCACCAGAGTCGATCTGAATGAACAATAAAAAGGGTTTGAGGTATATAATGAATAACTTTGTTTTGTGTATACAGGTACAAGTATTTCAGCTGAATACAGTGCACAGTGCTAGGCAGTAATCTGATCGAATGACAGTGCTTATTGATTAATTAATCATTGATAATGTGTAGTAATTATTGGTTGTTAATTGGTTGTTTATTGCACTACATTAAATCAGGCCCATAAATCAGACAATGAAGATGTTGCCCATGTGGCTTAAGATAATTGAAGTGAAAATAGCTTGAATAAAGTCCAACTCATATTAGTGACTGTTATAAGAATATATCTAATCTAATCTAATCTCATCTAATCCAATCTAATGATAAAAGTCCAGAAAGGTTTTGCAGTGATCCTGTTCAAGTTAGATTCTAATATCTAATATATAATACTATTATGTATGTACGTACTTATCTGTCTGTCTGTCTGTCTGTCTGTCTGTCTATCTATCTATCTATCTATCTCTATCTATCTATCTATCTATCTATCTATCTATCTATCTATCTATCTATCTATCTATCTATTTATCCATACATGCATACATTCATCCATACATCCATCTTTCCAAAAAACACCATAGGTTTTTTTCATTTATTTTGTTAATGTACAAGTTGTTTAAGTTACATTCTATACTATAGTAATATTTAGTTCATAATTAAAAATCAGTAAAGAGTGAAGCACAATTCTTTTTTTTCCTACTCTGGTCTGAATCAATCACAGTGGCAGTGTTAAGCTAAAAAAGGCCACTAGCTAAAGTCCAGACCAGCACTGTGGTCACACCCTGACACGGGATTTTTTTTAACACCTACCAGGTGCAATAAGAATGTATTTGTTCTAATAAAATGAGTGTTTAGTGTTTTACAACAGGTAATAAGTAACTACATAAAGTGCCTGTCAAAAGTTTGGAAAAAGACAATCTTTTATAGTTTTTGAGACACATCGATGTTCTTTTTATTTATATGCAATAAACTACTTGTGAGACAAAAACACACAAGAATTTGACAGTAACTGACTAGAAGAATGTTCTGTAGACAGAGGAGTCCAAATTACACATTTTTGGCTCTAACAGAAGAACTTGTGTAGGATGAACGTTAGTAGACTGCCTCACCACCCACAGTCAAAACAGAGGTGGCAGCTTAATGGATTGTGGGTTGTTTTGGAGCAGGGAAGGTTGGAGACTTAATTCGGAAAGTGAAAGGAAAACTGATCCAACATGGTTCTTATTCCACACTTCAACTTCAACCACGTAGTTCTGTCTGGACTGTTGCTCTTTGGAACCGACTTCACCATACAACAAGACAATGAGCTGAAGCGTTCGTCCGAACTGTGCAAGTGTTATTTAAAGAGCAAAGAGTCAACTGAAGTGATATCTATCATGGAATGGCCTGATCAGTTACCACACCTAAATTCTATTGAATTGCTTTTTTTATTGAAATCTCCAACTAATGAAGAACAAGTGTGGTCAAAGTAAATCTTCATAACATTAAATTACCAAGTTTGCTGCATAGAACAAAACTAACATGCATGTGTCTCTAAAAACCATGGTACTGTTCTTGCAGTAAATAGAAAGCATATAAGTACGAGATAGGTATTATTATTTCCCTTTTTATTAAGTTCCTTCAATTAGTTGTTTTAGTTCATTCATATTTTAATTAACCACAAGAACATGGTCTTCTATCATTATTTTTAACAATAGTGACAGTAGTTCTGATGCAGCTTTATACTGGGTATAAAAGTAAATAGACAAATAAAAGTCATCCAAAAGAAAAAAAATGTAAATATATGTTGTGGATAACAAGTTTTCTGCAATCTAGTGATTACATTACAGATCTGCCCAACACTGTCCATGTATTAACATCCAGCCATTTTTAAACTGTCAACAGAGTAAGAAAAGAACCCGGAAAAAATCTCAAAAAACCCCCACATGCAAGACAAAAAGGGAAAAAGGATGCGACCACAAAACCCACGAACCACATAATAGCAGGGCGTACAAATATAAATCGACTAACAGATTGCGAAAAAGAATCAGGCACGAGGTCGAAAAAGCACAATGGCCAAACCTCAGAGCCATTTCAATCTGAGGTTCTTTTTTTTCATGCAGTATACAGTAGCATAGAGAACGAACACAATGAGTACCCATGCCACACACAGAACACACAGGTCACATGTGCGACCCATCAAATACACAGAGTCTTACACGTCGGCCTTTGCTTCCAGGACCCCATGATGGTGAGCGCTTTGAAAATACATAATAAAAAATGTTTTAGTCATTTATACAACAGCAAAGTGTCTAAGCTGCGAGTTGGAGTTGAGGGTTTCTGGAAAATGAAAGGATTCACTTGATCAGATGTCATAACTTGATCAGTTATTTATTTATTTCCACCCAATTGTTTTAATGTAGGAATAGTTTAATTTGAAATATAAGATAGTTTGGCCTAAACACCTGTTGCCCTCTTGTAGTAGACCACAAAGATGTTCTGTTTTCTTGCCTTCCATCTACTATCTAGGTTCTGTTTTTATTTTTGAGTATACATAGACTTTTGCCTTTCCGTAAATATTTTTTCCCTTCACCTGATCAGAGCGATTTATTTAGTTACACTATAAGTACGGTATGTGATTTGTGAGCATTGCATTCCACATTTAGTCCCAATTTGCTCTTATGATTCCCTCCACTGTTCTGGATAGATGCTCCACTAGATTTTGGAGTGTGCTTATGGATATTTGTGTTCATCAGCCACAAGGGTGTTATGAAAGGCAGGCACTGATGTAGGTGAGTAGGTCCGGGGTGCAGTCAGCGTTATAATTCATCCTATAGGTGTTCAGTAGGGATGAGATCAGAGCTCTATAGCAGGTCACCCAAGATCTTTCTCCCAAAAGCATGTAAACCAGATGTTTAAGGAGCTCACTTTGTGCACATTAGCATTGCCATGCTGGAACAGGTTTGTGTTTCCAAGTTCAAGTGAATGCAAAATGGTATTAAAGCGCATCTAAAGACGATCTAAAGAAAATTTAGTGCCTCCAGCTTTGTGGTAACAGTTTGGAAAGGAACCACATATCAACAGGAAAGGTCAGGTGACCCAATACTTTTGGCAATATAGTGTATTTCCCTCCAATTTAAAGGGATGAACCATGAAGATGGATTTGGACTGCAATTTATATAAACAGTTTGCTCTAATGGCCTAGAGCTACAGTTGCCATGTACAGTTTTGCATTCAAGTGTCCATTAGAGAACAGTTGATAACCTCAACAATAATGAACTTTAATGAACTGACATTTTGTTGTCGATTGTGGGTTGTCTTTCGAGTCTGGATCCTCTTAAAGTTCCTTTCTCATACCATCTCACAGAGTTTTTCCTTGCTATTGTTGTGCTCATTAGGGATAAACTTATAGGGACTTATTTATGATGGCAAGATTTACATTTACAATCTATTTAATTCTATAAAGCTTCTTCGGGACAAACTCCATTGTTAAAACAGCTATACAAATTACATTGAATGGATTTGAATTATTGTAAGGAACAATGATCAAATTGGCATCATTAATGAGGTTTATACTTTAACAATATCTGCAGGTTTATAATTGCTAAATAAGCAACAATGACATTTTATTAGTTCAAACCATCATGCTTTTAATGATTTAAAGTTTGATGAAATGATAATGATAAAAATATTTAATTCGATTCCATTTTTATTTGTTTAGCGCTTTTAACAATGGGCAGTGGCTCAAAGCAGCTTTTTTTATGCAGATAATGTGTTAAGAAAGATTGAATAAGATTGTGTAAGTGTAAGTTTGTCCCTAGTTTGTTTAAAAACAATTAAATCAAGACGTGTTATGCCTTTATTCATGATATATTTTGTTGTTAAGATATCAGCTTTTGTACTCCTGCCCTGAAAGCTATTTTTTTTTTCTAATTTCCGCTAGATATATAAAAATACAAAATCGGGAAGGTGAGTAGCCAGCTACTGTAACTTTACAAATGCTTTGCAGCTGGGTTTTGCATACATGATCTAGAGATGATGTATGCAGAACCCAGCTGCAAAACATTTGAAAATTTACAGTTACAAATGATAAGTGCTCCATCAGCAGCTCACTACCCATCATCCACATACTTAGTTAAACCAGAGAAAAAGAAGAAAGAAAGTCCAAAAAACTCACCTCAAAGTGATCTAACACAGAAGAAGGAGCATTCAGAAAAGCCAGGAAAGAGTTCTGGGAATCCTGATGCTTAACACCTGATAAAGAAAAACATTTCATGTCATGAGGAGGCACATTGGAACCTTCAGGTATTTCTTGTTAACCTGTGAAGACTGTGTTTGATTAAAAAATAAAAATAAGTTGTTTACATATATTCCCAAATATAGTCTTTATAGTCCTCTTTGCAGAGTAGTGTATATTCAGAGTATACAGTAGGTTAACTGGTGGGCGCTATCTTGTGTTATGTGTATGGTCTCACACTGTCTTGTGTTCCCTGTCTGTCTGTACTGTTGTTTGTCTGCACTGTTTGCACTAGGTTGCACTGGATGCACTCTATGTAGATTTATGTTGTGTGTTGTAGCTCTATGTTGTTTGGTGCAGCACCAGGGTTCTGGAGGAACATTGTCTCGTTTTTACTGTGTACTGTTTCAACACATAGTGGTAGCAGCAGAATGAATTCAGAAGTCTACAAAACATTCTGCCAATTTACAGAAAAATAAATGCAATTTAATTAGGACGTTTGGAAGTTCATTCGAATTTAAGACAAGGGTCCAAAACACACACTGCTAACACAACAATTTGTTGCTATACTTTTGTGCATCTAAAAATGAGTGCAATCTGTATGGATTTTTGCAGAAAGCCAATAACACTAGCAATCAACTATTGGTGGCGATGAATCGATCAACTTTTACTATTCACAACCATAAAATGATCCACCTTTTCTGCGACGCAGGTCCTCCGTCTCCTTCTGTAACCTCTCGATCTCGGCCTGCATCACCCGGTTCTTGTTCTCAGACTCCTGAAGTTTACTGACATAATGGAAAGAATTGATTTTTGAACAGATTCCAAATGATTACAAAAACACTGCCAGAATAGTCATTTATATGAAGAAATTAATGCGATATCTTATAGTTTAGATCATTTAAAGATATAATAGGAATACATTTGCAATATATTGAGAATAGAGTCATGATATAATGGCAGATAAGTAATTTTGTAGCTCTGAAATACTACATAATATCATTGTCACATAATGACTTTTATATTTTAATTATTTTATATGATTTTATTTGTGAAATATTTTTTATATACAGTGACCATAATTTTTAACCCTCATTCAAATAGCAAACATAATCGGATAATGACACTACGTAAATGTGGGTTTTGTTGTTCCTGTGTACTAAGGGTTATTTCCTCAATGCTTCTACTTCCAAGGTACTGATACCTTGAGGTACCTTGAATTTTTGTAGTATTTCAGAGCTACAAAATTACTTATCTGCCATTATATCATGACTCTATTCTCAATATATTGCAAATGTATTCCTATTATATCTTTTTAAATCATCTAAACTATAAGATATCGCATTAATTTTTATTAATTAATACTCCCCTCAGACTTTGGCATTTGTAAGTGTACCTATTTTCATTAATAAAAACAAAAATAACCTTTTAATTTAAATAAAGTTTTCGAGAAATGTGATGAATATGATTGGAAATTCAACAGATACTTCAAAATAGTGCCTTTCCTAATACCTTTCCCCCATTTTATTGAGATCTTTGTCTTTGGAAAACAGGGACAAGGAACCCTAAAGACAGGAGAAGCCACTAAGCGAAAAAAATTTCACTATTTGAAGGAATTAAGTGGATGAAGTTGTTTATACACTATATGGACAAAAGGTTGTAGATAAATAAAGTTTTCGAGAAATGTGATGAATATGATTGGAAATTCAACAGATACTTCAAAGTAGTGCCTTTCCTAATACCTTTCCCCCATTTTATTGAGATCTTTGTCTTTGGAAAACAGGGACAAGGAACCCTAAAGACAGGAGAAGCCACTAAGCGAAAAAAATTTCACTATTTGAAGGAATTAAGTGGATGAAGTTGTTTATACACTATATGGACAAAAGGTTGTAGACACCTGACCATAAGATATGTGCTTTTGAAACATCCTATTCCACAATGAATCCCCATTTGCTGTTTGAATACCTTCACTCTTATGGGGAAGATGTTCCAAAAGATTTTGGAGAGTGTTTGGGGTGTTAGTAAAGTCAGGGACTGATGTATATAAGGTGAGAAGGTTTGGGGTTGCAGTAAGTGTTCACATTTATCTCAAAGGTGTTCAATAGGGTTTATAGCTCTATAGCAGGCCATTCAAGATATCCCTCTCCAATCCATGGAAAGCATATCTTCTTGGAGGTGGTTTTGTACTTATGGCCACTAGAACAGGTTTGGGTCTCTTAGTTCAAGTTCATTTTCATGCTACTGCATCCATAGGAATCCTATACCTCCAACTTTTTGTGCCGCCAACTTTGTGGAAACAGTCTGGGAAAGAACCAGACATGGCTGGAAATGTCAGGTACTTTTGCTCAACTAGTGTATCTCCACTGCAAAACATCAAAGCAGGCCTCATGAAGCAGTCTGTCTAAAAAAAAACAAAGTCTTCAAGTACCTTTAAGGCTTCTTTCCTCAGCTGTCTGAGACAAAAAAAAAAAAAAAAAACCTTGTAGTGAAGCACAACGCTGGTCTCTCAGATGCTCATTTTCTCAGTGAAAATCAATTCCGTTCACAATAAGTTGGTAACAAAGCTAAAGTCTGAGGAGATAAATGGCCAAAACCTTTTCACTATAAACAACTACACTTGCCAAGAGACAGAAATCTCTCTAAAAGTTACTGTCTCATTAATCTTTCATGAAACTAAAACTTTTCCATTATATAAGCTATAACCCTGACAGCACCTTATATCAAAACGTCAACAGGTTGTGCACCTGGACAAATGCTACTCTGGGGCTGTTTCAACACTTCATGCCTAATCAAACACCCACACTTTCCCACATTCCAGAATGATAACCGTAGTGTAAACACAGCATGAAGAAGGTACTGGTGCTGCCTGATAGATTTGTTATTTAACTGAACGGAGAACCGATAGAGGGATGGATTATTTCTCTCTACAGGAAGCTTTCCTCTTTCTTTTTCTCTGTGTTTGAAATCTCACCACTCTGTGGAGATATTGGAGGCCTTGATCTTGTTTAGCTCGTCTTGTATGGCCTGCTTGGCCCGGATTTCAGCATCCAGTGCAGACTGCAGCTCCAGACGGGCCGACATGTCCAGCTTGGCTAAACGGCGCATCTTCCATGGCATGTCCTTGAAAAACAATAACGTATTAATCATAACATAGTAATAGTTGTTCGCCATTGTTTAGAAGCAATTTGAGAAAATTGGCTAGCATTTTTTCCTCTGTTGATGATGATGATGACACAGCAGCAAAATATCAGCATGTTTATGAAAAACAAGAACTCACTGTGCCTCGGGCTCCCAGGCTGCTGTTCCTCAGACCCTCTAGCTCCTCTGTCATCTTAGTGGCCAGTGCTTGGAGGTAGCCTCGAGCATCCTTCTCATCACTTACCCTTAAACACACACACACACACACACACACACATTCAGTACCAGCAGAACTCTTTTATGATTAATTTAGTTGATACTTGCCTTTCACGGTCGTGCCATACACACTGCTGCAGTAGTTAACATCCACAAGGGGGCAGCAAAGTAAACTTGCAGCAGAACCGAGAAATACAACAGCTGATGTTCAGAAAAACGATTTCACTTTCAAATCCTGATGTGTCTGCAGTAATGGTTGTGTAGAGCACCTCAACTAGAAAGGTGCAAGAACTGCAGAATTATGTCTGCATGTTAGACAAGAACGTCAATTAAATCAATTAAATCAACTAAAACTCAACCTCAGCAAAACAGAACTGCTGGTCATCCCAGGTGATTCATCTCCAGGTCAAGAGCTCTGAATAACTCTTCATGACCCTCTGCTCTCCCCTTCAGCCACTGCTCGCAACCTTAGGGGTGGTGGTACCAGGTGGTGGAATGAACTTCCCCTAGATGTCTGTACAGTGGAGTTCCTGGCTAGTTTTAAGTGACGGTTGAAGACCTACCTCTTCCTAAAACACTTAAATTAGCACTTTCCAAGTTTGCTTTGTAAAAATCAAGCGTTATAGTCTTATTTACAGTAATTTCCAGACTATAAAGCGCACCTATATATAAGCCGAATTGAACTAAATTTTACAAATATTTTTATTCTTAACATAAATAAGCCGCACATGTCTACACTAATGTACTTTACACAGGCTTTAACACGGTGTAATGGGTGAAATATGTTGCGCTTTCTTTAGGAGCATAGCGTTATTTTGAGAATAGCATGCCACTGCATTCTTTCAGTATTACTGCGTGTGTGTAAGACTGAGGATTATGTCCTTATTATTTTCTGATGCTGATTTCTAAGTTTCTTTGACTAATCCGTAACGCTGTTGCCAAGAAAAACAAAAAAGCATGAGTTTTGGAAACCTGTCTGTGCTTATATGATATCACAACTGGAGTTAGCAAACTATCCCATGACCCAGACGCAACATGTTACAACAGCGTGTATCTAGTGTACGCTAGATATACTTCCACAAAGCAGCTTGACAGAAATCTGAATGCAGCAAAAAAAATCCCGAAACCACATGAGAAAGGAAGCTTCCGGGCAACACCTGATTTTTATTATTTTTATTCTTATTTTTAAAAATAGCAGAACAGATAGCGGATGTCTTTACCCGACATCTTCAACATCTCCCTGAGCAGCAACATTGTTCCTATGTGCCTCAAGACAACGACCATTGTCCCTGTGCCGAAGAAGTCTACTGTCTTCTGCCTCAATGACTATCGTCCCGTCACGCTCACAGCCATCACACTCACACTGGGAGACCTCATTCAGTCTGGATCGGGAACAGCATCTCCAGCACCACCAGGCTGCTCAGCCCACTGCTGTTCACTCTGCTGACTCACGACTGTGTAGCAATGCACATCTCGTACCACACCGTCAAGTTCGCCAATGACACGGCCGTGGTGGGTCTAATCAGCAAGAATGACGAATCAGCATACAGAGAGAAGGTGCACCAGTTAACAGCCTGGTGTGGAGCCAACAACCTGTTTCTCAACGTTGACAAAACCAAAGACATGGTTGTGGACTTCAGGATCGCACAGAGCGGCCATTTTCCACTGATCATCGAAGGATCCTCAATGGAGATCGTCAAAAGCACCAAATTCCTTTATGTTCATCTGGCGAATAACCTCACCTGGTCACTCAACACCAGCCCCATCTTTAAGAAAGCCCAGCAGAGTTTCTACTTCCTGAGAAGGCTAAGGAAAGCTTATCTCCCTCCCCCATCCTGACCATGTTCTACAGGGGGACCATTTAGGGCATCCTGATCAGCTGCATCACTGCCAGGTCTCGGATCGCAAGTCCCTACAGAGGATAGCGAGGACAGCTGAGAAGATCATCAGAGTCTCTCTTCACTCCATCATGGACATTTAAGCCACACGCTGCATCCGCAAAGCCAACAGCATTGTGGACGACCCCACACACTCGTCACCCTCTTGCCATCAGGAAAGCGGTTTAAGCATTTGGGCCGCCACATCCAGACTGTACCAGCTTTTTCCCAGCAAGCAAGAACTAAACTGGAACTTAATCATATTACACTGTTTACATGCTGTTTTTTGCACCTTTCGACTGCTGCTACTGCTGTTTTTGCACTGCATTGTGTTTGTTTACATATACGCTCAGTTATAGTCTTTATAGTTCTTTTTGCACAGTACTGTATATTCAGAGTACACAGTAGGTTTACTGGTCGGCGCTATCTTATGTGTATTGTCCCACAATGTCTTGTGTTGTCTTGTGTTGCCTGTCTGTCTGTATTGTTGTCTGTCTGTACTGTTTTTGTCTGCATTGTTTGTACTAGGTTGCACTCTATGCACTTTATGTAGCTTTATATTGTTTTTTGTAGCTCTATGTTGTTTAGTGTAGCACCAGGGTTTTGGAGGAACATTGTCTCATTTTTACTGTGTGCTGTGTACCACTGTGTATAGTAGAAATGACAATAAAAGCCTCTTGACTTGATAAAATTATCATAAACTTTAGGTTACTGTTTGATAGGTCTGCAAAAACACCAAAAAACACCAGAGAACTTCAGGCTAAGGACTGTATATTTAATAGAATATAAACATGCATCAGGGAGAGCATGTTGCATAGAAAACTATTGTGTGTGTGTGTGTGTGTGTGTGTGTGTGTGTGTGTGTGTGTGATACAGAACAGCTGCAGGTAAGCCATCCACTCACCACTGGATGATCTCGGTGATCTGAGCCTCCCAGTGTGCGACGCTCTCCTTCTTATCAGCCAGCTCCCTGATCTCCTCCTCCACCTGCTTGTGGCTACTGCTCAATGTGTCGTACATGACCTTCATCTGGAAGACAAGAGAAAGAATTGTTTAGGAAAGCGAGCGATTTGGGAATTAGGAACGTGAAAAGAGAGAAGGAGCGAGAGAGAATAGGATAGAGGGAAAGACAGGGGGTGAAAAGGACAACATACATAAAGAGAAAAATAAAAGGGAAATAAAAGTCAGAGTGTAGGAATATGAAAGAGTGCCCAAACTACCTTATTCCAGATTATACCCTAATCCATAATCATTAATTTTACTCTCAGGTTATGCAACAAACCCAGCCATTAGTGTTGCACAAGCCAGTGCACTCTTAGTGCCGGTCCCAAGCCCGTATAAATGGGGAGGGTTGCGTTAGGAAGGGAATCCAGCGTAAAATATGTGCCAGATCAAATGTGCGGATCAGAAACGTAAATCTATACAGGATCGGTCATGGCCCGGGTTACAGTGAGTAGCAGGAGTGATTTGTGATAGAAGAGTATCTGCAAGAGTGAAAGTTTATAGGACTGTGGTGAGACCTGCGATGTTGTACGGTTTAGAGACAGTGGCACTGACTGAAAGACAGGAGGCGGCGCTGGAGGTGGCGTTAAAGATGCTACGATTTTTTTATCCATCAGATTGCAGGTAGGACATTTTGGAGACAAGATGAGGGAGGAAAAATTGAGATGGTTGGAACATGTGCAGAGAAGGGACATGGGGTATATCGGTAGGCGAATGCTGAGGATGGAACCACTAGGAAGGAGGAAAAGAGGAAGACCAATAAGGACGTTTATGGATGTGGTGAGGGAAGACATGCAGATAGTTCGGGTGAAAATAGCAGATGTAGAGGACAGGGGGAGTATGGAGACGGATGATCCGCTGTGGCGACCCCTAATGGGAGAAGCCGAAAGAAAAAGAAGAGGTTATGCAACCAATTTTGTTTTCCAGTAAACAAAAAATTATAAATTCTTTGCTCAAAATATAGCGTACATAAAAATTTATAATCACACATACGATCAATTCTTCTCGAAAAGTCAACAATGTCCTTGAACCACTCAAGATCAACTGTGTCCTGGGATTCCAGGCATTTCGACAGAATAAATGATGTTCGCTATGTGCTATATGTCTACGTGAAAAACACTGAAAACAGCAGTTATTTTACTTGGGAACTACTGCCTCAATGTGATACGTTTCCTTGGTCCAAGACAAACAACCAGAGGTCCAGAGAACTGTTTCATTTGCATAAGCATGCAAGGTTGGAAAACCTCCAAAAGAATGTACAATAATAGGAGACAGGCTTGTGGACAAAACACCAGAGAAGAAGAAAAGACAATGAGGAGCCACTCTTAATAATAATAATAATAATAAAAATAATAATAATAATAAAAATAATAATAATAAGTAGTTACACTCATGTTTGTGAAATAACTAGTGATGGGGTTCTCTAACAAGAGGAAGAAAAGGTCTAGATTAAAGGAAAATGGCCAGCAGAGATGACATGAGGCAAATCTGGTAAGTTTGGAAGAACTCTCCCCTGCTCAGTTGTAAGTAGCTCTGTATAAGGGCGTCTGCCAAATGCCGCAAATGTAAATGAAGCGAAGAGGAGATTCCAGCCATTTTCTGACTTGAAATGTAAAGGATCTGGAAAGATTCTGCCCAAACCTTCTCATAAGTCTAAAACCTCATCTATAATCTTGGCAAATGGAGAAAGCACAAAGTACTTAGTTAAGTACACAATAATTGTGCATAACCAAATGTTTAACAAATAAATACTGTATTTTATTGGTTAAATTGTCTTGTGTTTGCAATTATTTGGTATCCATGAGATCAGACTATTTTGTGAATTTTTGTACCAGATCAAAAGTTTAAGCAATAAAGAAAATTTGTTACAGTCTTCTTTGCTCATATTTATAGAGAGGGCCAATATTAATAGAGGACAGTGTATACACATAGTGTAAGTTGACAACCTGTTGCCATTTACTCCAATTGGGCCTTATTTATCAAGCAGGATACAAACAGATTTATGTATAAATCATTTATAGCAGCATTTACACAAGAAATTTGGTATTTATTAAATTCCTGTAAACTCATAAGACCACCTTAAAAAAATATTTTTTTTTTCTTGATGTCACCCAGATGAGAATGGGTTCCCCTTTTGAGTCTGGTTCCTCTCAAGGTTTCTTCCTCATAACATCTAAGGGAGTTTTTCCTTGCCACAGTCGCCACGGCTTGCTCATCAGGGACAAATTCACACCATTCAACTTCACTGTTGATTTGTGTAAAGCTGCTTTGAGACAATGTCTGTTGTGAAAAGCGCTATACAAATAAACTTGACTTGACTTGACTTGACTTGCCTTTTCCTATTAGGGACTCCACAGAGAACCATCCGCCGCCTTACCCCCTGTCCTCTACATCTCCCTCTTTCAAACCAACTACCTCGCCACATCCATAAACCTCCTCTTTGGTCTTCCCTTTTTCCTCCTTTCTGGAGAGTGTTCTTGATCTGGCCAACTGTTGTGAAGGGTGTTTTCTTCACCAGGGAAAGAATTATTCGGTCATCCACCACAGTTGTTTTCTGTGGTCTTCCAGGTCTTTCGGTGTTGCTGAGCTCACCGGTGCGTTAATTCTTTTTAAGAATGTTCCAAACAGTTGTTTTGGCCACGCTTATTTTTTTGCTATCTCTCTGATGGGTTTGTTTTGTTTTTTCAGCCTAATGATGGCTTGCTTCACTGTTAGTGACGGCTCTTTGGATCTCAACTCTGGACCCTTTTATCTGCTCATTGTAATTGGTATAATGAGGGAATAACAAACACCTGGCCATGGAACCTGATAAGCCAATTGGCCCATTACTTTTGGTCCCTTAACAAGTGGGAGGCACATATGCAAAATGTTGTAATTCCTACACCGTTCACCTGATTTGGATTTAAATGCCCTCAAATTAACGCTGACAGTCTGCATTTAAAGCAGTTTCGTTTCATTTCAAATCCATTGTGGTTGTGTATAGAGCCAAAAAATGTTAGAAATGTGTCGATGTCTCAATATTTATGGACCTGATTGTATCTATCTATCTATCTATCTATCTATCTATCTATCTATCTATCTATCTATCTATCTATCTCTTAAATATTATAAATATATAATATTTATATTTAAATATATATAAAAATATATAGATTTTCAAAAGCTGTGCCTTGATGCACAGAAGCGGTAGATGAAGGTCCCAAAAGAAGAAGAGGAAGAGGGAGAAGAGGAGGAGGTCATATTCCTTGCTAGCGTGAATAGCTAAGCTGAGCTAGCAAACCACCGAGCTCGGACGGTTTACTGCATACTCTTAAGCACTTGCGTTATTATTTATTGATGCTTGTAGTTGGTTATAGGGTTCATGCATTTTTTTTTCTTGAAAGTATTTTTTTTCTTTCTTTACTCCACGTTTTGCAGGACCCCCTATATTTGGGGTGTGTGTGCCATAAATTTGCAGCAAAAATGCAATGCATTCTGTGCTTGCTAGGGTGTGTGCTTTATCTGGATGATAGATAGATAGATAGATAGATAGATAGATAGATAGATAGATAGATAGATAGATAGATAGATAGATAGATAATAAAACTTCTACAGCCTATTAATGTTGTAGCCTACTGATGGTGTGTATTAACTCTTTTGACCATGTATTTCATGTGAATAAATCAGCACTTTGAATGGATGAATTTAATAATATCAATAATGTAATAATATAACAATTGAATCTTGAAAATCGAAATTCAGGCTCATGAAATTCTACACCAGATCTCACCTGCTCCAGCTCAACAGTTAGCTTCTTGTTGTCCTCCACCAGAAGCCCCTTTTCCCGCTCGTACTTCTGTTTGCAGTCTGCTTCAAACTCCTCACGCTCACTTTGGCTAATAAAAACACCACACACACACACACACACACACACACACACACACACACACACACATTCTCTTTAAATCATGATTAGCATTAACATAGTCTCTGCTTCTCTCATACTTCAAAAGATCCAATATGATACACAAAATAAAAACACAAAAATGCATAATATGGCAATATGGATAGAGTATTGCACTAAAACTTAAGAATTACTGGGCAAAACTGAGCTATAGCATCTGCACTGTATAGACAATTGTTTTTTGTGTACACATTAGCATAAGATTCGTATGTGCCTTTTGAACATCTCATTACACATTTAGTCCCTATTTGCTGTTATAATACTTTTTCAATCTTCTGGGAAGGTGTTCCACTAGATTAGGGAGTGTGTTTGTGGATAATTATGCTCATTCAGCAAAAAAGAGTATTAGTAAAGTCAGCTCTGAGGTACACTAAGTGTTCCAATTTGTCCCAAAGGTGTTCAGTAGGGTTAATAGTTCTATAGCAGATCTTTCACTCCAACCCATGTAAAGCATATCTTCATGGAACTGGCTTTGTGCACAGGGGCAGTGTCATGCTGGAAAAGGTTTGGGTCTCCTAGTTCAAGTAATGAGAAAAATCTATGCTACCACATACAAAGACTTTTTATACAATTGTCTGCTTTGAATTTTTTGTTTGGAAAAGAAGTACATATGACTGGAAAATTCAGTGGTCCCCAATACTTTTGTCCCTATAGTCCATGTCTATTTACATATTACATTTTCCACATAGTGTATTTTATCTAATTTACACTGCAGATGATTACAATAAGTTCTCTTTAACACCTCACAGAAGCCTAGAGCAAAACCCCAAGAAGACCATGCATTATTAAATATGTCCTTTCTTGTTTTCTCCTGGTCACCACTTCATGTTCTTGTGATCCAATAAAAAAAAAGCAGTTTTTTTTTTTTTTATTATTATATCGACATTATTCTGGGCGATTGTAGTTAACCTCTTGTAGTTAAGGTCCCTGTTGTTAGCAAAAGCTTAACGCAATCCTAGAGCATGATGCTTGAATAAATTAGAGATCAAACAAATCATTGTCTATTATCTGCACCATTAGATGATTGCTGGAACTATCGGCAATAACCAGTAGTTTTTCCGGCTTGCGTTCATTGCTGAAGCGGCTGAAACGATTCACTGCCATTGTGGGAGAGGCTTTAAAAAGCAAATCACCGATGCCATGTGCTGTAGGATTTTACATGTAATACTGCACGCTGCACAGAGAGCGCTATTTTATATTTATTACTCATCATTTATTAATTATATAATTATATTAATTTATTTGTATTCATTTCATTTAGCACATTCTCATGGTTCAGTATACTGTTCCCCTTCAGGAACTCGAGCTGCGTCGAAACGCTATGGTCACGCAGGGGCGTTCCCATAGCGTTTCGACGCAGCGTCTCGTTTCTTCGGGGAACTAGGGTTACGGTCGTAACCTAGAGACGTTCTGTTTGCTTTATAAAAATTTTTTTTTATTAAATTTCAGTATTATTTTACATATATTTTTTTAATCCAGTATCCATTTAAACTGGATACAACTGCTAGTGATTGACAATTTCCAGCCAACAATTTCTAGCAGACAGCATTATTGAAAGCATTTAAGTAATGCCAATTGGAATCTTATGATTTTATTATATTAAAAAAGGAACTTAATTTGTAATTTCTCTTCCTGGTAAAAGGAGTTCCAAAGATTCTAAAAGCTGTAAAACCCCTACTAAATGAAGAAACATTTAATATAAAGCTGTCTCTATTTTTTATATATATTACTGGCTTTTGTTAGGTCTTAATCACAAAGAAAACTAAGAAAAAAGTGCATGGCCTCTTTCATTGCTTCTGTAACTGCTCGCAGACTGATTATTTTTCTATTTCAGAAGATTTTTATTTCAGACGTTCCAGATGAAACATTTTGATTCTATTCAAACCCCCGTTCTCAAGCTTTATGAAACAGCATGAACAGCACGTACCAAATAATAAAATCAGTGAATCAGGTCTCAGAGAATGCTGAAGTCAGCATTAATACCTGCAAATGTGCTGCTTTTGGCTACAAGACCTAGATTTATGTTTCTTTTTCTTGTATATAACTGAAAGAGAACATTTTGAGTGTGTTCTGATACCAAAACCCAAGCTTTTAGGGTTGAAGCCTTGTCAATTAAAATAGAGATGAAAAATTTTGTTAATTAGTAAAAACAAAACATTGCCTGCGTCAAGAACCTTGTTCCCCTTTTGTGTGGTATAAAACATGAGAAAACATGAGAGTACGTTACATCCCTCAAAATGTCGATCTTGGGGGATCTTGGAGCTTCATACAGAAGTGAATGACAGTGAGACAGAATTTCCTTTTCTGAAATGTAATGTTGTTCTGTCTGGTGTCAGAATCCAAATCAGACAGCATTCCAAGCTGGTTGTGGTTACAGATACGACAATTGTGCCGTCTTCGGAGCTCATCGGGTAACTATCACATCAGTGAAAAAATATCTAAGGATGTAACAGGCTTAGCTTGCTAGTTGTCAGCAACTAGTTATGTATGTAACAGTAGACAGCTAGGTCATGTTCTGACTAAACAGTCACCTGTAACGGATGTGTTTAGCTTGTTATAATCATGTTTATGATTGATTTTCAGTGCCACAATATTAACTAGTGTCATCATTGGGACAACCTTGTGCCTTCAACTTGACTTCAAACATCAAATAGTTTCTATAAAGTATGCTTATATAGTCATTACAGGCTAGACAACAGCTTAGCATTAAGACACTGTCAAGAATAGCAGCTAAACTGCATTGCCTGTCTATTAATGTTAATTAGAGGTCAGTCGATTCATCAGCACCGATAGTTGATTACCCATCAGATATTGGCAAAAATACGAGGGCAGCCTCTTTTATTTTCCTCAATATTTAATATATATATAAAATAATTTCTTCGTCTTCTTCTTCTTCTTTCGGCTTTTCCCATTAGGGAACCGTCTCCCCCTGTCTCCCTGTCCTCTCCATCTGCCTCTTTCAAACCAACCAACTATCCTTAAACCTCCTCCTTGGCCTTCCTTATTTTTCTTCTTCCTGGCGGCTCCATCCTCAGCATTCTTTTACCGATATATATATTATGTAATACATTCATATTTATTTAATTTAGCACATTTTCATTATTCAGTACTGTATTTTTATTTAAAATTTTGTAATAAAGTTTGGTATTATTTTACATAGTGTTCTTTTTTTATTCAATATCCCTAATTGATTAATTGGTTATCTGCAAATACATTCCAATGCAGCTATCAATATGAGGAAAATCCACTATTGATCGACCTTTGGTGCTAATCCATAATAAACCATTTATAACATTTTACCTGTCAATCCCAATCCAAAATAAAATTTGTGCTGGATTTTTGTCAGATTACAAGCTTGTAGCATGACATTGCTAAGATACTCAGGCCTATTTACAACCATGTGTCGCTGTAACAATAGAATTTATATTGGTTTTAATGGTTATAAAGGGAATTGCACTGGTTTTAATAGAAACTTTATTAGGTCTCTCCTGGTGATTGGTTGCCTTCAGTTTTTTCTAATAGATACCATTAAAGACCAATTGAGCACATTTGTGTTGGTATCAAAGTTATGCCTCCAGATTCTACTATAATTTCTTTGGTTCGATGATATGTATTTAGATTTTGTCCTCGAGAAAACTACCTAATAGAACCCCTTTTTGTAATGGTTTGTAATGTCAACCATTAGATCGTGTGTTGAATTGATTTTTTTTTTATTCAGGGATCTGTTCTGTCATGTATACAAACCTTGCAGAAGGGTTTTTTTTTGTGAGTGCTGCATCATAGGACACAATATGTCTATCTTGTATTTGGTGTGTGAATGTATATATATACACAATGGGTGCTATGCACTCAATTTCTCCAACTATAAAGTATCACAGGAAAATACCAGGCAAACCTGACCATAAACCACCCTATCCACACATGAACATACATTTCTCGTCGCGTCTTCTCCAGCTTGTCTTTGAGCACAAGGATCTCCTTCTGCAGGGTGAGCTGCTGGGCCTCAGCCTCATTCAACTCCTTCCTGTGGCTCTTGAGCTCAGCATTCTGTTGCGTCTCCCTGCGACACAGTTCCTCCTCGTGCTGCACGCGCTTCTTCTCCAGCTCTGCCCGAAGCCACGTCACTTCCTGCTGCTCAGCACTTGCTCCTGGGTGCAGCGGTCCAGCCTGATTCAACCCATACAGGACAGGAGTTAAAACTTGGTCGTGTTAGTACGTTAATAAAAATGTTTTCGGGGACAAATTTTATAAAATGGGCAAATTAATAGTGAACTATAAAGTAAAAACATAATCACATCACACACCCTGAGAGTTTTAAGAGTTTTAATCAAATAGAAATGAATAGATAATTTAAACTACGCATTTCAGGTTTTTGTGTTCTTTTCATTATTTTACACATGAAAATTAGAAATGTCAAAAATATTAGTTCCCTTTTTTTTGCTGTTGCGAGTCCCATTCAAATAACCTATTTTTACATTATCCATTTGCACTAATGTAGATAAACAAGTTTTCTTATTTATCTACCACCACTAGCACATGCTATTAATAGATAATGTGGTTTCAAATACACATTTTAAGTTTTTGTGTTCTTGTTCCTTTTAATTATTGTACATATGAAAATTTGAAATGTCAAAAGGATTGGTGTGTTACTTTAAATTTGATGTTACTCATTCAATCAACCCACATTTTTATGAATGCCCTATTTCCCCATCGTTTTCGCTATCCAGACACACTGCACTAATGTAGATTAGACAAATTTGCTTCGCCGCAAAACGCATAGCACATTAGTGAGAATTAACACTGAGCAGTTTTCATAATACAGGTTTTTACAGTCTTTTGAATGTAAGAGTTTGCCCAAATCTTCAATAGGTAATGCAGTTCATGACAACAATCAAGATGTCAGCAGAACGTTTTAGGAACTTGCTGGTATGTTTCACATCTCTGGGCATGTAATAGCTGAACATATTTACAGTCTGACCTGAAAACCTGATTTTGGAAATTTTGGCTCTGACATTTCAATAATGTTGCTATATTTATAGTCCTTTTTATGTAATGCACAAGTTTACAGTTCACGCAATTGTATTCTGTATATATATATATATATATATATATATATACACAGAATACAATATATATACATACACACACACTATATTGGGTCACCTGGTGACAAGTACGGTATGTGATTTGTGAGCAGTGCCACATGTAGTCCCAATTTGCTCTTATAATTCCCTCCACTCTTCTGGAAAGATGTTCCACTAGATTATGGAGTGTGCTTATGGATGTTTGTGTTCTTTAGCCATGAGGGTAATGTGAAAGGCAGATACTGCTGTAGGTGAGGAGGTCCGGGGTGCAGTCAGCGTTCCAATTCATCCCAAAGGTATTTAGTAGGGATGAGATTAAAGCTCTATAGCAGGCCACTCGAGATCTTCCTCTCCAAAGCATGTAAATCATCTTCAAGAAACTCACTTTGTGCACAGGGGCATTGCCATGCTGGAACAGGTTTGTGTTTTCAAGCTCAAGTGAAGGTAAATTTTATTATAGCACATCTGAAGTCCTGTACAATGGAGTGCTTTCAGATTTGTGGCCATATTACATAGACTAGGTATGTTGTCTGACATAATAACATTATAAAAGATGCTCAAATGTTACAGTAGTCATCTATATATATTTTTTTATGTGAACGGTAAAAAATGCAGCATGCGCATAAATGTCCATTTGGGGAATGATTGACAAATATAGATACCCCATTGCCTCTGCAATTTACCTTGAAGCTCTCCAGCTCCTCCTCGAGCTGTCTGCTGAACTGCTCGTTCCTCTCTCGCAGTTTCCTCTCTTTCTGCACCTCAGCAGCCTGCTCCTCAGCCTGCACCTCCAACTGATCAAAACCAAAAGTTTAATGTCAGGTGAAGACTATAATCAAGAAACAGCTGTAACAGACTGGCAAGGACTTGTTCGTTTGCTCACTTTGCAAAGAAAACATAGCCTTGATGAAGAACTTAAAAAAAAAAGATATAAATAAAGTATTAATGCAACATTTCCTCCAGACAATTCTTACAATACACACTGACGATCAAAGGGTATTTGTGTATTTTGGGTCATGCCACAAGTTTTATGTTTTAAATCTACTTTAGTAACCACTTTAACACTAATCTGTACACTCACATTCAGACACCTACTGGCAATTTAACTGACTGTTTCTGTGCTAAATCCATGAATAAACATGTTTTTGGGTGGAAAACGAAATGCCTTGAGGATGGCCTCAGTAGAAAGATGAACAATCCTGCCCTAGGTAGTGCACTAGTAAACAAATTCACTATAAAAATAGTTTAGATCTGGCAACCCAATCGAAAAGGTGACTCTCTCGATTGTCAGCACAATTTCTTTCCAAGGAACTCGCAAGAATCTCCTCGATTGCGAGGAGATCAGCTCCTACCTCTTTGCGTGCTCTCTCAGCCTTGCGTATCTCCAGCCGCAGCGTCTCCATCTTCTGTGAAAGACCCTCCACCTCCTCCTCCTTGTCTCGGAGTTGGCGCGCGAGCCGCTGCTTGTGTGAACGCTGCTCAGTGAGGCGCTCGTTCACTTCGGAGAACTCTTGCATGGCCATCTTCCTTTGACTGTGCGCCTCCTTTATCTCCTTTCCCTGTGCCTTAAGCTTCTCCTTAGTGTCTAAAAGCTCCTAAAAACAAAAGTTGAAACAGGCAGATTATGCTTGAAGATGCTAATCTCACATGCACCAAAAAAAGATGCGATCTCAATAGATACTATTGAAGAACTAAGCCGGAAAACAAACCTTCGAAATCATATTTGACCTTTATGAGGATCTGTTACCTGTTCTCCGTTTGCTCTTTAGACCCTACATTTTCTTTGCTAACTGAACACTGTGTACACCATCGCCTGATACTAAGTCTAAAGAGTACCTACGCCTATACAAATAGCAGTATGCCTACAGGGACACATTATAATATGGCAACATTAGACAAGGATACAGTACATTTAACCCTTTTCTGCAGGACACTGACATTCCTTTAGCGTGACAGAATGGAAATCTGCTCATTAGTTTTAATCAGTATAAACAAATTAAATATTTTGCCGCAAGGCTGTTGTACAAGTAGCAGTGATGGGAAGATCGGATCATTTGATTCTTTGAATCTCGTTCATGAAAATAAACTAATCATTTTTTGAGTCATTTAGTTCATTTCGTTCAATAAGCAGATTCCCCAACACGTCTACATACACCCACTTTGACTATAGTTCCAATCATTTATAAACGTGTATATAACTCCATAACGTCTACGAGAGTCACGTGACAAAAAAATAATATTTAGAGAACATTTATGAATCACTCTTTAAGATGACTCGTTCGTCTGAGTCACATTTAAGACTCGTTCAAAATGAATGAAACTTTAATGAACGACCCATATACTAGTCTGTAGGCAGAGGGATGGGAAATGGAGAGATATGAGCCTCCTGCTGGGCAAATAATTCATACTTCTCCACAGTATCATTCGTACAGAGGAAAAAAGCACAAGCTTTTTTGATAGTAAAATACTATCCAAACCACTATGCATGCTTTCATATGGAACCACTTCTTTTGATCAATTCCATGCTGAACAGTGGGCTAGAGTTTACTATTCCTACACTAGCTGCAAATATTTCCATCATGAAAACAATCTGCACCTTGTGCAGGTTATCTTTCTCCAGTGCGACAGCCTGAAGCTGCCTTTCCAGGGTCTTTATCTTTGAGGAGTCGAAATCTTTCCGTGCCACGTTGGAATCCTCAAACTGCTGCTGCTCTAGATGACCTGAATCTGTGACACACACCAGAAGTAACAGTGTTTCACAAATCCAAGCATTATATATGTAAAAGCAGTGGATGAACGTGGTTTAAAACTGTTGCAGGTTGGTTCGGATCTTTTACCTGCAATCTGCTTTTTCAAGATGTCTATCTCACTCTTTAGGCTTCTTATTTCCACCTCTTTGTTGGCACCAGGTGGCACATTTGAATTGGTGTGCTGCAAAGCCTGAACTGTCTGTGTGGCCTCTGCAGCAGGGAAGATGAATTTCATTGATGAGTATCATGTTAAGTACAAACAGGTGTGTTTTGAGGGTTTCAATATTTTCGTGTATCACATCCAGCTTGTATTTTTCAATTCCCTTTGGATTTACTGTCCAAATATGCAGAACAACATAAACGAGAATAAAGTCATTATTTTTAATATGAAGTCAAAATTACGAGAATAAAGTTGCAGCAGCACATGAATAAATACTGACGACGTCGGAGACGTCAAGCACTGCCGCTGTTCAACTCCCCCCTTCACCAATAAATGAAGAAACCACTAAAAGTGCCAAATGTTGTATAATGTATATATTTATTATATATGTATTTCTGCCCACCCTGGAGCTTGCGGCTCAACTCTGTTTTCTCCTGCTCCAGCCGGCGGATTCTTCTTTCATACGCCTCCGAGGCCAAGCTGTCCTCCAAGGTTCTCTGGACACGAGAATCCACCCCTGAAGAGCCTCCAGAGTCTTTCAAACAGCCCCGGTCAGACAGAGAGCTACACACACACACACACACACACAAACACACACACATATACAACCACACAGAAAATAGCAGCAGCTTCTGAACAAAAATACGCAACACTAATCCTGGCAAATAGAACACCACAAGCCACACATATCTAATATCAAAAGACTGTCAATTTAAAATAAATATGGATGGATCTGCTTGTTTTCCCATTCTCATTTAAATAGCAAGGGAAAAATGTAAGTACCCGAAAAACCCACATCACTACAAACCGAAGCATATACTGTTACACGTAACTCGACATGAAGCTTGAAGTTGTACAGCGGATTGTGCAACGGTGACAAATTCCTCTTTCGTGATAACACGCTTCGGATCACGGCAGATTTCCCCGAAGTGTTTTGAGGAAAAGCAACCCACACACTGAACACTTACCATTTGCTAGTGTAGGTGAAGCCAAGAAACGGGAGATGGAGTCCAGAGAAGGCCGCGTGGGAGGGTGGAGGCATCGTCTCCTACGATAATAAAGCGCTAATAAATCAGCGTTTTTTTTTTTTTTTTTTAATGTACCACTTTAAAATGAATTGCATCATTATGACTTAATAGTTCCTACGGTGACATGCATTTAAAGTATTGCATATAACTCCCTTGAACTGAGATTGCAATTTTAGAGTATACGAAACTGCATTAGTATTCAACCCAATTACTAAAAAAATGTAAATGTAGCATCAGAAGCATAAGCTGTATAATTAGTTAAAAAAATTATCCAATTTATGTGCAATTACATTATCACATCATCTCAATATAAAGTTAAAAAAATTGAGGTTGACTGATCGTGGACCGATACCGATTGCAAGGTGGGATCGTACTTGCAGATAACCGATTAATCACCCGGTAGTTTTTAAAATAGGCACTGGATAAAAACCAAACCAACGTAACACTCCATGTAAAATAGTACTGTACTTTTAACAAAAATATAATAAAAACAGCACTCACTTCCGAATCTGCTAAAGGAAATAAATATGAATATACCATAATTTCCGGACTATAAAGCAAACCCATATATAAGCCACTGAATTTTACAAATATTTTTATTTTCAACATAAATAAGCTGCACACTAATGTCTACACTAATGAACTTTACACAGGCTTTAACGAACACTTTACACATGGTGTAACAGGTGAAATATGCTGCGCTTCCTTTAGGACAGGGGTGGCCAACCAGTCAGAGACTGAGAGCCACATTTTTTTAATGTGTTACCGCAAATAGCCACATCATACACATGGGCACAAATGAACAGGCCACCCCTGCTTTAGGAGCATAGCGGTATTTTGGCCACTGCCTTTTTCCAGTATTACTGTGTGTGTTCAAGACGGGGATTATGTCCTTATTATTTTTTGATGCTGATTTCTAAGTTTCTTTGACTAACCCTTAACGTTGTTTAAGCCGCAGGGGTTCAACGCGTAAGAAAAAAGTAGCGGCTTATAGTCCGAAAAATGCGGTAATTATTTAATTACTAAATTATAAATAAAAAACATAACATAGAGCTCTCTGTGCAGCGCATCGTCTCATGTGTAAAAACAAACAGCACGTGGCATCAGTGATTCACCTCTACAGACCAGAAGCCGGAAAAAAATATCTGTATTGATTTTTGCTGATAGCCAATAGTTCCATCAAACAACTGAAAGTAAAACCAATTAATCGGCCAACCTCTTGTGTAAAAAAGAAATCCCCAAAACCTTATACTTGACGACATAAACTAAGTGAATCATTAAGTCGAGAAGTCCAGGACAAAGTTCTGAAAAAACATTAAGCAGCAAAGCAAAAAATAACCTTTAAACAAGCTACAGAACACCATTAAATCCAGTTTATTAGTAAATATGACGTAGAATGCCAAAAGGAGATCTTCTACCAAAAATTCAGTACCTGGGTATAAAGGGAAAAGAGTCTAGGGAAATACATTTCCACAACCTACCAAATTCTTTAGGCAGTCATCCTCCACGTCAAAGTTGGATGTGTCAGTGGGGCTGCTGACTTCAGGGATGTACGGGGCCTCGCAAGTGCGGATGTCATCCCATCTGATGCCTAAGAAAAAGGGGTGGCTCTTAAAGTCCTCGATGCCGTTCTGGCCCAGTCGGTGCTCACGGGAGCAGATCAACCTGCGCATGAGGTCTTTGGCCTCCTCAGATACATCGGACACCTGGGTGGGAAACTGGAAGCGCTCCTATGAAGAACAAAAAGATAAATGTACCTTGGTAAAAGAGGATGATGACCTTATTGAGAAGATGAGGCAACTAGACAACGACTAGACAGAGTTACAAATTATCAGCATTCCTTCGCCCACCTTATGGTTCATGATTTTGCCGTACGTCTCCACAAGTGACTCGGCGTAAAACGGCGTCTCCCCATACAGCATCTCATATATACACACTCCCAGAGACCACCAATCACACTCTGGCCCATATTTTCCTTTCCCATCCTCCATGGCCTGCAGGATCTCAGGAGAGATGTAGTCTGGAGTTCCCACTGCGATCGAGGACTGCACCTTAGTGAAGCACAGCTCAGAGTTACAAACTGCATCCGTCAGTGAGCCTCAAGCTCTAGGGATCAACAATAGAGCTTTATAACGCTGCAGCTGAATCTCAGTGCACAATGGATGGACTTACTGTTCCGTCCTCCATGAGTTTCAGACAGGAGCCAAAGTCTGCCAGGCGAATGTGGCCATTCATGTCCAGCAATATATTGTCGGGTTTGATGTCCCTGCACAAAATATATATATATTTTTTAATCTTGACACTATTAACAAGCAAGGTTTATTATTAGCATGGCAGCCGTAGGTTTAAAAACTGTACCTGACATGGCTATTATTAGGTGGAACAAGTTGATTTTAAAAGAAAGAACAAAGAATCACTTCATGGAAATTCCTGAGATGGTAGAGCTGTGAAAGTCTCAGGACAGAAAATGTACAAAGAAAGGACATTCGGTGCTTGTGTGGTGCTGCATGACCTATTAACAGCATTCGTTCATTTAGTCATTCGTTGATTCATGAATCTGAATTAATTTCCCCTGTCAGTATTACTGTGGCTTACACTAATTATATTATACAGCTATGTATATTTTAAAATATCAAACTAAGTTTCTCTGAAGATACTCAGACATTTAGGTGAAGTTATTTGGAAGTTCAGTAATTTCAACTCTTCATTTTTTACTCATGTTTCAAAGCTTTTTGTTAATGTTGTGATTCGTTCTTATAAGTATTCTGGTGTTGTTTTTGCATGAAAACAATTTTTTTACCATTAGCTTGAATTGACTGCTGCCTAGCCAGTTCTGTTAGTGACTGCTAAAGACCAGCAATGCTAGTCCAACCTGCCGTTAGCAAAAAAACCAGGATATCTTAGTTGATTACTGTATCTCAGTGGTTAAGATGCTGGGTTCCTGATCAGAAGGTTATGGGGTCAAGCCCTGGTTTCGCCAAAGCTGACACACTTGGGCCCTTAAACAAGGCCCTTAACCCTCTCTGCTTCAGGGGCGCTGTATCATGGCTGACCCTGCGCTCTCACCTTAGCTTCCCAGCAAGCTGGGATATGCGATAAAGGAATTTCACTGTGCTGTAATGTATATGTGACAAATAAAGGCTATTCTATCTATCTATCTATAGAAGGTAAAATTGCATGAACTACGTTTTGCAAAGATTCTCGGTCTCCTTTATCTGAAAGTTGAGTCATGTCAACTGGACATCTATATGGTTAAATCTGACTGAAGAAGATGCTCGGATGAGAAGTAAAACATTTCTATTCAACCAGATAGAGTTCCAGTTGACATGACTGAACTTTCAGAGAGAACTACATTCATTGGTTACAAATTTTATTTTTTGGAAGGGTCAGAATTCAACCATGAGCTGCGGTGGGATTAGTTCAATGTTTTTTAACCCTCTCCGCACTAATCATGGAAGATGGTTAGAATTTCTAAAATTTAGTTTCTACCCTAAATTCTTTAGCATTTCTACCCTGCATATTAATCAGCACACTGTGCATTCCTCCATAATATACACATCATTCTTGAATCCTGCACACATGTTAAGAAATGTCCATCTTGGTAAGTATTCACTTAAATTAAATAAATGTTACACTAATTTATGTTTAAAACTTCCAACAAACTAATACTAACAATTAAATAAAAGTAAAAAACGTCAATTAATTTGCACACAGCACAACAGCTTATAAGCAAACAAAATGTTTATAATGTATTTATATTTGTATATGACAAAGTTTATATACATTTTCCAATTTTTTTTTATTAATTCTCACAAATTCCCATAAAATCCTGGTGAGTTTCCAACATGGAATATTTCCAAAATATCCAAAAATATCCAAAATTCCTGGACATTTTCTGCCCCGTTTTGCAACCCACTTGACTTGACTTGACTTGAACCCTAGTTACCACACCAGATCATCTGTCTCCTTACACCCCTGTCCACTACATCTGCCTCTTTCAATTCAATCTCCTGCATGCCTTCCCTTACCACATCCATAAACCTCCTCCATGGTCTTCCTTTTTTTCTCCTTCCTGGCGGCTCCATCCTCAGCATTCTTCTACCGATATACCCCATGTCCCTCCTCTGGACATGTCCAAACCATCCCAATCTAGCCTTCCTTACCTTGTCTCCAAAATGTCCTACCTGCACTGTCCCTCTAATAAACTAATTTCTAATCCTGTCCATCCTCGTCACTTGCAATGAACATCTCATGGACAGCAACCCAACCAAAACAAAATTACATTTTCAGTTCCTGTAAACTCAGTGCTAATAAACCTTCTGCCCCTGCTATATTCTAAATGCTTGTTCTCCCAAATCAGCTTGTGGAGCAGATCTGAGGCAAGAATTGTATGTACTGAATATGATACTCTTGTTGTATGATACAAATATACGCCTGTGTAGTTTTTAAAATGTGTGACTGTACATTTTTAAGATGTTTCACACTAATTTAGCAAAAACAAACAAATAAATAAATAAAACACTATATGAAAAAATATTGGAACACCTGTCTTTTCCAGCTATTTACAACAAAGTTGGAGGCACACAGTTGTACAGTGGGGCAAATACAGGGAGTGCAGAATTATTAGGCAAGTTGTATTTTTAAAGATTAATTTTATTTGAGGATTTAATTTGAACAACAACCATGTTCTCAATGAACACAAAAAAACTCATAATATCAAAGCTGAATATTTTTGGAAGTAGTTTTTAGTTTTAGCTATTTTAGGGGGATATCTGTGTGTGCAGGTGACTATTACTGTGCATAATTATTAGGCAACTTAACAAAAAACAAATGTATACCCATTTCAATTATTTATTTTTACCAGTGAAACCAATATAACATCTCAACATTCACAAATATACATTTCTGACATTCAAAAACCAAACAAAAACAAATCAGTGACCAATGGAACACCTGTCTTTTCCAGCTATTTACCACAAAGTTGGAGGCACACAGTTGTACAGTGGGGCAAATAAGTATTTGATACAGAGCGTTTTTTAAATTATCCTATTTACAAAGAATGGAGAGATCTGTAATTTTCCTCATGGGTACACCACTGTCTCTCTTCTGTCTCTCACAGACCTGTTAGTTTTAGTTTTAGACTATTTTTTTAGTCTTTAAGAAGCCCTCCTATCCTGTATAAAAAAAACACCTGTCCACACACTCAATTAATCAGACTTCAACCTCTCCAATATGGGCAAGACCAAAGAGCTAAGGACACTAGGAACAAAATAGACTTGCACAAGTCTGGGATGGGCTACAGGACAATAAGCAAACAGATTGGTGAGAAAGCAACAGATAAGATCAGATAAAAAGGAAGTACTTCTACTTTAGGACCACAAGCAGCTAGAAGTAAACTTTCTGATTATGTAGCATCTCTGGATGATGTTTCTATCTCAGTGTGTACAGCAGTCAAAGGCCTTGGTGTGATTATTGACAATAATCTTTCCTTTGAGGCTCAAGTGAATAATATTACCAGGATCACCTACTTTTACCTTAGAAATATTGCTAAAATTAGAAATATGATGTTACAGGATGCAGAAAAACTAGTTCATGCTTTTGTTACATCTAGATTAAACTACTGTAATGCTTTACTGTCTGGGTGTTCGAGTAAGTGCATAAATAAGCTTTAGTTAGTTCAGAGTGCAGCACCAAGAGTCCTATAGAAAATATTACCACATCACCCCTGTTTTAATCAGTCTACACTGCTCCCAATTAAATCTCGCATTGATTATAAAATACTACTGACGTATAAAGTACTAAACGGCCCTTGCAGTATCTGAGTGAACTTCTGTATCCCCCTTTGCCAACTTAGATCAAAAGGTGCAGGCTATTTGTTGGTACCTCCAATAATGTCGACTACAGAAGGGGGCAGATCTTTTTCTTATAAAGCCCCACAGTTATGAAACAGCCTTTCAATTAGTGTTCTGGACTCAGACACAGTCTCAGTGTTCAAGTCGAGGCTGAAAACATATTTATTTAGTCAAGTTTTTATCAGTAGATTTTTCTTAGGTAAAGGCGCAGATCTGTAGGGATCATGGATATAAAATGTTTGGTGAACTGGGATATTTGTATGCTGTCACCCCCTCACTCTCACATGTTCACTCAGGTTTGTTGACGGTGGTGTGGTGGGTCGTCTCTTATCCCAGAGATCCCTCATATCTGTGCTACCTTCCGGTTCTCCCTTTTAGTTATGCTGCCATAGTGAGTCTTGCCGTAGTCTCCAGCTGCACAGTGTCCTTATCTTTTACACAACAATAAGGACACATAATGATCCATATCCTTCTCTTCCTGTCACCCCTCTTCTCTCTCTCTCTCTCTCTCTTGCTCTTTCGGTCAAGTTAAAAAATCTTCCCACTTTATCCAGGCCTGCCTCTGTATAATGTCCTCTTCGATTGGAGGCCACTCTGTACAGCTGTGGATGGTTTCTCATCAACGCCTTGGGTGGTTCCATGAAATTCCAGAGTAAGAAGGGGAGCTTTGAGGATGGATTTGGACTAATGTCAACTGACTCAGGACTACAGTTTGTTTCTGATTACTATCACTGCACCTCACAACATTGTTTATCTGTAATAAATGGACATTCGGTGCAACCCAGATGAGAATGGGTTTGTCTTGAATCCGGTTCCTCTCAAGGTTTCTTCTTTACGTCATCTCGGGGAGTTTTTCCTTACCACAGTCGCCACCGGCTTGCTCATCAGGGACAAACTTACACTTATATAGAACACCTTATTTAATTCATTATCACCACATTATCTGTGTAAAGCTGCTTTAAGACAATGTTCATTGTTAAATGCGCTATACAAATAAAATTTACTTTAAATTAATTTAACTGTTGGCGCAATTATAGAAAATTGAAAAAATTAAAGGTGACTGTTAATCTCCCTCAGACTGGGGCTCCATGCGAGATCTCACCTGGTGGAGTATCAATGATCCTGAGAAAGGTGAGGGATCAGCCTAAAACTACACAGGAGGACCTGGTCAATGACCTGAAGGGAGCTGGGACCACAGTCTCAATGGTTACCATTAGTAACACACTACACTGTCATAGATTTTTTTTTTAAACCTGCAGCGTGCGCAAGGTCTCCTGCTCAAACCAGCACGGGCCCATCTGAAGTTTGCCAACTACCATCTGGATGATCCAGAGGAGGCATGGAAGAAGGTCATGTGGTTAGATGAGACCAAAATAGAACTTTTTGGTATAAACTTCACTCTCCGTGTTTGGAGTAACCATATCGAGGGGAGGATGGATGGGGCCATGTATCGCAAGATTTTGGGAACAACCTCCTTCCCTCAATAGGAGCATTAAAGATAGGTCGGGGCTGGGTCTTCCAGCAAGACAATGACCCCAAAAACACAGCCAGGGCAACTAAGGAGTGGCTCAGAAAGAAGCATTTGAAGGTCAGGAAGTAGCCTAGCCAGTCTCCAGACCTAAACTCAATAGAAAATCTATAGAGGGAGCTGAAACTCTGTGTTGCCCAGCGACAGCCCCAACCTAAAAGATCTAGACAAGATCTGTATGGAGGAGTGGGCCAAAATCCCTGCTGCAGTGTGTGCAAACCGGTTCAAAACCTACAGGAAACGTCTAACCTCTGTGATTGTAAACAAAGACTTTTGTACCAAATATTTGGTTCTATTTTTCTATTGTATCAAATACTTATTTCATGCAAAAAAATAGAAATTAATTATTTAAAAATCATCCAAAGAAGTCTCTCACAGTTGAGGTGTACCTACAATGAAAATTACAGATAACTTTGTTCTTTCTAAGTAGGAAACTTAAAAAATGTAAGTGTATCAAATATTTATTACTTATTTGCCCCACTGTATATGAGTCTTTGGAACACAATATAACACAAGAACAAAGAAACCTATTCACAGGACTACACAAAATTCACAAATGCAGTACAATAGGACGATAATACAATGACAGCGCAGCACCGACCAGTACTAAGAGCTAAATGTGTGCAAAAAATAGAATAATTTGGCCATTTCGTGCTGCTGTGGATTGATAAAATAACCAAAGTTCAAGGCATGCGTTGTTTAATGGGTTTGTTTAATGTATATTCTTTCTCTGTTTACAACATGAAAGCACAGATTTGCAGCACTAACATTACTTTCTTTGTGGCAGGTAAGTTACAGCTGGGCTACCACTGTCTGCCGTGTCTGATGATATCTCTTGTCCCACTTCTGCCATCTCATTTTTGTCTTCTGTTACATATGCATCTTTTCCTGAGTTTCCTTTTTTCACCAGTATGAACAAGTTTTCCCAGACCACCACTTTCTCCACAATTTCTTACCAGCACTGTTTTTAGGCTGGAGATCTTAGTATTTTCTTATCATAGTCCTGCTGTGCTCTTTTTTTTTGTTCTTGATTCCGATTTCTACGCATATTCCATGCATTGTTTTCCACTTGGCAACATAATCACTGTGCGAAGTTCCACACTCTCCTGGCATCCATTCAAACATAAAAATCAATAGGTAGCCTTGGGTTTGTCCCATACAGGAGGTAGTATGAAGCGTACCCAGTTACTTCATTTTGTGTGCAGTTATATGCATGGACTAACTTGTTTAGGGAGCTCTTTCAATCAGACTTAGCAGGGATCTGAGCATTAAAAGCAATGTTTGATTTAACCTTTCCACCTCCACCTGTCCGTTTCCAGCAGGGTGGTATGGTGTGGTGAGGTAGTATTCGATATCACAGAGTTCCTTAATTTGTGCAAACAACTTGTTCATAAATTTCTTTGCCTGATCATGGTGGAGTTTGGTGGAAAATCTGTGCCTGAGAACAATGTAAGCAAAGGTCTTGGACGTTTCTGTTTCAAACAACTACACACTTTGGTAACACAATGTTCCATATCACCCCACATGTAAGGCCAATAAAATCTCTCTTGGATAAGACTCAGTGTGTGCTCCACTCCTTGGTGCCCCATTTCCTCATGAAGTTCCTTGAGGTGTTTTCTGGGCAGCAGTATTTTTTGTCCTGTTAATTGTCAACATAGTATTCCTTCCTCGTCCAGGTATGACTTGCTTCTCTGCTTGTACACAGTCACCAAACTGCAATGGTCTCATCTCACCAACCTTGGCCAGAGATCTGCTACCACATACTCTCATACTATTCCGAGCACTGTATCTTCTTCTTTGTCCTGTTTCAGTTCCTCAGTTTTCACTTTCCGCATCTTTTTATCCACTTGATCCTGATCTACTTCAGAACAAATTGTTGCTATAGTGATTCGGCACATCCAAGGCCTCTCTTCTTCTGACTTCACAAGAAGTTAGATTGATAGCCGCGATAACTCTTGGACTGGCCTTATGCAAACAGGCCTGCATGTAATTCTCCGTATTAAGAGGCATCCTTGACAGTACTTCAGCATCTCTATGTTCCGGGCTGGTCTATATTTGATGGCAACTCTGTCATCCTATCGGTGAGTGTTGCCATTGAGTTTGGCCATGGACAAAACATGGGTCAAGGAGTTAATGTCCGTATAGACAACAAAGGGAGGTTCAAACGTTCAAACGACCCATTTCAATGCCAAGAATTCCAGTTTCCCATTGTGTAAATGATATGACATGCTCTTCAAACTCACGGTAGCCTAAGATCGAAGGGCTCAGCCAGAACTTAAGAAGTCGACTGTCATGAAGTTGAGCTGTTTTTCGCCCCTTCCCCTTCCTTCTTATTGTTGCCATTTTTATGGCTTGCTCCATTTTCTGAAAGCTTCTTTGTTGACAAAAATTCATACAGAGGTTTGGCAGTCTGGAAGAAACTAGGAATATATGTGTGATAGTTTGACAGGTCACCCATTGTTTAAGGCTTATGGTCCATTATTGCTTGCACATGTGCAATCTTTTTGGGGTTCCATTGTGTAGCCCACTTTCAACACTATTTTTACCAGTAACTTTACCTCAGCCTTCTGGGCTATAAGCCTAACCCCATTTACTCTGGTCCCAACATAGCACTTCTCTGACATCATTGAGGTGCTCCTCAAATGTCTTACTGTGGAAAAGGTTATCATGTAAGTATGGAAGATGGTGTTATCTTTGAGTCTCAGCAAGCATGCCTCCATACTGCGCTGGAACTCAGCAGTCCAAAGGTCCGAGGACAGTCCAAACGGGATCTGGACCAGGGTGTTATGAAAGCTGTAATGCGTTGTCTGCCCTCTTCCACAAACCCCTGCAAAGGAATGTAGCTGGTGTAGGTGGCAAAGAGGTAAGCCTCTTTGTTTAAGTTCGGCTTCCAGTTGTTATATCCTTTGCTACAGAAACTCTTAGGTTTTCTGTTGTGGATCAATGTAATTCAGCATGGAGGTTGAGCTTTCTGGTTTCATCAAATAAACAGACATCTTAACATCACTCCTCCTCTTGGCTGGATTCTTTGACGCTTTACAGCCCCGGGCAGCATGGCCCATGACTCCACATTTGAGCACTGCTTCATGAGTCATGGGCCATGCTGCCCGGGGCTGTAGAGCTCTAATTCTTTTTGCCCCTTCATTGTAGGTCCCTTTTGCCTTTCTGCCTGTAGATGTCACTTGACTGCTCGCTAACCAACTCCTTGGTCTACATTTCAGCCTGTGTGCCGGAATGGGACTGCATTTATGAACACAGCTGGTGTACTTTTGCCACTTAACTCCGTGTTCCTATTCTGTTTACAAGTGATTTTTTTGCAATCACATACCTATTTCATTGAATCAAGCTGTGACATCCACAAACTTTCTGTCACATGTTCGGCTGGCGTTTCCTACTCCATTCCGCATCAGTATAATTGCTTACTTGGCCGTGAAACTCCGTTACTCTCGCGTGATCCCCTCAACTTGCACTTCATATATATATATATATAATATATATCCCAGTGTTGCCTCCATGTTTGTTGCATGGCGAAATAAATGAGGTTCTAGGTGTGAATGATTTGATAGATTCGTTTAATGTATTTTCTTTCTCTGCTTACAACAAGCACTAATTTGCAGCAGTAACACTTTTTCTTACTTTTTCAAAACTTAACCCTTCATTTCTCGTCCTCCTTTGCACATTTTTTTCTGCTAGAGTCCCCCACAGTTAGATTGCTAGAACAACATGCCTTTCTAACCATTAAGCACAGCAGATAAAGCAGTTTTATGCATTTGCACTAACATTGCTTCAAATAAGATTTTAAATAAGAAATAAGATTGCTTTAAATAAAATATGATTGCTCTTTACAAAGTTGTGTTAGACTGCTAATGACCAGCAATGCTAATCTAAACTGGTGTTAGCATTGAAAACATTATATCATTATTACATTACTGTATAGCATGTACGAGGATGGACAGGATTAGAAATGAGTTTATTAGAGGGACAGCACATGTAGGTTGTTTTGGAGGGTGAGGAAGGCGAGATTGAGATGGTTTGGACATGTGCAGAGGAGGGACATGGGGTATATCGGTAGGAGAATGCTGAGAATGGAGCTACCAGGAAGAAGGAAAAGAGGAAGGCCAAGGAGGCATTTTATGGATGTGATGAGAGAAGACATGCAGGTAGTTGGCCTGAAAGAGGCAAATGTAGAGGACGGGGGTATGGAGACATATGATCCGCTAATGGGAGAAGCCAAAAGAAGAAGAAGAAGACCGTATAGCATGTAAAATGTTGGCAATTTAACAAAACTTGTCCCAACACATTTCTTTTTTCAAATTAGACAGAATTCATTCCTCCCATGAAGAGACATTTTTTACAGGTTTTTGCTTTCTTCAGCATATTGAAAGCTTTCGTTAAGGTACGGTCAGCGGTGTGTTTGCTCAGGTTCATCACTGCAAATTATTTCAAATTATCTATATACTCTTTATTTTTCTCACACGCACACACACAAACACACACACAAACACACACACACACACAAACACACACACTGCTTACTCCATTGTGTAGCAAAAGAAACTCAATTCAGATGATGATTTGAAACTCTACCATGATAAAATTCTAAGGTGAAATGATTGGCTACTCGGCTTTGGCCCTTGAATACCAGAGGTGGGAAATAACAAATTATATTTACTCGCGATACTTTTATTGAGTAGTTGTTTTGTGCAAGTTTACATTTACTTAAGTTTTGTTTGAAGTATTGTACTTAACTACATTTTATAAGCAATAAGTTTGAGATTTGTATTGCCCCCCCACCTCACCCCAGTTGTTAAAAAAGAAACCAATATTTTAAATCTATTTTAAATGAGTATATTTTTAGACCAGTAAATTTACACTTACTTGGGTAGAATATTTCATTACTCTTTTTACCTTGGGGAATTACAATAATACAGAAGTATATTAACATAGAACAATTACAATTGAGTATTTATTTTGTCCGGCTCATAAGCAAATAAAGCTGAGGTGGAAACCAGTGTAAAACAACTCGAATAAAATTTTATGCTGGAAACTTGTGTGACTCAAGACTGACTTAGTTAATAAGCCTTGGCTGTCCCTACAAGTCTTCAAACTCCATAAACCTACTGTTATTTGATTTATAATGTGTCAGGACATCATTTAAAATGTGTCTTTTTAAAGATATATTTAAAATAACAGCGCAAGGTAGACGAGTTGCCGGTAAACCAATTACTGAGGTGGAAGCCATCAGCACAAAGTCATTAACAAGCTCTGAGCAAATAAGCAAACAGGCTTCCACTCATGTATCTACATTAACACAGGTGTGAACAAATCAGCCAATCAATGCAGAACTCATCGTTGTCAACATGCATGCTCTTTCAGAGCGACTAACAGCTCAACAAACTTTAAAAAAAGACACTTATTGTGTCTTACAGGCATCTGAAATGGTAGCTCACCGTCAAGCACTGATCCTACAGTGCTGTTACAAGCATGAACACTGATGCTGGAAAATCGTTACACCACCCAAATCTCCCCTCAGGGACCAATAAAGTCTGTCTGTCCATTAGTGGAAGAATTTCAAAGGAAAACAACTGTGGTTGAGGTGAGGATACACCACAGAGGGGTGTCTGGTCCATCGGAAGACAACATGCACACACTCATTCACACCTTGGAGTAATTTATCACAGCCTACCAGAGGGGGAGAAGCCAGAGAAGAGCCCAGAGAGAACCCATAGAGGAAACTTCTAATTAAAAATAATTGCGTAGTTATTGTGGCAAGCTAGGCCTAGCTACATGTTTAGCAATAGCAAAATGTTTGGATGACATTTGTTTGTATTTAAAGCTCTGCTGTAGCTACATCCTTTTCGAATCATGCTATACAAAGAATTCATGCTATTAACCAGTGAAAAATTTTCTTTTATTTCCCGGAGTATCTTTTTTTCGATATTTTCTTACAACTGCATTAAGGTGGAGCACAGTTGGAATTGAAGTTTCCATGGCCTGGTGGAAAATTGGCAATCTATGCTAATACTTCTTACAGTTTCTTACAGTACCCAAAAGAATACATGAAATATCTTGAGCAACAAGACACAACCAGAACCTAAGCAAATATAAGCCTCATCTAACAACGCCAGTCATGAGGCTCTAGCATCAACACCAACCTAGGGTCATGATCCTGTCGTGGTGCAGTGCTAATCCATTTGTTACAGACTTGTGGGTGTGCTTCCTGTCATCCTGGCTACGAATAAGAAAAAGAAGGCGAATGAGACAAAGAAGGGGAAGTAAGCGAGGCAGGGTGCTAATTTCGCAATGAAATGACTCTGATTTGCGAATTTTTCGTGTAAAAGCTCCATGAATCCATTTTCATGCAACCTCTCTCAATCCATTACATTAACCTCATGATGAGTTTGTCGTTTTTAAAATGAAACCCACTGCAGCCTGAGGGTACCTTTGCTAGTTTATCTGCATAGTCAGAAAGTGTCATGTGACGCTGGTGTAAGGAGCGAGTCGTTAGGGTTTTTTTTGTTAACCAAAACCGAGCTCAGCTCCTGCGATCGCACACATGGCCCTAATCAATAACACAATGCGCATATGGCTCAGGTCAATATCCTGCTGTACGCACACAATGCAGTGGTCACGCACCCCCTTAAAAACACACACACAACTCACAACACACACAGAGACACAAAGGGCCAGATGCAGCTGTGTCTGGTGGAGAAGGGTTCGGTTGTGGCTACAGAAACATGCGCCACTCCTCTTTGCCGAGGGTTTACTGAGCACAGCAGGAGCTCATGCAAATATCTGGGGCAGGAGAACACAGCTCTTAAACACAGCACTTCTCTCTCTAGTTTGAGAATTACCATTATCTTCACACAGTCAATTATAGAGGCATTTAAAGAAATCCATAGCCAAAATAATTACACAAAAAGAGTAATATTTGTAAGAAAGCCAATAAACACTGCAGCATTTAAAAAAGGGGCTTTTTCTTTTACTTGATGTATGAATACAATAGAGTGAAATTATTTCTTTGCATATGCAAGAGATGTTACAACGCTGGTGTTTGCCATAATATAGCGCAAGTGAAGCACAGGGTATTAATGGCCTTGTTTAAGGGCCCCAAATCACTTCTGTGTGGCATCTAACTTAGGATTTCCTTCATTCTCTTGTCTCTGCCTGTCAATACAACTATTCAAAAATGACTTGAAATCTGGGACCCTTTTAAAACATTCCACTTCAAAATTATTGGAACGGAAAGGTCAACTCATGTTGTATTTGTTTGTTTTTTGCTGTAAAGTCTGTACATTTACTTGGTCTTAGAAGACATTCAGGTTTGAAATTCATAAGATGAACATGGGACGACAAAACAGAATTCCGTCACTTTCCGATTTACATGTTTGAAGACACCCACTTTTCAAGTGACTGAAAATATTGGAACATGTGACTGACAGATGTTTCTTGTTTCTAAAAAGGGTAAACCAACATGATGACCAGAGAGATGTCTTTAAGAGATAAGAGAAAATGAAGCTTAAAATTGAGAAAAGAGAAAAAAAAATTAATAAATAAATAAATGGTCTGTCACAAAATGTTTAACACATCCAGATGTAAAACCAACCAATGAAAGCTGAAAACTGGATTTGTGTAGCAGCACCCGTGTATAGCAGCCACTAAGAGTAGTCCTTGCTGTTTAAATACTTTTGGAGGGGACATTTCGAGTGAGGTTTAAAGAGTGTGTAATGGTGCCACTTCTAGCCTGTATTTATTTACTATGTACTCACTGTGTTCTGTTTTTGTGAGCTCCAATTTGGTTATTTTCTGTCTGACTTGATATTTTTACTAAACTACAAATATACGTCAAGGATGCCTGTGCGGTAGTTATTTTCATATGGCAGTCAGCATAAAAAACACACACACACACACACACACACACACACACACACACACACACACAAATGCTCTCACACACAAGCTCTCTGGAGAGCTGGCCACACCGTCCCCACCCTCTTATAGCGAGATGTGCCAAACTCTCATGGGAGCAAACTGACCACACCTCATACCCCATCATTACCGCCTCACTGCTTTCCCCAACTAACCCCAAAACCGGCATGCAATTATCACAGCAAGAATAGAATGTGTGTGTGTGTGTGTGTGTGTGTGTGTGTGTTATAAACATGAACGCATGTAAGAATTTGTTTATGTGATTTAGAGGGTGTGTGCATGTGTGTATATGTGTGTGTTGGGTTTTTTTTGGGGGGGTAGACAGATGGGTGTTGTGTGTTTCTCTCTGTAGGTTCGATTCCCACCCTTCATGAGCACAAACACATTAATCGCAGACAAGCTCTGAGCTACCAGTGCACATCTTGAAGTCAACGAGAACGAGCCACTTCCTGTGTAATTCCAGAGGCAGGTTTCCCAGCACCACTCACACGTGTGTCTGTTTGACTGAAGAAAATCCTGTTACACCACAACAGTGTGCCAATTTGCTCTTTGTCAGGGCTGATGTTTCACGCTACTTTTCACACTCCGAGCAAGATTGGGACCAGATAAGATATCTGAATGGCTATTTTTATTTCTTTTGTCACTTAAATCATCTGCTGGTGGTTTTTGAGACACGTGCATTGACCCTTGTATGTAACAAACTAGGTAAAAGGCAAAAACACACAAGAATTAGACATCAAATGATAGCTATAGACAAATAAATAGAAATTTTTTGGCTTTAACAGAATGAGCTAAAACAGAGAACAGTAGAGATGATGTTAGGAGACTGCCTCACCCCCACAGGCAAACATGGAGGTGGAAGACTAATGGTTTGTGGTTATTTTGGAGACTTATTCCAGGTGAAAGGAAAACTGAACCAACATGGCTCCCATTCCATACTTCAACAAACACCACGCAATTCTATCTGGTCTGTGGCTCATTTGAACCGACTACAACATGCAACAAGACAATGAGCCAAAATATATGAACAAGCTTTGTAAGTGTTATTTAGAGAGCCAACAGTTAGCTGGAGTGTTTATATATCATGGAATGGCCTGCCCAGTCACCACACCTTAATCTTATTGAACTGCTCTGGAAAGAACCAATCGAATAGATCGAAAGTTCAGAAGGAAATCTAGTGAAGAACATCTTTGGCAAGTTTTACAAGAGGCACGGTATTTCAGATGAATGTTTGGAGAAACAAAGTGAAATTATTCATGCTAAGGGAGGATTTTTTCAAATAAAATAAAGTGGAACATCTGTACATTTGTATATTTGTTTGGTCTTCATACCAGTTTGTCACATAGAAACAAACGGAACATGCATGTGTGTTTTTGAAAGGATTTGTATGTTAAATCCCTATTAGAGCGCAAATTAAAATCAGAAATTAGTTTTCTTACCACAAATTAGATGTATTATCTCTACTTAAGAGAAAGGATTCATGAAAAATGTTTATCTGTTCATATATAAATCCCAATGTCAGTGTTTCTAAAAAAAAAAATACATTGTTCAATAAACACTTTAGGGCATCCAATTATTATTAACAGGTTCAAGAGCTGCTACAAAAAAAATCTATATCTAAACCAAAAAAAAAACTGCCACATGCAGCTTTGCTTCTTATTTGCATACATTCAAATTCGTTGAGTGGCTCCACCCATTTTGCTTTGTCCTACGGTCATTCGGTAAATCTCATTACAAATAAACGGCTTCTACAGTGACTGATGCTCATTGTTGAAAGTCATTTGTTTTTTATGATTACAAGTAAGAAGATAACTCAAGTAAAATCATCCCAAAACTTAAGGCATGGTGTCAGTAAGAAGCTAATCTGGGCAACATAAGCTAGCAAGAAGCTAGCAAGTCACCTCACCTGTGGATGTAGTGCAGCTGATGTACAGAGTCAATAGCCAACACCATTTCTGCCAGGTAAAATTTCGCCATGTCCTCAGGCAAGCGATCCTCGAACTTGCTGAGCAAAGTCAGCAAGTCACCGCCGACGTAGTAGTCCATCACCAAGTACTGCCGGAAGAAAGGAGAAAGGAGAAGCTCTTATGAGAATACACAAGACAAGGATAATCGAATGCATCGGAAAATCAAACACATCACTAGGTGCACTTCCACTAAAGTAAACTAATCCTCAGGCTGTGTTTCCATCCTTCTCCAGGAAACATGATTGTTATGTAAAAAAATCTCAGCAAGTAAAAACCAGCATTACAACGACCAGAAGAAGAGGATTGGGGTGATGATGCAGGGTCATCAATGCTAGGAAGCCTTAAGGACAGACAGGTTTAAGGTCTTTGCCATATCCCTTAGCCCATAGCTCTGACCCTGTGATCATCAGTCTTTTGCTACCTCGGATGTAAGAATTCAGAGCTTGGATTGAGGTCAGACTAGCCAGCTAACTGTGACAAGTCGACACTGTAGAGTCTCCTTAACCCAGTTATACATTTATCAAGAAAGACGGTTGTGTGGTATTTGATCTAAACCACTCTCTTGTATATACTAGGGATGTGCATCTCCATAACTGGCCGATGCAATTCATTATTAATGATACATATGTAGCAACTACTGATGCAATGTGATTCACCCCTATTATGATGTAGTGCGATCCAATTTCAATTCCATTCAACACAATTCGATTCAATCTAAAAAAAATAAAATAAAAATGCTATGCGATTCAATAAGGTACAGATAGTTTACTTTTATTTATTTGGTTCAGACAGACAGCAAACCATAAATTTCATTTAAGTGCCTTCACAAACATCTCTTTGTAGTGCAAAAAACCTTTGCCATGTTACTCTGTATTCTTTGTGATTCTTAGGACACACCTCGGTCTCCGAAGTGTTGTGTTACGTCACGTAGCAGCGGCGGTGCTGAGAGAATGTGCTCGAGAAACAGTTTAACAAGAAGAAATCGAGCTACATATCAAATATTGGTCACAAATTATTGTTCAGTTTCTATATTAACAAAAGTATTGAGCACCTACTAATAATTAAATTTAAATGAATAATTTTGTTATAAATGCCAACGTCTATCTAATGCATCACATCTTTAGATTTTATGCCGATTAACCTTACCATCCCTTGTATATACTGTACAATTCATTTAGGTGTAAGAAGTAGTGCACATGCAAGAAGCAGCCATGTTCACATGACATTATTCGCTGAAATTGAAGTTTACAAGACCCAAAATTCCCGACCCAAGGGAATTTTTCTTTGATTCTATCCTGGTTGGAGGTCAGAAATTATGAGTTACAACCTCTAGTCCAGGGGTCACCAACCTTTTGAAACTGAGAGCTACTTCTTGGGTACCGAATAATGTGAAGGGCTACCAGTTTGATACACACAAGTCGAAATAGCACACAAGTTCTGAAATAACAATTTTGCTCAATTTACCTTTGATTATATGTTATTATTGATAATAAATTTAATTCATCTATATCTAGTCATCTATATTTAAATATTGTCATTTTCAAATTCACACCAATGCAAGTGTGATTTAAAAAAGAATAGCAACAAAAAAAATTAGTTGCAGCTCACTGGTAAGTAGCGCTATGGTGAGCAGCTCATGTGGTCCCTGCAGACGACCATGTTGGTGACCCCTGCTCTAGTCCATTGCAGCACTGAGCCACTAGGAAAACAGATTTATGTAAATGTATACACTCACCGGCCACTTTATTATTACCTGTCCAACTGCTCGTTAACGCAAATTTCTTATCAGCCAATCACATGGCAGCAACTCAATGCATTTAGGCATGTAGACATGGTCAAGACGATCTGCTGCAGTTCAAACCGAGCGTCAGAATGGGAAAGAAAGGTGATTTAAGTGACTTTGAACGTGGCATGATTGTTGGTGCCAGACGGGCTGGTCTGAGTATTTCAGAAACTGCTGATCTACTGGGATTTTCACGCACAACCATCTCTTGGGTTTACAGAGAATTGTCCGAAAAAGAGAAAATATCCAGTGAGCGGCAGTTCTGTAAGCGCAAATGCCTTGTTGATGGCAGAGAGAAAAACGTTGCCTGGTCTGATGAGTCTTGATTTCTCAGCTGCGACAGGGTCAGAATTTGGCATCAACAACATTAGAGCATTGAATCAACGGTTCAGGTGGTGTAATGGTGTGGGGGATATTTTCTTGGCACACATTTGGGCCCATTAATACCAATTGAGCATCGTGTCAACGCCACAGCCTACCTGAGTATTGTTGCTGACCATGTCCATCCCTTTATGACCATAGTGTACCCATCTTTTGATGGCTACTTCCAGCAGGATAACGCGCCATGTCATAAAGCGTGAATCATCTCAGACTGGTTTCTTTAACATGACAATGAGTTCACTGTACTCAAATGGCCTCCACAGGCACCAGATCTCAATCCAATAGAGCACCTTTGAGATGTGGTGGAACGGGAGATTCGCATAATGGATCTGCAGCCGACAAATCTTCAGCAACTGCGTGATGCTATCATGCCGATATGGACCAAAATCTCTGAGGAATGTTTCCAGTACCTTGTTGAATCTATGCCACAAAGGATTAAGGCGGTTCTAAAGGCAAAAGTGGTTCCAACTAGTAAGGTGTACCTAATAAAGTGGCCGGTATATAGTGTATACACTTATTGGTTGGCATTAATTACAACATTATAATAGACATTTCAGGCTACTTGAAGCACAAAAACCTATTTTTAAACCTAAAAAACTAAAACAGTGTAAAAAAATTCAGGATTTAAAAAAAGCAGTTCAATTAGTGAGTCATGCACAATCTACATAGTAAATCCCGAGTCCTGCTTAACAAAGTGTCAGCTTTGGCGAGCAAACTTAACTACTTACAATTTCTGGGAAAAGTTCATAAGGTGCTTCCTGGAAAACATAGCAGCCTTTTTCTCTATTCTGGAATTTAGACTCTTCTGAAAATATGACTTCAAGTTCCTAAAACGTCCCCTTTCCCTATATCTTTTCCTTTCCTGACAATCTTTTATATATTTAGTGTTCTCTGGATCCTACTTTCCTTCATGGTCGTTGTTATTGTTTTTTTTTTGTTTAAACGTCTCACTAACTTAAGCAAAGATGCTTATCCTTTGCATTGCACCGTGAGGTGTAAGCTCCATCTCCATCACTCCTTAACCCAGACCTATTTCCTACTTCACACTCAGTGTACCATCTTAAAAACCTTACATCCTCTGGGCACGCTTCCTGCGTGTACTTTTCCCCAAAACTGCACGCCATGATTGCTTTACTGTTAATCGCAATAACTTTCTTGCTCTCTGCGGTCAGCAGACTGTAAACGTAACAGGAGCGGTCTGCCACGCCATGATCATGCCGATCTACTCGTAAAACAGTCCAAGCCATCAGACGCTAAGAAACACAAATCTTTGAGAGCCAGAATATGAGCGTTACTCTTTGCAGCTACGTAAAATCTAGTTGAATCGCAGTGATAATCTAAAACACCTCCCTTCCTCTTTTTACTGCTCCATAAACACAGACATGGGAAAGTCTGTCTCAACAGGAGTCAAAAACATCTACATCACACACACACACACACACACACACACACACACACACACACAAACACACACACACACACACACACACACACATATATATATACACACACCAGCTGGGATATTATTTCCCTTGAAACATTCTGTCTATAACAGTAGATTCATGCACAAGCCCAACTTTTCAGTGACAAAGCTTATCTGATATCAACAGCTGGACAACAGAGATAAATCACTGCAGTTTTATCCTTTCCTTTTCATTTCATTTTTTTTTAGCTCTTTAAGAACCAGAAAGCTCATTGACACTTGCACACATTGCTCTGTTCAATAATCCAACAATATAACAAGCCAAAAAAATTGGTCTCTGGAGGACTAGTAATTAGACCCCAGGTTAAATTCCTGACCAAACATCCATTCGGTGATGTGCACTAGTCATAAATCACAAGAAAACAGCCCAAAAATATTATAATAATAATTACTAGCCAACAAAATTATGGTATTATTTATTTTTTTCTCACCAAGTTGTTCTCATCCTGGAAGGCATAATGTAAAGTAGTGATCCATTGGCTGTCCCCGTTCACCAGAACATCCCGCTCCTCCCGAAAACATGCCGTCTAAGAATAAGAAAGTGGAAAACTGTAAGAGGAAGTTCATTTTTATACTATTTCTGAACAACGATTCTTTGTTCCTTCATCTGTGTAAAATAAAGTGTAGATTGAAGCCTATTTATTATAACTAGTAGCATCAAGCTAGAAAAAGATAAGTGTAATGCTGATCTCCAGGGTTGGATGATGCTGATAATGAGTTGAAGGATAATTATAAAAAGGTTGTTATGCTTTAGGTCCAAAACCAAAAAGCGTTACATTGGAAAAACAAAGTGATGCCTACCTCAGCCCTCTTCAGCATCTTCCATTTGTTTAAAATCTTCATAGCAAACACTTTGTCTGCGTTCTTCACCTTCACAACAGCCACCTGTCAACAACAGAATTATCAATAAAATCAACAATAAAGTCTTTAAATAGGGGGAAAAAAAAAAATTTACCTTCCATAATAAACATAACGGTCTAGTATCACTTTGATTCCAAGTTAACTTTTTATTTAATCTCTAAAGACAGTATTGCTTGAGAAATCTTTTAATTCAGAGATGCCCAAACTAAGGTTTGTGGACCCTAATTTTGGCATCTATGGACTATTCCAAATAAAAAATGCTATTCGCCATATCCCGTATTTAAGAAGGAAACAAAGGAGAAAAAATGCAATTTGGTAAATCTTAGGACCAGTTTCATGTCTCTCATTAGAACTGTCATTGAACTCTATTGTATAATAAATGGGATTGTTTTTTTATTGTACAATAAGTTTTACTGAACTAGAACTTTAGAAATATAACTTCATTAGTTATGCAGATTACAGAGTCATGTTTTCATTTAAATTATTTATTTAATTTTAGATATTATTCATTTATTAATGAGAAGAACATGGCAACATTCAATTTAATACAACACTGATCAGGCATAACATTTGCCTAATATTGTGTTGCCCCCCTTTTGCTGCCAAAACAGTCCCACCCTGCTAACAGCATTAACTTCTTCAGCAGTTTGAGCTACAGGAGCTCGTCTGTTGGATCATACCACACGGACCAGCCTTCGCTCCACACATGCATCAATGATCCTCAGCTGCCCATGACCCTGTCACCGGATCACCACTGTCCTTTTCTTGGACTAATTTTGATAGATACTGACCACTGCAGCAAGAGCTGCAGTTTTGGAGATGCTCTTATTGCAAATGCTCTTAAATCCTTACGCTTGCCCATTTTGCCCGCTTTTAACACGTCAACTTTGAGGACAAAATGTACATTTGCTGCCTAATAAATATTTCCACCAATAACAGGTGCCATCATGAAGAGATAATTAGACATTCACTTCACCACTCATAATGTTTTAATGTCATAATGCTATGCCTGATCCATGTATAATGATTTTTGGCCCATTTTTAGGAAATGTTGGGTGTCTCTGCTTGGATCTGTCCGGCTTTCTCACCTCCATATCCAAATACTCTGCTTGTACAGTCGTCTGAAGTTCGCTAACTAGCCAAGTCTCTATAATGTGCAACCTTGATTCCAAAGTTTGTGTCCTCCACCATGTCTACACTGAAGCTCTTATTGAAATGGCAAAATATGGTAAATATAAGGAATAGGAATAGGAATAAGCAGTCAGTGAATTCATGAATGAACTAAATATACATTAAAATCTTATGAAAGCCTAAAGTCAATTTGCACACAAGGACACAAGAATGCAACTAAGCCTTGAACCAGTGAAGACCCAACTCTGGAAGATTGGCGGTGCAGAAATTTTATTTAAATACCTTCTCATCATCAACATGGAGTGGGTCACTTGGGGGACAAGGACAAGGGCATATGAATACCAAACCAGCTGTTTTTCATTAAAAAACATACCTTTACGAATTAAAGTGCAATAATTAAATTAAACATGCCAACACATGACATTTAAGGACATATACATTTTATATATATACCCTATATAAGTTTTAGTGACGACCATTCCGTAAAACTATTGAATATTCCTACTAATATTTCTATTGATATTTTTAATAATCATATTAAAATGGATAATGTTGTTTTATTTTTAAGTGGGGTTGTATGAGGTAACTAGTCAGTGTATAAGCTGCAGTAGACAGCATTCTTCCTGTTTGGAGGAGAATAGACATACACTGCTGAGCACAGGGACAGCAAGAAAAAGCTTATTTTATCCTCCTCTAAGAAGTCTCACTTGATGCTGTACTGTACTGTACTGTTCTTGCACTGCATTCTTTACTCCTGCAAACTGGGAGAGTGCTAAGCGTTGTCTACCTTTGGTAATACTAGCCATAAGAACAGTGGTGCTTGACAGTTCTATGACCCAAAACATCATCAGTCTGGACTCACAGACTATGAATTGAACCCGATCAAACAAATTAGGCAAAAATGTAATTCCTGATCATTTTTTTCTTGAGAAAAATTATCCAATATTACACATTTGTATTAAGTGTGTGAACTTCTAGGATTAGCTTTGTGTATCTGCTGTGAAGTATCTTGTATCTTGTTAAGCAATAACTGCAAGCAAACATTTCTGGTAAATGTTTATCAGTTCTGCACATTGACTTGGAGGAATTTGATCGCTTTAGGTCCTATCACAACATTTTTATTAGATCAATGTCAGGACTTTGACATGGCCAAAACATTACTCTTTTGCCTCTTTGACCATTCTTTTGGTAGAATGATGTATGATTTCGGTCATTGTCTAGCTGATTAAGACAGTCTGTAAAATCTCTGACTCCTTGATTAGGGCTGTGACTACTAAACCTGGGAGCTAATTAAGATGCACAGCCAGCATTTTGTCCAAGGGTTTTTAATTTCAATGACCCAAGTACATTGAATAAAAACACTGCATTTTTTCTTTTAAATTGCAGCACCTTAATCACACAGCAGCGGTGAGCTTCTCTGCTGGCCTAAACACTATCAGAAGCACTGACCTACATTTACAACCTAAATTCTAATATTTGTTTCATGAAATTGTATTAATTTATTCCCAACCGTTTATTCTCTTCATTTCGTTGCGTTTCTCTTGGCTGCGCTGCTTCCAGTACGTGTATGTGGATGTTAGATTTTTTGTCCAATCAGATTTCAGCCTCTATGTGCTGCCATGTCACTCTAATCTGCCCAGAGCCTTCAAAGTCAGCACTGCCAGCCCTTTTTACCTTAGTCTCTTTTAGCAATGCGTCTGTTCCTTTAACCAATCAGATACATACATTTTCAAGAAAAGCTAGACATTGTGAGAAGAGCTCGGCCAATCCCTCAGCCCAGGAAAGGGTTTGTTCACCACTTCCAGACCAGTGAATATGAGCAGTACCACTGGCTTACACCCTCTGAGGAGTGGTGCAAATTATGAGTATGCATCTCTAGTGAGTAGGTTGCATTTTATTTACCTTTTAATGTTTTTTTTCATGTTATTAGACAAATATTGATTCTGAACTGCTCCAGATGATGGAGGTGCAAAGTTGAGGTTGTAGTGTAGAGGTTTGGAGTCTTAACTGGGTTTCTTGCTTCAGTAAAATGGTATTCAGCCCTAATATGTGAAATGCCTCTCTCTCTGTATTGCCACGCGTTGTTATATTGCGTTTTTGTATAGTATTGATGATTTCTATAATCGCAAAGTGATAGTGGTGGTATTAAGAGGTGGATTAAGTTGGGTAGATCCCCACTGAAGGCCCAGGTACAAAATGCATGGTCTGTCACTGTCACACAGTCACCATTTCGGGCAAATGTACACTGACTGCATCCATGTACTGTAAGTGTTGGTTAAAACTAATGGTTTTTAAGATCTGAATAGAAAAGATCCTGGAAAGAAATAACAACCACACAAGATTTTGTGTCTAAGTGTTAGAGAAGATATGCCAATTAGCTTTCATTCAATGATGGAAAAAAATTGCGCTCACACCTCTGCTATCAACCACACAACAGACCGCGGGAACTAAATGTCATGTAGTGTGGGATTTCAAAAACTTGTGCAGTGCCCACTAGGCGTACGGTAACACAACACTAATTCTTTGGCAGTGTTTTTGTTCCCTACATGGTGATTTGATCAGGGAGGGAACTTGCTGCTTTTGGCCCCTGGCTTTACTCGTGGTGGACTAGCTTTCACTCTTAGTCTTCGCTCCCTAACGTTCAAAATGCCAGATCATCAGTCTAAGGCTTTCAGAACCAACCAAGGGCCACTCCTGTGACACAATTTAAACATAAAATGCTTTATAAGCACAAAAAGAATAAAGCCAATATTAAGTATGTTTTCAAGATTTTATACTCAGCCAATTATGAAAACTTTCTTAAAGACTCCACGTGTTAACTCTGTTATTGGACTTGACTTTTAGGAGCCCTGTGAATCCTGGTGAATATTATAGTTAGATAGCTTGGGGTGGCCTTGTACTAAATAAACAGAAATAATAATGTAAGACACATGTTGAGAATAAACTCTCGCTCCAAACTCAGGGTCACTCAAATATTCTAAATTCACTGAATCCCCCTGAAGCATAAACATAACTTGTCCCATACACATAGCTTAGCTTCCCCGTTTTGGAAAAATCCTCACCGTACAAAAAGACTGCAGTATTTCCATATGTTGCTGGCTTCAACTGTGTCTGAAAGGAAGGGTGAGACTCGGAGAAAGCAACGTAGCCCATTGAATAAAATGGCATGGTAATTTGCCGCAGGTTGCCAAATCGTTCGGATCATTTTGACTCTGGTTTACGAATATTCTCCATGTGTAGCAGGCTATGCTAGCACAGGCTGAGAGACATGAAGCAGGTTTATTGGGAAATCTAACCACTATCAAAACGTCCGTTAAGCCAGCCATAGCCATAGCTTTAACACTAGGCTTTTCTCCAAAGACCTCTAGTTTACAGGACCAACGCTTAAGAGGTCTCGTGAAAGCATCGATTTCCCAGTGAACACATCATATTAGCTGACATTATACAGATGTACTGATACCCAGAAATATTGCATATTCTGCATATTTCTGAATCCCACTTGTGGTCCCCATAAGGTTGAGACAAAAAGAACAATTTAACCAACTTCCACAAGAAATGCAGACACTTTAATGTAATTCGATCTGTGATTAATTAGCTAACTATCTTATAATATGTTGGGCTATTTTTTTTAATATTAATACCACCCAATATAGCATTACAAATATATAATAATAATAATAATAATAATAATAATAATTACTACTGTGCTGTTCTACTACTGTTACTATATTTCATTCCATTCCATACATTTTATACCTCCTGTTTGCACATTTAAATATTCCTACTGCAATTTTTACTTCCCTTTTTACAGATTCACTTATTAAATTATTTTTAAAAATTACTTTATCTATATCTAATATATTTAATCTAATAGTTCCTTTTATTATATGCCAAATTTTCTGAGCAGCCAATCAGGTTTACATTTCCCTGCAAATTGTATATTGTATACAACTATGTATGTGACAAATTACATCTTGAATCTTTAAGGCCCACATTTGCGCAAATGATGCGTACCTCTCCAAACGCTCCTCGACCAATCACCTTCAGGATCTCAAAGTCCTCTTTGTGCAGGCGCATCTGCTTTACTTTGGAGGTGAAGGGTTTAGCTGTAGAGAGATAAGAAATGTGAAATGTAGACCTGCAGTACCTCAGTAGCAAATGCAAATGTAACTAAAAGGAAATCATGCATAAACAGCACCAAGTCATGTATAAGGGGCAAAAAGTAAAACCAGCTGATAACCAGGAAGTTCATCAATGGCTAAAGGAGTGTGTGACTGTGATGAATGGAAATAAATATGCTTGATCACCTCAGCCAGTGAAAGTAAACTGAAGTCTAATGTTAAGCAACTCTAATTCTATGGGTATGGATGTGTCTCAATCAGGACCCAGGTGACAAGAGTGCTGTGGAAAATTGCTGTGGCTGCCATGTTTCTAGGCTGTGGTCTTTGCTGGAATTTGGAGTTAATAGACAGGAAGAGTAAAATATTAAATCCATCCAAGGATCATTTGAGCAGCTCTTTTAAAGTGATACTTTATTTAAACCCAGTTCTCTCCTCTCACATTGCCACAATAGACACATCATTTACCATTATCATTACTATAATGAAATGTTATGACTGATTGTGTATGCTATGTTACATCTTAGATGAAGGAGCCTGCCTCACTGAAGTGCAGAGACTGAAAGCTAAAAAAGGGCAGGTGCTGGATTTCGGTCAGCACTCGGATAGAGAAGTGGGTCATCTGTTTCGGCATCGTGAACACCATCACACACAACCCACACCTCTCATTCCTGAAGCATTTCTCCAAAAAGAAAGGAAAATACATAATATACATATATAT